>CAAKHB010007784.1:248747-296074 GCA_901007665.1 Aeoliscus strigatus
CCCCGAGTATGGCCCCGCCCCTCTCCTCTCCCCCACCATCTCTACGTCCCCCCACCCTCCCCTCCTCCTCCTCCTCCGGTCGGCCGGCCACATTCCCCGCTACCTTTCACCCCTGAGAAGCCCCGATCAGACGGCCCAGCAGCGTGAATAAATCCCGGAACAACAACATGGTAAGAATCGCCGGTCGACGCCCCGCCAGTTCTGGTGGCAGGTTCTGAGAAGCGGCTTGATGTGAGTCCGGATCCTGCGGGTTTCCGGTGGACCGTTATTAGGCTCGGCGGGTAGCGTGATGTTAGCTAGCATGGCTGCTGCTCCGGGAGTTGTCTGAGGCCGCTGCGGACCGTTACTCAGCCCGAACGTCACACAGAATCACTTCCGGCCACCGGCGCCATTCTCACCACGTTCATGTAGCCTTTGTCTTGTCTTTTTTTTTTTTAATCATTTTTAATATCCATGTACTGGTTCGTGTTCCGGGCCGGGCCAGGCTGGGCCTGCCCCCAGGCCGTGTGGCCCGGGGCGGCCATCTTATTCCGGTAGCGGTGCTGTAGGGATGACCAGTCCGCACCCCGCCGGAACCACTCGGTCCAGGCCTGTATTGTCAGGACAACCGGATTGTCTGAACTGACCCGGTCCAGTTGTTAAAACCCGCTTCAGGAGGGAGAATCTGGTCCGGGCGAGTCAGACAGATTGTACTCAGCAGTGACTCGACAGCCGGTGTGGAGGCCCGCGGGCGGTCCGCTGCTCGCTGACCGGAACCGGCTGTCGGCACCGGTCAGATAACCTGACAGAACCACATGACACTTTACTGTTTTTCACAATTTTCACTGTTTGGTGCTTTAAAAAGAGGAAGTAATGCCGTGATTGACAGCTGCTCTGAGTCTCATTTGTTCAGCATTTCTCTGATATTTCCTGCACAAATTTAAATAGAAACAAACTTCCACTCCAGCAGCTCTTGGATGGAAAGGGGTAAAAGCCTTCTTTTACAAACTCAGAAACCTCAACTCATCCACCAACATTACACAAACCAAATGGCTTGTTAGAAAACATGAAACTGAGCCATGCTGCAGTGCCTTTATTTTCCACATATTATACACAGTATGTGTCAAATCACTTCATTGGACTAAAACATAAATCATGTCCAAAAATGGATTTTTATACATCTTATCTGGAGTGAAATAAAGGAGCAGTTTCTTCCTTAGTGGTTATTTTCTGTAGTGTCTTGATCAATGATGACGTCAGGAGTTCGTCATCAGTGTTCTTATTATTACCAGGCGACAGTGATTATTGATTTATGTACGTCAGCGATTGTACCATCAAAACCACTCTGACAGATGACTGGCAAGCTGTCCCCTCCTCCTCAGATCAGTTGGCTCTGTGAATAATTAACTTTTAAGAAATCATATCACTGACTGAATTTTTGATTGATCTGATTGAGACCTTGATCTGATGGAGGTCTAAACTGATCAGTTAGTGATTCTAGTCGATCACGTTGATCTGTGGCCCCACTGAATCAGATAGCAAACAACAAACCATAGCAGTGATCATCATTGGTTTGAGTTTTTCTAAAAAGAGCCCATTACATGTTTTGCCGGACTCGTTGAACACACCGATCAGTTGCAGCACTGACAGGAAGTCTGCAGCAGCACCATGATAAGACCGCCATTGTAAGCTAACAATGAATTGTCATTGATGAATGTATGTGAACCAGTGAAAAGTGTTGGCTCCTCTCCTGCAGGCATCAGGTGTGACAGTGAACGATGAGGTCATCAAGGTGTTTAACGACATGAAGGTGAGAAAGTCATCTTCCCAGGAAGAGGTGAAGAAGAGGAAGAAGGCAGTGCTGTTCTGTCTGAGCGAGGACAGGAAGAAGATTATCGTGGAGGAGGGGAAGCAGATCCTTGTGGGTGACATCGGAGAGACCGTGGACGACCCCTACGCCTGTTTTGTCAAGCTTCTCCCCCCCAATGACTGTAGATACGGCCTGTACGACGCCACCTATGAGACAAAGGAGTCCAAGAAAGAGGACTTGGTCTTCATCTTCTGGTAAAATCCCTGCGTTCGTCTTTTGATTGGGTTTCACGCATTTCACTGCTTAGAAATACACACACACCCAAAGAGTGAACGCCACGTTCATGGGGATTGAACCTGCAACTGTCGGTGTCAGGCCCACTGATAAACACCTCAGCTGAGGATCAATCAGCTGATCAAACAAGGCGTTCACGTGATTGATCAGCTGATCAGAGAGAGAGGGAGATGGAGGGGGAGAGGGAGAGCGCAGTCACATGTAGCTCTGGTTAGAGTGTTTCACAAAGCTGCACATGAACAGTGTGTGTGTCACCATGCTAGCAGCTACATTGCTGATTCTATGAGCACAAATGAATGTGTTTGTGATGACTTGTATCCAAAACTGGAATCCTGAGTGTCATGGAATGTTGGCCAGTGACTGCAAACACCTTAATCTAGACGGAAGACGTGTCTCATAGACAGTTTGTGTTGATTGGTTATATGCTAACAGTACGTCAGCCCTGACGTCCTGTGCCGTTGCTCCTCCAGGGCTCCAGAGAACGCTCCACTCAAGAGCAAGATGATTTACGCCAGCTCCAAAGACGCCATCAAGAAGAAGTTTACAGGTGAGACATGACGTGATCTGAGGTCAGAGGCCCCAAGTGTGTGTGTGTCTAAATGATCATCAGTCAAAGTGAAATGTTGCTCAAACAAAAAAAGGTGAGACTAAAATAGGATAAAACATACAAAAATTGATTTCAAGAAATAAATGGATTAATGTCTCTGGGCATCAAACATTTGATCATCAAAACAAACGATGTGTTGGTGCTTTTGTCACGTTAAATTTCTGTTCAAATGGTTTTAGCTGTAATGAGAAGATGAGAGGTTGAATGAAATGTGAGTAAAACGGGTGTCATGTGACCTGGATGACATCACAAGTGTGTGTGCATGTGCGTGTGCTTGTCCTCAGGTATCAAACATGAGTGGCAGGTGAACGGGCTGGATGACATCCAGGACCGCACCACGCTCGCCGAGAAGCTGGGCGGGAACGTGGTGGTGTCCCTGGAGGGCAAAGCGCTGTGATGTCATCAGTACAGCGAGCCGAGCGGAGCCAAGCCAACCGCCGTGCCATCCGGACCGAAGCACCTGATCCCACCTGAACACCGCCGCTTCACCCCGCAGCTTGCTCTGTCTGTATCCATGTTCCGAAGGAGTTAGCGTCTTTAGGCCTCTTTGTTCTCTTAATGTTCTTTTTGCTTTTTTTTTTTTTCTCTCAACATGAAGGAGATCTCATTAACATGATGATATGCAAACACCGGCGTTTGTTGCCACATGACTTCTGTTCACCTGGCAGGAAACACCGCTCAGATCACAGGAAGCTTGTCTCTCTCACAGCCAGAGTTTTGCCAAAAAGTCGATGTGAAGGAAGTAGCCGCACGTGTTGGAGGCAAAGCGGCGCACCGTGAAGTTCCGCCTCCTGCAGCACACGGGTTCATGAGGCTTTTTACATGACTTTTATTTATTATTGTTCAGTGTTCTATCTTCTCCAGAGCGTTCAAGCAGGCAGACACATTGTTCTATGCATCAGGAAGAAGAAGAAGAAAATTACTCGCCAGCACGACACAGTAGAGAAACAATTCTGAAGTCAAATTCTCTGTATTTATGTCACCGCTAATGTTTGTTTACCTCAGTTCTCATTCCTGTCGGACTCACCGTCATTCTAGCTGTTTGGTCGTCGCCTTACTTTCAGTTTGAATGTAACCGTCACACCAGAGTTAGTTAGAGTGCACTTTTATTTTGTAAAGAAACACTACAGGAAGCAGATTTGACCCCATAAGTGAGAGACGACCCCACAACAACACGACGACATCTGGAGCCTTAAAGTGGAACGTTGTTTCTGAGATCACAGGAAGCCACTTTGCAATAAAAGCCTGTGGCAGATCTGACGCTTCAACGCCTCATCTCTGCATCCACCAATCACTGCTAGCCCGTCCAACTTCTTGTCTGCCGTCACCTTGGACCAAGGGACTGTTCCAGAAAGCAGGTTTAGTGATCTTCAAAGAATTTTCCTTCATTTCAGGATCAAACAAGTGTTTCACTACACCTGCTTCATTGACTGAGCCCATGCGATCACCTCCAGGCAGACTCTAAACTAGTTTTACCCAGTTCTACACATTACATGTGAAAGTTTCCAGGATCATGTCAGTGTCATACCAGGAAGAAATTTTGCTTCATCAAAGCTGAGAGGGTGTATTGCTAATGCACAGAAATGGTTGCAGAAGTGTCCAATGTCCCCAAAACTTTCCACAGCAGGGTGTCTTGGAGTGGTCCCCGACCTCTAGTCCGAGTTTTAACTTCCTGTCCGAGTCTTAACTTCCTGTCTGAGCTGAGGGATGTGAGTGTTTGGAGGAGGGCGGACTGTGAATTCCTGCCCTTATATGGTGTGGAACAGTCCAATCTACCAGTGACATGAGTCCACCTGGGTCCGGCAGGGACCAGAACCAGGTGTGGGTGTGATGGAGGCTGCGGGCCTCAGCTGTCAGTGAGCCATATGAAGTACAAGCTGCTGACACACTGATCAGCTTCAGAGAATCTGATCCTCTGGATGCTATTTCTGGAGCACACATGTTACTGAGTCCTGTCGTCACGGTCCACAAAAGGCAAAAGTGGACACAGATGAATCAGCACACACACACTGACACAATCATTGGATGAAGTCAAAAAACAAATGATGAAGGGATGAATCATTAACACAGTCAGTCACACAACACAGTCTGTCAGTGGATTTTTTTTTTCATTTCACTGGAAATGATGAGCCGCCATTTATCAGGAAATGTTTCTTCTGATATGCTAATACAAAATTAGGAACTGCTTGATTTTAAGAGCTTAATGTTAATATGAATTAACATTTTGTGAAATTCTGGACACCAAATATCAGATTAAATTTTTCATTCTCACTCATCTTCAAATAACAGTTTTCCTCTTTACTGATAGCGAGCGGTTTCTCAACACTCACGCAATAGAACAACATAACCCATAATTCCCTGCGGGTGTAGTGACGTTTACAGAGCTTTGCTGCCTCCTGCTGGTCTATGAATGGAACAACGAGGAGCGATGTTTCAATATTATTTTCTAATAATTTAGTATATTTTAGTTAATTTCTTAGAGTTGTGCTGAAGTTTTATGATTGTATACGATATGGCAAATTCAGGCGATTATGACTTATTGTTCAGTTTTCTGACTCCAGCAGAGAATCATCTTGGAACAACAAAACAATTACCAGCAATGGAACATTTTGAAAAGTAGATAGATAGATAGATAGATAGATAGATAGATAGATAGATAGATAGATAGATAGATAGATAGATAGATAGATGGAGTTGAGTTAGTTAGTCTCTGACTACGTCCAACTGAATCATGACGTACATTGGCCGTCGTGACGTCACGCCCCTTCCTGTCTCCACCCGTTCGCAGCCATGATGGTGGGTTCATCTCTTTTCTCTACCCTCTACTTGTTTTTTTCTCGGTTATCGGCTTGTTGCGGGGCCGCCGGGAACCACAGGGGCTCCTGTGGACGGGCAGCAGTTGTGTATCGGCCAGTGTGTTGGTAAAATAACGTCTCTGTACTCTCTGTCTCCACAGCAGGAAGGGCTGGACGACGGACCCGACTTCCTCTCCGAGGAGGACCGGGGAGTGAGTACTCATTTAAACCTGTCTGTGTGTGTCCTGCTGTCTGTCAGTCCACCTCCGCCTCTCTGTTAGCCCGCCTGTCTGCTTTGGGCTCTCACTTGTGTCCGGCGCAGCTAAAGAAACTAGTTAGCTCGCTAGTAGCCGCCTAGCTGTTTCAGCTAGCTTTAGCCCAGTGCGGACGGGGACGTTAGCCCCAGTCGGTGGAACTGGTTCCCCCGGCTGGGAGTCCAACTGACGGCTGGTGTGACTGGTGACGGCTACACCCCTGGGCCGGTGGCTCCTCTGGTTAATCTGGCTAACAAGCTAATGTTTGAGCTCATTAACCTGTTGTTTACGTTCTGCTGTCACATGACTGACACACACACACACACACACACACACACACACACACACACACACAGTCTGTTCATCTGCTGTTCAGATAAACTGTTTACTTCGACATTAAATCTGAACATTAAAAGTCCTTGACTCTCTTTAGACAGTTAAACGTTAAATGTTTTCTCTCTACTTTGTAATTTTATCCTCCATTTGCAGTGAATTCACACTAACAGTTACTGATTGAAATACATTTCGTTAGAAATTCTCCTTTCAATCAATATCATAAAAAAAGAACCAACCAGCGTGTGGTCAGACATAGCTGAAAATCTGTCATTTAAAAGCTTTGTTTCGCGTGTAAATTGGTTTGTCATGCACACAAACATGTCATGTTCATTCCCCTTGAACATCTGTTGTTCCTTGGTGAAATGACTGAAAAGAAAACCAGAGTGACAGTTTGCACTTGTTCAGATGAGTTGTGGACGTGAACGTTTTGCCCGTTCAGGTGCCGGATGCAGGATTCATGACCTGCACTGCAACAAAGCACCAGAGGGCAAAATACAGCTGCTGACATGCCTGACTTGGCCCTGACATGGCGCCTGTATCTACGGATACCCTTCCCCTTTTTTTGCTGCAGAATCAATAAAAAAGTCAATAAAAAACATGAATCAGGAATTAAAATATCTGACTTGATGTTGTCAGGAGAAGAAATAAGTGTATGTGATTGTGTATGTGCTCTTCTCTTGCAGCCAAGAGCAGTGAACGTAGATCTGCAGACAGACGCCACGCTGCAGGTTGACATTTCAGACGCCCTCAGTGAGAGAGACAAAGTCAAGTTCACCGTCCACACTAAGGTAAGTGTGTGTGAGCGAGAGAGAGATGCTGAACCTATGCAGCTGTGACACATGCTGCATCATCAATACAAAGCTACCACCAAACCATAGTAACCTCAGAACACCACCATGACCATACACAAACACCATAGCAACAACAGAACACCACCATGACACACACAAACACCATAGTAACCACAGAATTCCAACCTGACCACATAGAAACACCATAGCAACCACGGGATCCAAGGTTTTTAATAGTGAATGAGCTTCATGTGTCAGTGATATATTCTATATGAAATCCCTGATTGGATGTTTAAGCATCATCATGTTCACTGGAGTATTCCTCAGTCTGTACTTGATAACATGAGCTATAATTGTCAGAATGATCAGTTGGGGAAACTGTTTTTGTGTTTGTTGTCCTTTCCACAGAGTACGCTGCCCAACTTCAAGCAGAATGAGTTCTCAGTGGTCCGACAGCATGAGGAGTTCATCTGGCTGCATGACTCGTTTGTGGAGAACGAAGAATACGCAGGATACATTGTGAGGAGCACACACACACACACACACCCCTCTCTCTGACAGTTTGTCATCTACATGACCATGTGCTTGTCCAGATCCCACCTGCCCCGCCCAGACCAGACTTTGATGCATCCAGAGAGAAGCTGCAGAAGCTCGGGGAGGGAGAAGGATCCATGACCAAGGAGGAGTTCACCAAGATGAAGCAGGAGCTGGAGGCGTGAGTGCACACAAACCAACTCTTACAGAAAATGGAACATGATGTCAGCTGGTTGGCAGAAACGTAGTTAAACTAATTCAATCCAGGAAGGAAATATTTCAATCTATTGCAGCGATCACTGACAAACAGTGAGAACATCATTTCACATCAAATGTATATGAATAGAAACCAGCTAGCATCCAGTTTTTAGCATCGACAGACAAGATACTGACACCTGACGTTCTTTTTGCTGTCTGATGTGAAATCCAAGTTGTTTTCCAAGCTGTAGACAGGACAATGCCAAACAGAATCTCACAGGACAACTCACAGGACCCGAGTTCAGAATCCAAGATGGCATCAGTAGCACAGTATCATCTGTGAGTGTAAACTGTGTTTTTGCTCCCAGAGAGTACCTGGCCATCTTTAAGAAGACCGTCGCCATGCACGAGGTCTTCCTGTGTCGTGTTGCCGCTCATCCCGTTCTCAGAAAGGACCTCAACTTCCACGTCTTCCTGGAGTACAACCAGGACGTGAGTAACTCTTCGCCGACTCAAGTTTCATGAACCACAACATGCAGACAACAGAGGTCCCACTCTGCTCTCAGAACATGGCATGAAGAGAAGAGACATCTGAGTTAGTTTCATACTAAAATAACTGCATGTAGTAGACCATCACATAGACACTCATGTTCCTTAACCGTTTTTCACAGCGTATGCATTATTACGGATGATTGAATTGGGTCTGACCTTTGACCTCTCCTGTCCAACAGCTGAGTGTACGAGGGAAGAACAAGAAAGAGAAGCTGGAGGATTTCTTTAAAAACGTGGTGAAATCAGCCGACGGCGTACTCGTAGCCGGAGTCAAGGTGCCGCACACACACACACACACACACACACACATTTCCTCTTTGAAGGATGCTTCTTCTTCTTCACTGGTTGGATCCGGGACTTCCTGTGTCCTCAGGACGTGGACGATTTCTTTGAGCATGAGAAGACGTTTCTGTTGGAATATCACAACCGAGTCAAAGACGCGTCAGCTAAATGTGACAGAATGATCCGCTCACACAAAAGTAAGAACTGGATTCACGTCAGTACCAGTTGTGTTATGATAACTATGGATTATTGGACTGAAGGTGGAGACAGTGCAGCTCAATTTGTGTGTGTGTGTGTGTGTGTGTGTGTGTGTTCAGATGCAGCAGATGACATCAACAGAATCGCCTCATCTCTCTACACATTAGGGACGCAGGACTCCACAGATCTCTGCAAGTAAGAAACGCCTGCAGACAGACTTGATGTCTCACACACACACACACACACACACACACACACACACACAGTCGGATCGGTTGTGTCACTTCCTGACGTTGGTTCTGCTCCTGTGTCACAGGTTCTTTCTGAAAGTGTCGGAGCTTTTTGAGAAAACGAGGGTACGTTGGTCACCTGACCTGTCTCCTGTGACCTGTTGGAGGGTGTTTGATGAAATGTGTGTGTGTGATTGTACAGAAAATTGAAGCTCGAGTGGCAGCAGACGAGGACCTGAAGTTGGCCGACCTGTTGAAATATTACCTGCGGGAGTCACAGGCGGCGAAGGTGTGTATGTAAATTAGATGATTACGAGAAAGGTTCACATGTTTGGAGTATTCAGCAGCAAACCACTTTATGTCTGTGTACTGACCTGCTCCTGTCTTGATGTGACGCTGGGTGGTGGCAGAGGAACCGACCAGATCACTGGTTCATATGTGGGTTTGGTCTTGAAGTGGCGTTGACCTCATGTGTTGATGTCATCCTGTGCAGGACCTGCTGTACCGGAGGAGCCGAGCTCTGGTGGACTACGAGAACGCCAACAAAGCTCTGGATAAAGCTCGAGCCAAAAACAGAGACGTCCTGCAGGCTGAGACCAGTCAGCAGCTCTGCTGCCACAAATTCGAGAAGATCTCCGAGTCGGCCAAACAAGGTGAGTCAGAACCCACCATGACATTTGTTAGTTGCTGAATACTGTATGACGATGCTGCGTCTACGGCCAATCTGTTGCCACCGTCTCATATGTTTTGTGTTCTGACTGCAGAGCTTATTGACTTCAAGACGAGACGAGTGTCAGCGTTTAGGAAGAACTTGGTTGAGTTGGCAGAACTGGAGCTCAAACATGCTAAGGTATTGTTCTTGTTCCTCATCAGACAGATACAACATTCATATTACACAGAAGCTCAGAATGAAAAGCTGAAGCTACCTGGTCACGTTATTGATTGTTCGGTTCCTCATCTGCAGGGGAACCTTCAGCTGCTGCAGAGCTGTGTGGGCGTCCTCAAAGGGAACACTTAATGACTCTGCTGCCACCTCCAGCTGGACACGCCCCCTCTTCACAGCCCCGCCTACACCCAGCTGGACGCACCCACCACGGGCGGCACCAGGCAGAAGGACGAACAAGACTGAGAACTCTGGAACTGCTGAGAGAGAGGGAGCAAAGGATTAAACAGCACCAAGTCTGTCATCGACATCACTAACCCCCACCACCCTGTACTGGACCTGCTGGCGCCGTATCGGATGCGCGGCGGACCACCGGCACCTGATATGGTTCTACTGTTCTCTCATTGTTTAGTGTTTGTGTCTAAAAGTCAGATTTGATTTAAAAACGTGAAAGAATCAGAAGTAAATGTGGATAAACGTTGGAAACGTTTTTTTAGGAAAACAATGATGCAGATCTTTCACTTGTTCACAAAAATGAGACTCAAAGTGTTCGAAGCAATGAGTTGATCCTCAGTGAGGTTTTTACTACTTGACGCAGCTTTGTCGTCTGAACTGTGTCGGTTTTCTTTCCCCGCTTGTTTCCTGTCTTATTTTGGCAGGGTGAACTTCCTGTGCTGCTGCTGTGTGTGGGTCGGAGTCCAGATGTTGGTTCTTATTGGAATATAAAGTCACTAAATAAAGAAGCCTTGTACATGTTTTCATCAGATACCTGATGAGCGCTGATCATCTTCACTAATTGTCACATTTGTTTTTGCCTTAATGTCAGTTGATTCTTTGTTGGGTTTTTTTGTGAAAAATGAATGTTTCTTCGCTCGTCTGCGACCAAAGGTTCTGTTGCATGGCGAGGTGGTGGAACATGAGAAATCCAAGATGATTTTGAAATATGTTGACAGATCTGTAATCTAACCAGTCTGTAACCCAACTGGTCTGTAATCCATGGCGTCTGTAATTCAGAGACTGAATAAAGTTTTACAGACACCTTTCTTACAATCATCTGTGTGCAAAGTTGTCTGGGAGGTCCTCTTGGTCTTCCTGGCCTCTGCCTGTTACCATCATGTACACATGTTCTGTCTGGTTTTGATCAATGGACGATGGAGAAAATGTTCCTTGTTTCCTTAAAAGTGTTTTGGGACATTTGACAAAACCAGAACATCACTCAATCAACGTCAGATAGTTCACAGACTTGTTCTGTGGTTGAAATTATTGTAGCTGGGTCAAGATGATGGGAAAACATACAGGAAAGGCAGTCATGGAATTCGGTTGAATTGACTCGTTTTCTTACTTAATCATTCTCAGCTTGCAGGTCGTGGTTGTACTGCAGCCGATCCCAGATGTCAATGGGCGAACGTAGCTTACATCTGGAGATGGGGGGGCATTTCATACGGATTTTATAATCATATTCACGTTGTCAGTGTGTCAGAAAATACGAACCCTGAGTAGAATTCTATTAATCCAGACAGCCATTTCAGAATTAGCTAAGAACTGTAGAATATAGAACACTGATAAAAGATGAAATATTACAAATTTAATTGAAATGTTATAATTGACCAACAATATTCAGTTGCTGTTCATATTTAGTTAGGTGTTATACAAACAGTATTTTAATGAAATTGTTTATTGTAATCTGCGTTTTTTAATACTCAGCCTTTATTGTGAAGGTTGTGACCGGATGTCCGTGTTTTGACAAACCTTTACCACTGTGATGAAGCGCTGCGGCATCAGCCAGAGAGACTTTCACAGGATCCACGCTTTCTTTTAAAATGAGCTCCATTGGGACTGGGGTGAGTGTTTGTCTTAGCATTCTTCGAGAGCATCGCTGCCACCGTATTTATTCTTCTGTGAACGTTGAAATAATTTGAATTCTAGACTGCAAATATTTCATTTATAACAACATGTCGCTTGTGGCTAGCTAACATGCTAGCATGCTGAGTCACAGCGAGGCCCGCTGAGCTCACTAAAGCTAAACCGAAAGTAGACGTTTTCCCCCTCAGTTTTGCTTTTCCCACCCTCACTGTCTGATGTGAAATATATAAAGAAAAATAGCAGCATATTTCACTCAGTCCGGCACGCCAGTAAAGAGTTATAGTCCTGTGTTAGCGTCAGTACTAGCTGTGCAAGTTGTTAGCCGCGAGGGGCCAAACTCCCTTTCGAAAATGACCAGCTGGGATCGGCTCCAGCACACCCGTGACCTGTAAATGGAATAAGCGGCAGAAGATGAGTGAGTGAATGAATGAATGAATGAATGAATGAACGAACATTGTAGATCCCCATTGACATAGAAAACTCGTGTTAACCCTTTGTATGACACGATTGAAGTACTTGAAAATAATGAACTTCAACTCCCGAGAGTTATTAGGGGATATTTCAATGTTTTTTACTTTTGTAACATGCCAATAAAGTTCGAATATTCTCAAAATTATTGTGTGTGTATAGATGGAATTGGAAGTGATCAAGTATGGTCTTTAAGGTCTAAAGGGTGAAATTAAATGTTGTTAGTGGACTTTGGTAGTTAAGTTTCTTTCTAATTTTCTTAGCTGATGAACTCCACTACAACGTTTGACTGGGTCCATCCTCATCCCACCATTAATTTATGTTTGAAATCTCTTTTCAGTCTGTGGGGTATGATAAGTGTAGTTCTGTTTTTGGACCGCTGGATAAGGAAATGAAAGCTCTACACTTTCCTGCTGTTTGTCTAATTAAATGTTTAATAACCACGTCAGGATCTGAACAAACTGTACGAAGAAGACAGCTTCATTTTGTCTGACTGCAGTCCCGTTTCTGTTGGTGTTTTTTTGAATCTCAGTCATGTTCTAACATGAAGCTCTGCTCGTGTGTGTCACAGTATGACCTGTCCGCCTCCACCTTCTCTCCTGATGGCAGAGTGTTTCAGGTGGAATACGCCATGAAGGCCGTCGAGAATAGCAGGTCAGTCACCTTATTTATCCAGTCAAGCCAGTAGAGAATCGATACCTCGATCAGATGGACTGGTACTGCATCATGATTCCCCTCTGCCACTGCATCTGAGAGTTTCATCCATGTGTGTGTGTGTGTGTGTGTGTGTTGTGCACGCATTCAGCACAGCCATCGGGATCCGCTGTAAGGATGGTATTGTGTTCGGGGTGGAGAAGCTTGTTCTGTCCAAACTCTATGAAGAAGGTTCCAATAAACGCATCTTCAATATCGACAGACATGTTGGCATGGTAACAACCACACATACAGTGTCATCAACTACTGAGACTGGTTGTGTTAGTGTCCAGCTGGGAGTCTAACAAGCTGTAACCGTGGTAACACTGCAGGCTGTAGCTGGCCTGTTGGCTGACGCCCGCTCCCTGGCTGAAGTTGCACGAGAAGAAGCTTCCAACTTCAGGTCAAACTATGGACACGACATTCCCCTAAAGGTGAACACACACTGCACTCAGCGTCCCGTGCTCACCTGTCAATCAGGACTGAGCATGTCAGCAGGTCGTCTGCGAATAGCTTCAGCCTCATGAGAGCAATGGTAAGCTAACAGTGTTTTCTGTCGTCACAGCACCTGTCAGAGAGAGTCGCCATGTACGTCCACGCCTACACATTGTACAGTGCCGTGCGGCCGTTTGGCTGCAGGTGAGTCTCATTCATGACAGGAACTAGAGCTACATTGATGCTTCTATGTTGAACCGACGCAGGCTGTGCAGGCGTTTCTATTCCTGTGTCTCCCTGTCTGCGTTGAATCCAGCCAATGTGTTTAGATTTTTCTGGTTGTCTGTGTTTTTCTTTGTTTAGTTCGCGATAGTGACTGAAAGTGAACAGTTCTTATTACTGCACTAACTACAACAAGATGACCATGTTCCACTCACAAATCACGTGTAGGACAGTTGGAATTTCACTGTAAACAGAGAAGTGAACCGTGAATTATGCTTCTGCGTCAAATCGACGACGTACCTACAGCGTAGGGTAAATGGCGATGCAGAGGGCTCTCCATATCCCCTGGCGTAGGTTGATGTGCACCTCCAAAAAATGTTAACTACGCATCAAGGTGACGCAGACCCAGCGCAGAACAAGAGACTGTGATTGGCTATCTTGGTAGTGACACATTTTCTAAGGGCTCACTATGGCGTCATGGCAACAGCATAGATATGCCGGCAATTTGACGCAGTAGCATAATTCAACACTTGACGCTCCAAGAGCTGTGAAAGTCACATGACACAAAGAGTCCAATCAGTTGTTGTCGTCTGTGGAGGCGTAGTTACATTTCTGGTGAGGTGACGTCAGCCTATGTCGTACTCTACGCTGTCTATTTGATGCAGAAGCATCAATCAGGCTTAATGTTGTCGACGGAAGAGTGGAACCTTTAGGAGATTGATAACGACTGTTGTTATGACAGCAGGGAATGTAAGAACGTGTGTGTTTCTCTATGCAGCTTCATCCTCGGCTCCTACGATAAAGATGATGGTCCTCAGCTGTATATGGTTGACCCATCAGGCATCTCATACGTGAGTCCGTCCTGTACTCTTAACACACACAAACCAACCGCCCGCATTATAGCAACTAGCAACAACAACAGTTGCTAGCATGTCCATGTCCAGTGCAGCTCCACATCGTGAAGACGTGCTGATCAGAATCCAGCAGTTCTGCGTCCTAAAATGACTGCTGCAGCAACACAGTTCTGCGAACGAGTTTGTTGTCAGAATTCAGCTGCAAAGATAAGATGCATGGCCAATTCTGGACAATGCTTCGGGGAGGAGTGATGATGCTGAGAAACGGTTTCGCTTAATAAACTGATGATATCATATGATGTCACATTTTCTCTTGGCTGTCTGACCCATCACCTGAGCATCAGCTATGACCCACAGAGTGCAGTTCAATATTACATATTTACAACATTACCAATCCTTGTGTGTGCGTTCAGGGCTACTGGGGCTGCGCCATCGGAAAAGCGAAACAAGCCGCCAAGACAGAGATTGAAAAGCTGCAGGTGAGTTTGACAGTGGAACAGGTGAGACGATGAACATCTGTGTGATGAAGTAACAGTGAGCTGTGTGTTTCTTGGCAGATGAAGGACATGACGTGCAGGGAGCTTGTGAAAGAGGTCGCCAAAATGTGAGTCTGACACACACACACACACACACACACAGACAGAGGAGCAAGGGCCTCTGATCTTTACTTAGTTCAGGTGGATCGGTTTGATTTAGTGGAGGAGTGATGATGCTGAGAAAAGGTTTCGCTAAAAACGCTGATGATGTCACATGATGTCACATTTTCTCTTGGCTGTCTGACCACCCATCACATGCAAGCTGAACATCAGCTGAGGAACTGAAAGAGTGAGTCTGTTTGTGTGTGAGTGTCATCTGTTGACTGTTTCCTCTGGTTGTTTTTTCACAGCATCTACATTGTTCATGACGAGGTGAAGGACAAAGCCTTTGAGTTGGAGCTCAGCTGGGTGGGAGAAGGTAAGCAGACGCTTCCTGAACGTCATACAATCATTGTGAACAAACAGAACAAACTGACGTAGATCGACGTAACATCATTTGTTTACATCTTAATTCGTCTTTTCTGTGCCTCTGGTGTCCTTTCTTGATATTTCTAGTCACATTGGACAGTGGAAGTGTTTGTTTATAGAGGGATGATGAGAGTCAGGAAGGTTTTGCTCACTGGACTGAACTGTGATGTCACTTCCTCTTGGCTGTCTGACTAATCCTCCAGCAGAAGTCACACCCACAACTTCTGTTGTACATTGCACACACTGACTTCAAATGAACAACAAACTACCTGCTGGTGATGCTGATGCTCTGGTTACCGTGGCAACAACGATAAAGTCCT
Organism: Aeoliscus strigatus; assembly: GCA_901007665.1. Classification (NCBI taxonomy): domain Eukaryota; kingdom Metazoa; phylum Chordata; class Actinopteri; order Syngnathiformes; family Centriscidae; genus Aeoliscus; species Aeoliscus strigatus. Next base: position 264,350 of record CAAKHB010007784.1, read on the forward strand.
TTTTGTGTTCTTTTTTCAGTCACAAATGGGCGGCACGAGCTCGTACCCAAAGACGTGAGAGAGGATGCTGAGAAATATGCCAAGGTGAGAAACCCTCGACTTTGAAGTGTTAGGACACATGGACACACACACACTGTCAGCTGATGAGGTTGTGTGTCTTTCAGGACTCTCTGGAAGAGGAGGACGACTCTGATGAAGACAACATGTAACTGCTGAGCTCTCGTCACATCTTTTGTTTGTTTTATAGTTTTTCTTCTTTGAATTTCAATTTGAAAATAAAAAAATAAAATGTTATATAAAAAACAGTTCCCTTTGTGTCTCTGATGCATTGGAACACAGATACAGGGAGCTTCTGGTCAGCTGACGACTGGCGAAGGAACCTTGGAAGTGGCCAATGAATTGAAATGTTTCTAGAAGTTTCCAACAAGTATGAACAAAGCCTGGTGCCTTGGGTTTTGACTCCTGTTCTAGTGTGTTTTTACAAACATTTTCATCTTTAAGGAGTCGATCAGGTTCGATCAGTTCAGGTGAACCACAAGACAGGAAACAGTTTACCGGGATCAGGTGACTGCGCCATGGACACAAAATGAGTATTCATCAAGAAACAATTACTTAAACCACTTTGGTTCAAGTCCGGAGGAGGTCAAGAGTCATAAGTGTCAAAGCATTTTTACATTATGTTATAACGTGAGTCGACCAGAAACCTGTGAGGCATGATGGGATATAAACATGAACATGACTGTGAACACATGCTGGAATCCAACAGGAGCTGCAGGTCACAGAAACATGAACTTTGACTGGACACAAACGTGATGAAGGAAGCAGAACAACAGTCACCTGTTGGTTCGAGTGAAGCTGTCAAGCAGCTGTCAGTGCTCAGGAACTCGCTGTAAAACCCCATGCGGTCAAATCGTCCAGACTGGCAGGGACTCGTACGACGGTGACTCCTATGGCTGTGTCTCTTCCTGTTACGTAAAAAGCGCCGCCACCGAACTGTTCTCTCACCACACGCGACGTGGGTTTTAGTGCTCCTCCGTCTGATTTGCAGTTTGACCTCGGTTCAGCTGGTTTTATTCCAACAACACATGTGTTCCGCTGAACCTGGTCGAACGGTTTGTCCCGTTTTCCGACGTCCACATATTCGTGACGTTGTCGCTAAAGGAAACCGCATCACCAAACTTGGCTTTAAAAAGACACCGATTAACGCGAGCCGCGTTAACATGCGGGAGTTTGACGGCGAAGGACAGAAAGACGTTATTATAGTCCATTACAGCTGCTTGTCTTCATTTCGGCGTAGATGTCATTCATGGAACCGCGCGTATCTCAAAACTAATCCGACTCAAAATCGCAGTCTGACCTAATTTCTATCTGTTTTCTTGAGCTGAATTCGTCGTAACAACCCGCGTTAATCAGTTGCATGATTCATATTTGGTGGGGACTGAGGCTTCCCCTGTTTGTTATGCGTCCAATGTATAAGACATGTTGACGATTTTACGACCGAATTAAATTACTCGTCACTACTTTGTGTGACTCCGTCGATAAACAAAGTGACATTGTATCACGGGGTTTTTTACATGGAGTCTGGTGCGTAGCTTCTCGCGTAGCAGCACATCACGTATCGGGGCGGGGCTTCCTTCAGCGTAGGGGCAGACAAGGAAACTCATCCAGCCAATCACGGTGCGTCACTACTCAGCGCAAAGCGCGCGAGACCAATTGAAATCGGCGCTGGCGGGTTTTCATTTGAACGGTTTTGCTATTGGGCAGCCGCTCTGCAGATGTCGTCATTTCCCTCGTGGCGCCGCGTTCGTTTCAACCAATGGTGAAGCCATAATAGACGTGACCAATTAGAATTGAGCAATCGTTCGGCCAGTCAGATTTGCCCATCGTTACCACCGCCGTCACTGCAGCCAATTGGATGACGGGAAACGCAGCTCGGGGCTCAACAGCTTGTTGTTCGTGTATCGCTTTGCAGCCCGAGCGAGAGGGGAAGCAGACGCGTCGGTGTATGTAAGTATAAAAATCTCCCCCTTCTTCATCCCTGAACCAAAATAAAACTCCGACCGACAGAAATCGTTTTCACCTCGGAGACATGAAGCCATATGGATGTGAGAGCGGAGGCCGGTGAATGTCCGGTGGTTCGTCGCTGTAGTAGCGACTGCCTGAGAATTGAATGGCAGCGGCAGTCGGCTTGTTTTCGCAGTGAAGAAATGTGGAGCTTCTGCGCCTTTGTGGAACAGCCACATATTAAATAAATAAATCCTCCACACTTTTTGTCCGTCGAATGTCACTGATTCCCGCTTTGTTCGACACAAAGTTAGTTTATTCCCAGCCAGGCGCTGTCGATGACGCTAGTCGAGCTAGCAAGGATGTTATCGAACGGTTTAAATCGCCATATGATCCACAAACTAGCTAGGAGAGTCGCTAGTTAGCTAACTAGCTAAATTTAGGTGAACACGGTTCACCGGGTTCACAATGTTCTTCGCTCTCCCGGGCTGCTGTTTTGGACTTAATTCGGGATGAAACTCGGTTTATCGCTGACCGGTTTCTCTCTCCAGCAGCTGGTCACAGGCAGGCGGGTTTGGGGGGTGGGGGTAAAGTTTGCGGAGCTAGCTAAGCTGACATGGCGAGCTGTGATGGCGACGTGACTCAGTGGAGCTCGGAGCGGAGCGGGAAGGGAACTCCTCTCCGGTTGCGCTGGTCTTCCTCCGCCTCAGCCCCGACATTTCACCTTCAGCCCGCTGAAACCGGCGGCCTGGAAGTGAACGTAGCTAGCTAAGTAAAGGTGAGCTGCCACATATTTATTCTGTTCCGAAGGGGAGGGGTGGGGGGTGCACCGAGCCAGGCGAGAAGGCTTGAGCTAACACAAGTCAGCGGTTAGTTTGTTAGCGTAGCATGGGTTTACTTCTGTCACACCGCCCCCCCTGTCCTCTGCTGTTCTGCTAACTTGTATCACAAGTCTTGTGTCTCTGTTTGTGTCTTCCAGAGATCCCCCGTCTTTCGAGCTGGACACCCTCAAATAACCAGAGAGATGAAGGTGAGTGTTTCACCTGCAGCACAACATGTTCGTGGATGTGCTTCGGCTCAGACCAGCTGGAGGTCGTTTCTTCTGGGCTTTACTGGTTCTATGTCTCAGGCCAGAACGCTGTCACTCATTCAGATGGTCACCGTGGTGTGAATCCATTAATCCAGTCACAACCAGCATACATTCATCGCTCTGTGGATCTGAGAAGAGTTCATTATATTGTCTTATCATTCTAAACATTTCTTCCAGCCTCTCACATCAACTTGTCACCTGGTCAGATAAATCAAGCAAAGATCAGGTTAATTTTTGAGTTTGGTAAATGGACGGAGAGTTTGTTCACATGTCCAGTTGCAGTTCAGCATCACATGTGTTGAGACATTGTGAAAACTTGCCTCTGTGTTTTTATAAATCTTATATTTACTGGGAAACTGAAAGCATGTGACCCAGTAACACGTGTTAAACAGCAGTCACCTCCTAGATGTTGCTGAGCTGATATTTATATTTGACAACTACATACAAACAAATGTGTGTTTTTATTTGGTCTCAACAGACCTGCAAAACGATCGGTTGGAGAGAAAGTTAAAATCAACAGAATATCTCAAATGTCAGCTGCCATGTGGACTAAATGTTGTCATGTAGCCTATGTGTGTTTGTGGGTCAGTTAGCTACAGGCTAAGAAAGTCCACAGAACACGTCTAGTAACCAGAGGGTTCCTGGTTTGGTCGGTGGCACCCACAGAGTCTGTGTCCAAATGCCCTTGAGCGAGACACTGAGCCTTTAACTGCTGCTGATGTCATCAGTGTGTGAATATATTAGAGGGAACATGCACCACTAAACATTTATGAACATCACACTGGTATGTTCCTAATGTGTGTTTGTGTGTGTTCCAGGCAGCAGACGAGCCTGCCTACCTGACAGTCGGGACGGATGTCAGTGCCAAATACAGAGGAGCCTTCTGTGAGGCCAAGATCAAGACTGTGAAACGCATGGTGAAGGTCAAGGTGAGACTGCGGGATGTCCAGGTGTCTTCTGAAAGAACATCTGACCTCTGATGTTGTAGTTGTAAAAGTGTGCTTGGATCCTGGATCCTGCAAGTTTGACTCTAAAGCTACAAAGCACCTTTAGGACAGTTGTACTTTCTGTCTGGTCACTATTTGTCGGGAGGTTGTGTCAGTTCCTTCGGGTGCTCTCCACCTTCTACTGGAGCCCTGGCTACAGGTTGACGACAACAATGAAGCCAGATTTGTTTTTTTCTGTCCCATCACCTTCAGTGTGGATACATGTCGCACACTGGTTGTAGCAACCAATCAGTGGTCAACATTATTCTGGTGTCACCCTTTGTCTGCTCAGCTGTTTAGGAACGTCGACATTGTAAAAACATTTTGGGTGTTTTGCTGGAACAAAGCAAAGTTTTTGAGGCAGGATGACGGGTCAAATGAAGTATCACCTGCACACATGCTAGTGGTGTTCAGCTGAGTTATCGTCTTCAGGATCAGTAAGCGGTCTGAATAGTGTTTCAGACAGTTTATTGATTTTCATATATTGATTCCACATGATCGGGTTTTGATTGGTTGTCGGGGTGGAGTGATGATGCTGAGAAAAGGTTTCGCACAATGAGCTGATGTCATGTGATGTCACAATTTTCTCTTGGCTGTCTGACCAATCCCATGCGAGCTGAACATCAACACTGACCTCAACTAATGTATGTGTGTGTGTTCCATAACAAGTGTGTCTGTCCATGTCTCTGCAGGTCACTCTGAAAGGTGAAAGTACATCCCAGGTGGTGCAAGACGATCAGGTCAAAGGACCTCTGAGGGTACGATGATGATGATGATTTAGGTTGCTCTTTCCACTGATTGAGGTCGCCAGTGATCACATGACCACTGTCTTTGTTTTAATAAATGTCTCCATGCCCCTCAGGTGGGTTCCACTGTGGAGGTGAAGACAAATGAGGGTTTGTCCAGCGAGGCCGTCATCAGCAAGCTGACAGATGGCAGCCTCTACACTGTGGGTGAGTCTCTGCCTCCTGGTTGGTTACTGTAGGCAGCACCATGACCATCCCTTTCCACGTCAACCACCACGTGACAGACACAAGTGTGAGGTGTCACTGCTTTCTCACTGCAGGATGTTCATTACACCAGCAGAACTTTGTCTTTTCAGTGATTCCACTTTCAGTCTATCTGTCCAATCTATCTGTCACCAACTGTTGAGCGACTCGACAGTCGCGTATGTCAGAAATGTCATGTATGTTTACTGTCAATATCAATCCGGTCGACGCGAACTTGATCAGGAATGGACAGGAAAGATGACATGCTTAGCAGCTGAACAGTCACATGACCTCCTGTTACCATGGAGCCGTGAAAGTGGTCAAACTGTCCTGGATGATCCAGATCCAAACAACCCAGCAAGGATCGATCCAAGATGGCTGCTGGATTTGTACAGAGATGCTTGTGTGACGAGAATGATGCAGCGTTCATCATTTGCACTGATCTACATGTGAAGTGTTGTTGAGTAAATTCACGGCGTCACGTCAGAACAACAGATTTGTAGCTCTGATGTTCTGAACTGTGTGTCGGTGTGTGTTTCAGTGTTTGACGATGGCGATGAGAAGACTCTCCGCCGTACGTCTCTGTGTCTGAAGGGAGAGAGACACTTTGCAGAGAGTGAGGTTAGTCACCTGACCTAGGCACAACTTCTCAGATGTGTATCCTTCCATCCTTTCCTCTCCAACGATTATTCTTTCCTCCTGCAGACGCTGGACCAGCTTCCTCTGACCAACCCGGAACATTTTGGCACTCCGGTCATTGGTAAGAAGTCGAATCGTGGCGGTCGGCGGTCCTCTCAGGCAGCGTGAGTCTTTTAATTTTATTCAGCAGTTTATTTAACAGAACATGTAGAAGACACTGTAAACACAACAGCGTTTAATTGATGTCACTTCCTTTTGATTCTGTGCGTCTTTCAGGGCTGACGAGGAGAACGAGTCTTCGTCCAGTGAGGACGAGGAGGATGACAGGAGGAGGCTTAACGACGAGCTGCTGGGGAAAGTCTGCAGCATCGAGAACGAACAGGAGCCCAATAACTGGTTCCTGGCGCTGGTACACACAGACACACACACACACACTCATCACATCGTGCAGATTTATCCAATGGGTGCTTTGGGTGTCGTCTCAGGTGGTGTCTCCCAGCTGTAATGACGAGCAGGTGGTGAAGAGGGATCAGTGTCTCGTCCGGTCCTTCAGCGACTCCAAGTTGTGAGTTCATTTGCAGTTGAATCATTGATCGTTTATGAGAAACCAAACTGGCCAGTCACTGATTGTCCACATCGTGTCCTGCAGTTACACAGTGGCGAGGAGACACGTGCACCCTGTCAACTCCATCAGCATCAACAAGTCGGAGCTGTCCAACAGAGGAGGTGAGACGCTGACATTTGCTCGGTGCACCAGGGACTTTGCACTATTCATCTGAATATTAATTTAACTTCTCGTCGTCCTCCTCTTCCAGCGGGGTTTGAAGCAGCGCAGATGTTCGCGAGGCGCCGGGAGATTCCAGATGTGTGGAAAATGGACATGAGTCAGATCCTGGACTCATCTTCCAGCGACGATGAGGATGACGAAAGAGAGAAAGAGAGTGAAGAAGAGGAGGAGGATGAGGAGGAGAAGAAGAAGAAACTGATAAAGGAAGAGGTGAGTCTAACAGAGGAGGTGTGTGTGAGTGGTGGGGTGGTGCACATCAAGTGACGCATCTAACTTGTGTGTTGGTAAGCAGCCGGAGGAGGAGCTTGACCCTGAGGAGCGAGATCACTTCCTGCAGCAGCTGTACAAGTTCATGGAGGACAGAGGTGAGGTGTTCTGGAGGTCCTTGTGTTCTCCTCTATTCAAACATGTTTACCTGCAGAGTCACTTCCTGTGTACGTGAGTTGACGTGTGTGTGTCTGTGTCATCAGGGACTCCCATCAACAAGCCTCCAGTTCTGGGTTACAAGGACCTGAACCTGTTCAAGCTCTTCCGACTGGTTTACCAGCAGGGAGGCTGCCGCAAGGTAACAAATCATTCAAACAGCTCAAACTTGAGCACCAAGTCTGAATTCAAATTCGTCTTTGAGAATGAATGACTGAGTTGAAACGTGTGTGTGTGTGTGTGTGTCAGATTGAGAGTGGGACCGTTTGGAAGCAGGTCTACATGGACTTGGGGATCCCTGTCCTTAACTCTGCTGCATCCTACAATGTAAAGACGGCTTATAAGAAGTAAGAACAGGTCACATTCATTTCATTTTGCACATATGATGCCTCAGCTGTCGTTCCACCACAAGGGGGCACCACACAAACGCCACAAAGTAGAGATGAGACACTGCGACCTTTGACCCCCCCTTGTGTCATCAGGTACCTGTACGGCTTTGAGGAGTACTGCCGCTCTGCCTGCATCACCTTTCGGACCATCCATCACAACAACCCCCGCCCCCCAGTGACCCCTGCCATGCAGAGGACAGTGAGGGCAGAGCTCAAAGAGTTCTCCCCGCCACTGAAGGTGGAGCCTGTTGACGACAAGGGGGAGGAGGCAGAGTCTGAAAGTGAAAGTGACAAGGAGGAAGAGGTGAAGGAGAGACTCTCGTCCCCACGGGTGAGTTTGTGACGTCTCATAGATATTCCACAGAGATTGTTGATCAGATATTGTTATGTCGTTATTGACATCTGTGACCACAGACATTAACCAGCTGCCCTTTGTGTCGTTCAGGGGAGGAGAAGAGCTGTGGGGATTCACAACCCGGTGAAGGTCGAGAGAGAGCCGCCGTCCAGACCGGAGAAGAGAGTGGGAGACAACAGTGACGACCCCAGGGACGGGAGGAGACGCAGCAACCGACGGCTGGATGAGTCAGAGCGAGGCTCAGAGGACGACGACGAGGACGACGAAGACGAGGAGGAGGAGGAGGAAGAAGATGATGAGGTCGAGCCGAGGAGAGGAGACAGGTGAGACCAACACCAGTGAAGATCTGATCCAAACGTACCGGTAGGGATAGGCTGTAACGTGAACGTTAGCGTGTTGGCGATCAGCTGAAAAACACGAGCCAACTAGACGTTTCCCTCAGGAGCCGCAACAAAACATGAACAGATGATTGGCGACACTGACATAGTCCATTTGGGATTATTAACATTTCAGCTCCTGAAAGTAAAAAATATTTAAAGGAGACGTAATCAGTTACCCCGCAGAGATTTGCCATGTGTTCAGTTTCCTCTCGGAGACACGTGTGTGTGTGTGTGTGTGTGTAGGAGTGAGGTTGATGAGGACGGGGACTCTGTGACGGGGACAAAGGTCAGGGTGAAGTACGGCAGAGGGAAGACGCAGAAGATCTACGAAGCTCACATCAAGAAGACCGACACTGATAATGGCGAGCAGTTCTACCTGGTGCACTACTACGGCTGGAACGTCAGGTCAGTGCAGTGGCGAGTTCCTCGGCGACAACCTGGCAACGCCGTCGTTTTGTGCTGACCTGTGTATCTGCTTTGCAGGTACGATGAGTGGGTGAAGGCCGACCGCATCATCTGGCCCGTAGAGAAAGGATCCAAGAAGAGACGGAGGAAGAAGGTGAAGGTGAGGTGATGCCATTTGACCTGAATGAGGCCCGGAGTGATGATGCTGATAAAGGTTTCGCATGCTTGACTGAGGTCATGTGATGTCGCTTCCTCTTGGCTGTCTGACCAGAGCCTGATAAGCTTCACTGTCCAATCAGCCCTGACAGTAGCCCGAGAGCACCTCCTCATTCTGTCTCCTCAGCAGAACAAAGAGGAACCGGACAAAGAAGAGGACAAGACAGCGATGGCAGTGACCACGAAGCCCACGGGAGCAAAGCGCGGACGTCCTCAGATCAGGACCACGCCCAACACCTCCGCCAGGCGCAGCGTCTCCAAAACTCCGAGCACTGAGAGACGGCCCAACGGCAAAAGCATCAGGATGGAGACAGCGTCCAACATGGCCAACGGCGACAGTAAGCAAGTCTTCTTAGTAATTCAAACAATGCTAGCGTCTCTTTGAGCTCTATGATTCGCTAATGCTTAGTATATGTTTCTGTTATCGATTATCGTGTTCATATTTTCTCATCATGCTATGAATGAACTCATTTGTGTCAGCAACATCACTCAGACTAACATCAGCAGCTTAAAAGTAAAATAAGATAAAATCTGACACACAGGAACTTAGAAAACCTGTGAGTGGGTCAGTGAAGGTTCACACTGCCATTTGGATTTTGTGTAAAATTCCGTTGCTGTTGAGGATGCAGTGTGTGTGACCTTTGACCCATGGTCCTTTTCCAGACACTCCACGCACCAGGAGAACCAGGAGGTCGTCCGGCACATATGACTCAGACAGAGCATCCAACGGTGAGACAGCAACAACGACGATGTTCCCACACTGGTCCAGCTTGGTCATCAGTAACGAACAAACCCCTCCTCCTTCTCTGTATCTCTCTACAGAAGATTCTGGAAACTCATCAGAAGACAGTGACTCAGAAGAACCACCGGACAAGAAGCCATCACCGTGGCGAGGGAGGACAGAGGCTCCACCTTGTCTGGTAGAGGAACAGGAAGTGAAGGAAGAGGAGAAGCAGATTGACTTCACTGATGTCACACTGACAACCAACAGCAACATTACCGTTGCCTTAACAACGGGTCATCTGCCTGCTGCTGCCGCATCGCCATGTCCCAGCATACCTCAGGAAAAAGCAGAGAAAGCTTTGAGCCAATCGGAAAAGAGAGAGTCAGGGCAGGGCGAGGGGCCTGTATTAGAAATCAGCACTGTGCCCGTCTCTTTGGATAAGGAGCACGAGATGTCTCCAGTTCACGAGTACGTCCTGAAGACACCGTTTGTCACCGACAAAGACAAGGTATGTGATGGACAGGAAGTCGAGCAGGGAGAGCTTGCCTGTGTTTCTCCTGGCAGGACGTCTCCTCCAGCGGAGAAGCAGCTGCAGTCGTCCTTTCCAAGGGACACCACCAATGATGATGCCAGCAGGGCCACGTCGCTGTCATCCCCCAAGGGCAAAGGTCGTAGGCCCAACCTGAGAGAGAGTGGCAACGAAACTCCTCCCAGAATCCCCCTCTCAATCTCCAGCCCCGTGTCTGGTGCGTCCACTAGCCCCTCCCACACGATGCCCCTGTCATCTCCCCCCCGCAGTGTTTTTAAGAGACAAGAGGAGCCGATGGTTGTCCTTCACTGTCTCCCCACCCAAAGCCTCCCGCCGGAGTCTCCCACCGCCGACTCTGACACAGACTCCGCCACCGAAGAAGAGGAGGAGACGCCGGCAGCGGTGTTACCTGACGACAGGAGCAGGACGCCGCCGAAGCATAAAAGCATAGAGCAGAGATTGTCAGACAAAAAGCTCCGCCCAGACAAGCGAAAGGAGGAGGACCCGACCTCCCCGCAGACTCCCCCCGCCACCAACACCACACCGAAGATGGCAGCTGTCTCCTCACCGAAACGCCCCCCTTCACCACTGACTGAGGCGTCGGTTAAAACAGAGGAGATGCCGAGGGAGGAAGTGGAGCTGACGGAGGAAGATGCACACATGGAGATGCCTCTGCGGGCTCCAGAGGCCCCTGGCCCCGTCCCCAGCGAGGAGCCACAGATGGGCCCCGAGGCACTAGTCTGCCACGAGGTGGACCTGGATGACCCGGATGAGAAGGAGAAGCCGGCGTCCCTGTCGGACCACCTGCTACTGATGATGAGGGAGCAGCAACAAGCCCCGACCCCTCTGCCCCACCTCCTCCACCCCACTGCCCACCTCACACAGCTCAGTCCCTTCCTCCCAGCTTCGGCTACCGGCTCCACCCCCTGTCCTGATGAGCATCTCCCAGCCCAAAGCGGCACTGAGGAAGTGCGAGGATCAACGAGCTGCAAGCAGGAGGGAGACGCTGACTCAAGTCCAGGCTTTGACGGCAGCAGTTCGTCCTCCACCTCGCTGCTGTCGCTGCAGGATGCCAGAGGTGCGTGTTTTTTTTTTTTTTTTTTCCCTTTTCGCCACCCTCATCCCTGCTGGTGGGATTATTACCTCTGCCAAGGAGGTTCTGTTTCTGCCAGCGTCTGTCTGTCTGTTAGCAGAAAAACTCAGGAACGGATTTTAATGACATTTTCAGGAAATGTTGATAATGCAACAAAGAACAGATGATTAAATATTGGTAGTGTATGAGATGTTTAATCATTTTCAGCACATGTATATAACTCCACAATAAATGGTGATTTTGCTTTGCAAAAAAATACAGGATACATTCGCTGCAGGTTCTTTAATATATCAAGTTTGATCTGGATCCTGTTGATACAATGAGCCAGAACAAAAAATATTACGCTGCTTTGGGTTTGTTTTATTTTCAGTAGTTCTAGAGCTATCTATAAAAGAAAACCACCAGTAGCAAAGCTGTGAAATTTGTCAATAACTATTGAACTAAAATGAATTTCCAGTGTATTTCCAAATGTTAAGGGAATGTTTTCTTAGTCAGAGAATCTATGGCTTTAGATAAAATAAGGGTAGGAATATTAATATCTGGTTGAAATCTAAATATTGGGTGGAAATGAGCTGCTTGAAGGACTTATCTCTCTCTTGTTGCTGTTGTAGTTAACTATGTAACCTTTAACACCTCCCCGCCTCCAGGTCAGAAAAGGGTGCTGGACTGTAACTCCAGCCCAACGTCAAAGAAACAGAAACGCAACCAGAAACGACCAAACACACCTGGGAAGGTGGAAAAGAACGGAGCAGGTGAGCAGAGAGCGACCTCACACACCCTGGGTTCCTAGGCGATGAGTTTCATCTGATGTCACGTTGTGGTCTCACCCCGCCCATCAGGTCACAGCAGCGACAGCGAGGATCAGTCTCGTGTGACGTCGCTGTCGCAGAAGTCCCAGAGGTCTCGATGTCCAGGGTTGTCGTCTCCATCGTCACATGGCAAAGACAAGCCTAACTTCCCGTCCCCTCAACGCACGTACAAGTGGACCTTCCAGCTGGGTAACGCACGCACACACGCACACGCACCTACCTGTCGGGCTGTGAATGTCTCTGGCGTGAATGGCAGGCTGACGGCGTCTCTTGTCATCCTCAGGTGAGCTGGACAGCATGTCAAGCACAGAGCGGATCTCCTTCTTGCAGGACAAGCTGCAGGAGATCAGGAAGTACTATATGACCCTGAAGTCAGAGGTCGCCTCCATCGACAGACGCAGGAAGAGATTAAAAAAGAAGGAAAGAGAAGGTATGAGGAGATTGATAGGACACCATCAGTAACTCGCAGATGTCGCAGACCTGATTTTTCTTTGGTTTTTTTTGTCTCTGTCTCTCAGTGTCCAACACAACAGCGTCCACCTCATCCGGCTCCTCAGACACAGGTATGAGTCCGTCCTCCACCTCGCCCAGTCAGAACACAGTGGCAGTAGAGTGTAGGTGATGACACGCCCACCCAGGCACCTGCCAGCTCCCACATCTCCCCACTCTGGCCAGCCACACGCCCTTCATTCCAGACTGTCTGCCCACCAACATGGCTGCATGTGGGGGAGAGAGGACCGTGGGGGCGCCTGACCTCAGCCCCGCCACCTCACTTTATGGACTTACTTTCTTTGAGGAGACATGAGACTCTTGGTCTGTTCGGCCTCCACAGAGCACTTCCCGCCCCTCCCCAGCGCATCCTCAGCACTGTCTCATCATTCTCAGTCAGTACGCTCCATTACTGGGGGTCAAAGGTCACCTGTTAAGCAAGCAAGAAAGAAGCAGCGCAGCTCATTATGCAAGTTTGTTTTGGTTTTTTTTCTCTTTGGGGTTTAACCTTTTTTTTTTTTTTTAAAGAAAACTAAAAAGTAGAAAAAAAGTTGTTGGTCCTTTTTATACAAAATCAGAGCTTTTATTTTGGTAGAACAAACAAAAAAATTCTTATGGAAGATGAAAAGATTTTTTTTTTGTTTAAAATAAATCCACTGATGTTCCCGCAGTTTGATCATTCGCTTTTTTACAGAAGCTCAGTTCTGCCAGAGAAATTCCAAAGTTCCAAGTTTTGCCATTCCTGTTATTTTGATTCACTAACTTGAAATCTGACTGTCTTAAAATATTTCAAAGTTGAAATGATCCGTTGAACTCTTAATGGGAATTTGATCTCACAGAGTCGTAACAGTGACTTCAAACATCAACTATACGTTTTTTCAATGTATTGAAAATTTCAATTCTGACTCAAATAACTTTGTTGAAGTGAAATTAAAATGAATTTTACGTGAATAAAGCCCTGAATTGATTCAGCATCTTAAATATGATTGAATTATAATTTTGAACTGACTGAACATGCAAATCAGGCCTGATTTAGATGCTTGAGTCTTAATTGTGGTTTATTAAACTCATATTAGGTTTTATTTTGTTATTTTGTTAAGAATGAAATGGAGTAAAGTCACAATTTTTTCTTTTAAGTCAATTTTTCTGGCAGCGTTGATCCTCTGTATCGCGGGTCGGAGTTCAGTGCTGACGTCGGTTCGGACAATCTGAACGACTTCCTGTCCCTCTGGTTTTCTGTGTTTGGCTCGAACAGACTCATTCTGAGCTCCTCAACATTTGTCATTGTACATAAAAGCTGCAAGTAAAGATTAAAGGCACCATGTACCTGAGCTGCATTTTACACACCTGTAAAGAATGATTTATAATATTTTTCAAGAGAAGACTCTTTGTACTGTTGTATTATCAACTCCTCAGTTGTTTTTCCATGTGGTGTTTTGCTAGCTGCGAATAGAGAGCGGCCAGTGTAAATATAGACGCACACACTTCCTCCTGAAATCTGTCGGTGTGGCCGAGTGACGCCATGCTGCCGCTGTGTGGACAAGCAGAGCTCTCTGTTTCTAATAAAGTTTTTAAATATGTTCTGACTGGACTGCATCTCATTCTATCTTGTATGCCGTGGTGGGTTCAGGTTCTCAGCAACTTTCCAAAATCAGCTCTTCAAGGTTGAATTCTTCTATTGATGCATTCAGGCTGTGCTGGATGGATGGGAAAGATAAGCTGCCTCCAGTTTGTTGATTCTGGCCAGTAGTCTGACGGTGGCATTCGCCTCATGTTTTACAAGTTGACATGTGAACACAAAGATTTAACCGCTATAAACCTTGAGTTTGTCAGTTTCTCGTCAGCTGTGGTGACATCATAGCTGCTCTGGTGTCATAAATGCCAGATACCATTAAGTGCTAGTTTGAATATACACTCGTTTAGATGTTCAGCAGATGAACAGTCAACACCTTTAATGTTCACACAGGACGACACTGAATTTGTTTATATTTAATTAAAAAAGTCACATCAACTTCAACTGAAAAACACATTAAAGAACAATTAGAAAATCGTTTTCATTCTCCATGATGCTAAGACACAGACCACCTGCTTCCTCTAGTCCAGCAGCACATTTCAAGGGGGCGGGGCTTCAAACAACAAGCAGCAGTTCAGTCTGAACTGATTGAATTGACTGTCAGCGTGGTTGTCCCAGCAGTCCAGCTTTAGCAGCGAGGGCCTCGTTCTGCTGGATGTGATACTCCTGGAACCTCATGGAGATCCGCTGGGTCATCTTCAGGTACTTCTGGAGGCACGACTCAGAGCAGCTGGACTGAGGACAACAAAGGCAGCTGATAGTCACAGGTTCATGTCCACTCAGCCATTTCATGTGTTTGTGCTTCAAAACTGAAAATTTTCAATCAGGAAGTAACAACTCTCAGATTTGATTTGTGTGCATAACCTTGATGAATCGCTGCATTTCAGTGTCTTGTTTTGTTGTACCTCATCAGGCTTCACATCTCTGGTGGTGAAATCTTTGACGCAGTCCATGAAGCAGTTCTCTGTCACTTTGTTGTAGGTCCCCAGAAACTCTTTAAACTTTAAACAAAACAGGAAGTAATATCACAACAGTGGTTTTAGATCAATGTATAAAAAACGATATTTTCATGCTTAATCTGCTGACTGATTTGCAACATATCTGAACCCATTTAGTGGATTATTGTAAGGAATAAAAACACCAGACCTTAAACTGCAGAAATGTGTGCTTTCTGTGATGCTGGTTGTTTCTGTTTCTGACATTATCTTCGTCAAACATTGAATTAAGTTTGTTTGTTTTTTAACTGAAAACTGAACAAACAGCACAATTAATTACCTGTTTGATCTGGTCCGACTCAGACACCTGAATGGCCATTATGCTCGATCTGAGGAACAAACACCGAAATCTGTCGATTTAGCAAAGCTACTTGAGGTGTCAGACCACACTGAGCTTCATGTCACATCCAGACAGAGATATGAACTATGATAATCTGATCAGTGGTTTCTGCGCAAAATTGCCAAAAGAAATACATGAATGCAAAAAACCTAAAAATAATCTGACTAAACTAACTAATTATATCAGTTTCTTTTATCAGAACGTTTAACCTCATCTGATCAATCATCTGTTTGTGACATTACAACCATCGTCCTTGTCGCTAAGCTAACGGCTAGTTTCGTTAGCTTCGTGGCATTTTGACGACTTTATACGTACAAATAATCTCCGTAGCATTTGCAAAACGAACTACAGATGATCAGAAACATTCTGAAAATGTGAGAAGCATGTTTAGTCTCACCTGAACTGCTCGATGTCAGAACCTTGTAAAGGACGACGTGTAAACCTGAAACGCAGATTCAATCTAGTTCAAAACTAAAAACAATTCATCAAATTCACCTAGCGCAGAAATATGAATGCTAATTAAATCATTTATATTTCAACATATATATCGATAGAAAATGTTTCCGAAAACCCAGTGACAGTAAAAAAAAAATTTAAAAAGGGGGGCGAAAGGTACCTTCTTGTAGAAGAAGCTGAACACGCGTAACTTCAAATACTTTCCGGGGGACGACAAATGTTATGCAATTGAGTTCCGTTGTCTTGAACATGGTTACGTCCCTGTGCGGCTTGTATCAACCAGATTATTTTTTTCTATTACACAAAATTAATTAGATTGAATACGTTTAAGTAAGTTTCAGTAGTTTATTGAAACAGAAGCTAAATCAATTATGGACGGACTTGAATAAAGTACAAATTACAGTCTGTAATATGATCATTTATTCGTGTAGAATATTTCAATATATATATATATATATATATATATATAGAGTCATTATTGGCTGAACCTTGAATTATGATCATTTATTATTATTGCTCCAGAATTTTAAAACAGAGTGACACTTCCTTCCTGTTGGTGACGCTCTGTGGCGGAAGCCGGAAGTGTTGTCAACAACAGCCAGTCGCCAGCCGTCAGCCGTTCATGTTTGTACTCTTTTAGTTTTATCGCGTTCGTTTTGCTGACTGCATTTAGATCGCTGTTGAGACATTAAACCTTCTATATCTACTTTCTGCACGTATCTGTCGCGTTCGCCGACTTTTGAACCGTCCAGCCGGCATGAGACACCGCTGACGCTGGGGCGCGAAGTTTGAAAACGGAGAATAGGTTCGGTTACTGTCATGTCGACAACAAAATCCTTCAAAGTACTTTAACAACGACCAAATACTCCAAACTACTGTGAGCATGCTGTCTGGTCCGGGCGGACTCCGGGCTTCATTCGGTGAAGGCAGCCGGGACCGTCGCTCTGACCCGACACCCGGCGGTGGGTCGGTCCGGATCACTCTCCACACACTGCAGGACGCTGTCGTCCAGCCTCCGTTCACCGAGCAGCAGCGGCCGAAGCCCCGTCACAGGCCGCCGGACATGAGTCCTCCTGTGCAGGCAGGTGCCGGCCGGAAGCCCGGTAAGAGGAGATGCGAATTTGCTCCCAGTGATCGGTGAGGGTTAGTCAGTTGTGTTTCCATCGTTAGACTGATCGGTTCATTGAGTCCGAAATTATTAAACCAGTTAATAATCGATCAGTCCTGAAATCGGTGTAAATGATTTATCTGATCAGAAAACAAAACATCTGTACTAACACTGTAAATTATGTTTGTGTGTGTGCGTGCGTGCAGAAAGAAAAGCCAATGAGAGCAGAGAATCTCCAGGACAGGTAAGAATGGGTTTTTAATCAATTAAGACAATAAAGTGGATTTATCTTTCTCAAATCAAGTAAACCTGTTCCGTTTATTTTAATTAATTTTAATTATTTTAAGTAGTGGCTAATTTGTACAGCTCTGACCTTTGACCTCTGCACCAAACCTTGGTGTATTTTCTTCTGGCAGCATCCAGCAACAGTGTCAAGTCCAGTCAGGAAGCTGTCCGTGGGGAGCGCAAGCAGCGCGCAGCCTGGTGAGACAGACAGTTGGAGACATGTTGATAAAACTTTCTGACAGAATGAGCTCAGCTGCTCATGCTGTCTTCGCTTCCGTCATTTCACGCAGGTTCTGACCTCCTGACATCGCGTTTCTTGGCTGGTTCTCGTGGTGCTGTTCTGGCAGCACTCCGGCAACGGTGAGTAAACAAAAATAAGTATTGACGTCAAGAGATGAGCGGTGACTTTGCAGTGATATCTCACACTGATGTCACCCGAGTTCATGTATGATGATGTTTCTCAGATCTCACAGTGTCCCGCTGCGGAGGGAGGCCAAAGTGCAGCTGTTGGATCCACGCTGGAACCCCACCAGCTCCCAGAATGCAGTGGGTGTCCCAGTTGAGGCGGGGCTTTCTTCCAGTCGCCTGGGAGATTCTACCAGTGCCGCTGCCGCCGCCGCTGCAGCTGTGACTGCTGCTGCTGTACCCATCATCAAGGTGAATGTGACTGTGGCCGCGCAACGTGAAGGACAGCTGGATCAAAACCAGTACTAACTGTGTGTGTGCGTGCGTGCACGTACCTGCAGGCTCAGTCAGACATGGAGGCCCGAGTGTGTCGGTTGGTGGATGGCGTTGAAAGGCTGCTGCAGGCTGAAAGGTACACACGCATAGAACCTGTATTGATGCGTTTGATGTACGCTGACCCCTGTGACATCACTGTGACATGGCTGTCTGCTGTGTCAGGGATGGCGGCAACAACCTGAGGGAGCAGCAGCAGCTGGAGATGCGCCACAGCCATCAGCTACAGGTAAACTGTCTCACCTGTTCTGACACACGTCACCTTGTTGTTGTATCATTGCTCACTAGCTGTGCTGTTTTCCAATCAGAGCCAGCTGCTGGAGTCTGCTCTTAGGATTGTTTCAGGCCACGCCTCCAAGACTACTACTACCTCTGATCCCAATGCTTCTTCAAGTCAGACAGCCCCTCCGCCAGTGACTCACCTGGACACTGCAGGTAAACACAGACAATGTCTTTGTCCTTCATCGCTCATCTGAAACGCCCATTACTGAGGTGATTTAACCAGCTGATGTCATAACTAAAGATGGAACTTGTGTCCATTCGACTCTGGTAAACAACTGATGCTTCAGTGTCCCGCCAATCGTGTCAGTAAAAATCAAATCTCTTATCAGTTCTGACGTGGCACATCATGACAAATCACCACCAGCCGGTGGCGCCAGCGTCTCTCTGGCTCCCATTAACTGGGAGAGTTACCATGGAGACTGCAGCCTCCAACCCAGACTGATCCAGCAGAGCAGTCAGCTTGTGTCTGGAGGGGACTGCTTCTGACAGTGCTGGGATGAAACAGGTTGTCATGGTAACCACGCAGTTCCTTCCGCTGCTATTTCAGCTTACTGCTGATGTGGCATGTGTGTACTGTTGCTATGGTTACTTAAAGGGAAGCTGGTGTTTAGAGATGCTTTTAGGTAATCATTTATTACTGAAACCATCAGTTTCAGGACACGTGACCTTACCTTGCAGTTGGTGGGGCGGACCCTGCTCAGGGCATTTGCATTTGATGACCTTTGACCTTAAGCTCAACACCTCAGTTAACATATATGTTATTTTACTGGCTCCTTTTCTATTCAGCAGCAAACAGGCTCAACATCCTGCAGCAGAGCTCGACAGCAGTCAATGTGGAGACCAGCCCAGTTACCGTGGCAACACACCACTGTGACCGATGGCCAGAGCAAACAAGGTAAGGGGGCGGGGCTGGACTTCTGTGTGCTGGTTTTGTTAAGAAGAGACGGGTTAAAAAAAAAGGTGCGTGTGTGTGTGTCAATGTGTGTGTCTTTCTTACTGTGTGTGTGTGTGTGTGTGTGTGTGTGCGCGTGCGCACGTGTGCATGCTCTATTAAAAGCCTGTGGACGTTTGATCTCGGCTGGTTGGTGATTTGGATTTCATATTTTTGTCATTGTGGCGTTCAGCCAGTCTCAGCCGTTAACCCTTTCCTGTCCAGACGCCACAATAACCCCATCACTTTTGTTCAGAAAACAGTCACATGCTTCTTGTTGTTGGAAGTTGGAGCTGTTGCACTTACTATTTTACTCTAGTTACCGTATTTGATTGTGTTTCTGCTTTCTGGCCCTGCATCTCTTGGAGATTGTCTATCCATCTCACCAAAAACACCAAGCACTGATGGACAACGATGTTCAATGAGTGATGATGTCGTAGGTCAGGTGACTCACACACCCTTGTAGAAATGACATCAGATGCACCTGGGGTCTATAAGGATGCTGTGACCTTCCTCACAAAGATGCCCGAGAATAACTTTTTCATGACCTTTGACATCAAATGACCTTGTCCTCATCTTCTGCTTCAGTGGCTGGACGATGTCATGTTGATAAACAGGTGTGTTTCTCTGAGATGTTCAGCTTCTTGTCACCTTCAGGTCAGAGAACAGGGAACAGTCATCCCTCAGTTTTGACCTGTGACCTCTTGTCGGAGGTGCAGATATAAACAAAGCTGATGTTTGGACCAATCAGATCCTCCGAGCTCGGTTTTTCTTTTTCGGCATGTGAATTCTGTTCCAGCGAAACCTGAAACTCCTCATCAGAAGGAGGGAGAAGCAGACGGAGGATGCGGGGGTGGGGGCAACCGATGACATCGTCATATCAGTCACACACTCGCCAGGTGGCATTCCTAGAGGGGGGGTACACAGTCTGAATTCCTCAGAGAGAGGCAGCAGGGGGAAAAGGCGCAGCCCACCCCTTCTCTTCCTCCTCCCCCTCCTTCATCGCTCCAGCAGCAAAAGGAACAATAACCGCGAGGAGACGCGGCTCTGCAGTCTGCTCGCACCGGACGCAGCGACCTGGTCGAAGCAGCTCCGCTGAGGAGGCAGGGAGGGAGACGGCCGCCGGGAACATGTCCTCCCCGCAGGTCTCCTCGGCCCGCAGACAGTCATGCTATCTGTGCGACCTGCCCCGCATGCCCTGGGCCATGATCTGGGACTTCACAGAGCCCGTGTGCCGAGGCTGCGTCAACTACGAGGGCGCCGACCGTATCGAGTTCGTCATTGAGACAGCTCGACACCTGAAGCGCGCTCACGGCTTCCAGGAGGGCCGATCTCCCACCGGTGGACCTCCGCCCCCGCCACCGCAGCAGCAGCCCGCTGTGTCCAAGAGCCCGGCGGCGTTGCTGACTGGGAAGGAGCCGGTGGGTCACCTGATCCACCAGCACCTCACCGCAGACGGACAGGGGAAGTCCCAGCAGCCCGGTTTGGACCGGTACTCGGTCGCTGTGGATGGACGGGTTCGTTTCGACTACAGCGCACAGAGCAGCAGCAACCGGCTGCCAAACGGCATGGGGGGGGCGAACGGCTTCAAGGCGGATGATGGGCCTCCAGAACTGAACCGACAGAGCCCAAACTCCAGAGGCAGGGGCCACGGCGGGATGGGGGCGTCGGCGCCAGCCCAGATGACCGTGCCGCCCAACCTGCTTCCTCAGACGCTGCTGAACGGACCGCCCCCCCACGGCATGGTGAGCAGAGCCGCTCCACAGAGCTCCGCCGTCGGCGTCTCCCTGCCCAGCCAGGGTGGGCTGTCGGAGCCAGGGGGCAAGCGGCCCGCGTCGGCGTCCAGCACAGACCAAGAGCGTGAGCTGAAGGAGAAGCAGCGGAACGCGGAAGCTCTGGCCGAGCTGAGCGAGAGCCTCCGGAACCGGCAGGAGGAGTGGGCGAGCAAACCCAAGACCGTCCGGGACACACTGGTGGCTTTGTGCGGCTGCACGCCGTTCGACGTGCGCTTCAAGAAGGACCACGGGCTGATCGGGAGGGTGTTCGCCTTCGATGCCGTGTCCAAACCCGGGATGGACTACGAGCTGAAGATCTTCATCGAGTACCCGAGTGGCTCAGGGAACGTGTTCTCCAGCGCCTCGGGGGTGGCGAAGCAGATGTACCAGGACTGCATGAAGGACTTCGGCAGAGGGTTGTCGTCCGGGTTCAAATACCTGGAGTACGAGAAGAAGCACGGCTGCGGTGACTGGCGGCTGCTCGGCGACCTGCTACCGGAATCCCTGCGGGTGTTCAAGGACTGCGTGGGGGAAGACATGCTGCCGCAGCCGTACATCGACGGCAGCTACCCGCTGCTGCCCACCTCCCTGGTGCTCTCCGGCCGGGCTCTGGCGTCCGGCAGCGGGAGCAGCCGAGCTGCTGTGAGGAAGAGGAAGGCGTCGCCGGAGCCCGACTCGGTGGACGGAGGCCTGAAGCTGTCGGAGGAGCACCAGAGGCAGCAGTGGATCAACAGCCAGACGGAGGCGCTCAAACTCTCCATGGCTGCGAGCTCCTTCGCGGGGCCTCCAACCCCGCTCGGCCCGGGACACCCCGGGCTGTCCTCCTCCGGCCGCTCCACGCCGCCCGAGTCCAGCGTGCAGCCGCAGAACCGACAGTCGCCGATGGCTGCGCTCATGTCCGTCACGGACACGCTGGGGAACGCACACTCTCCTAACAAGGACAGAGACTCCGTTCACTCCACCACCTCCTCCTCCAGACACAACAGCAGCAGCCCGGTGTCCCCGGCCTCCGTGTCCAGCCAGAGGCGTCTTTCTTCCCGCAACGGAGACCTGGGACTGTCCTCCTCTTCGCAGTCTTCAGGTGGCATGGACCCGGTGCACACGCAGAGCGTGCCCGACTCCCCCATGGCCAACAGCGGCCCCTTGTGCTGCACAATCTGCCACGAGCGCCTGGAAGACACCCATTTTGTCCAGTGTCCCTCCGTCCCCAGCCACAAGTTCTGCTTCCCCTGCTCCAGAGAGAGCATCAAGGCCCAGGGAGCCTCAGGGGAGGTTTACTGCCCCAGTGGGGACAAGTGCCCCCTGGTTGGCTCCAACGTGCCCTGGGCCTTCATGCAGGGGGAGATAGCCACCATATTGGCTGGAGACGTTAAGGTAAAGAAGGAGAGGGACCCCTGAGGTGGAGGAGGAGGAGGATGCTCTTCCTGTCCACCACTGGAAAAAAAGAATGACAACAGATGATCTGCTGCTGAGCCTGAAATCTCTTTTCCTGAACGTGTTAGTGCTGATTAGCAGACGAGTTTAATGTTGGAAGGTAGACAACAACTGATCTATTTTATTCTGTGTGATTTTACTGTCAGACGACATGTTCACTTCCAAAACATCCAGATTGAGTTCAGTGTCTCCCAGCAGGGACATTTCCTCACTGATTAGAACCCTTTGTTGACTCTGATAACGGGATTTATTTATTCATTGATCATCCAGCGAAGAGGTGGACGTGTGAAAGCCAAACACTGCAGTTTCAGTGAAACACGTTGTCTTCCTGGAGCAGGTGAGATTTCTGGCTCGCTGACAGATGCAGCAGCAGGAAGGTGTTTTGTCTCAGACAACAGCTGAGGAGTTATGGTGGTCCAGCTTGTCTCTATCAGATCATGACACCCCTTGTGTAAAAATAAGTCACAAACATCAGTAAGTTTTAATTAATTAGTTATATATATATATATCATTTTTTTTATAGTTGTTTAATTGGCTTTTAGTTTTTCCACAGTTGCTTTAAAGTGATTTCAAATTTAAATATTGAGGTTTTTTACTGCACTAAATCATTTTTTTACAATGTGATTGGCTGGACAGGATGGACGTGTTTCTGTGTATCTCTTCTGTTACTGTGTGACGGATGAAACATGATGAACACATGAATTTGATCTTGTCACGTGCCTTTCAGCCCAGTCTTGGAATAAATTTCATTGTTATGAACCTTTTCAGTGCCGTGTGACTTTTCTGAACTGCATCGTCTGCTGACAAACGTCTGACATCAGCATGTCCAATTCTGTTCACACTTTGACACGCAGATGAAACCTGTTGAGCATTAACAGTTTGTAAGCTTCATGAAATTAATGTACACTGAGGCTGCTGGTCACCATAGAAACATCATCCATCCACCACGTAGAAGGAAATATTTGAGGGTGTATTAGTAGAATCTTCACTAGTACCTGTCCAATTAAATGTCAAACCAGCAGTACGTGTCCTAGTTATCTCATGACCTAGTTAACTTATCTGTTAGCACCAGTAGTACTTATTGTTATTTCCTCAGACCAGTAGAACCGGCTGTGGAATCGGTAGTTTGTCGTTCTTGGTGCATTGCAGATCATCATTGTGTGTTTGTGTGCGTGTGAGTGTGTGAGATGGTTAAGGTGCCCTTGACACAGTGCAGCAGCCTGTGCTGTGCATGCTAATGTGCACACACGCACACACACACACACACATTGTAATACTCATTGAAATGCTGTGGGACTCCAAGATGGTTCCATGTATAGAATGTTAAGGAGTGTCTCTGTCCGTGTGTGTGTGTTGAATCACATCAGTCTTTTCTGTTGTTCGATATCTAAACACTCAGGTGCACACAGACTGTGTGTGACTCCCCCATGTTCACCAGCAGCCGTTTTCTAACGCTCATTTAGCAGACTTTCATCACTGTCGTCCTTTTATCTCGGTTGCTATGAGGATGCTGCGGTTGCCACAGTAACCAGATTCCAGTTTGCACACCTCATTTGCTCATGAACGCACAGAGACAGACAGAGCCGGTGATCACCCTGCAGGCGTCAGAGGTCATGTGTGCGTCGTGTATGTGTGCATGTCTTATCCCTTCTTTCAGCTTTATCATCTCCACCCCCCCACCCCCAGACAGACAACACAATGCACAATAACCTAAAAAACACAACATATGGCAAACCAGAACATTTATAGAAAAAAAAGTGCACACACACACACGCACACACTCGCTGCATTATTATTATTCATCTCCACGCGTTACTATGAACTCATGAATAATTTGGGCGTATAGCGGTGTTGGCGCGGAGATGCCTTCCCTCACTCCTCTGCATGAATGGAATATTTTCTCCTTCATCAGCATCTCTGCTCAGTGTCGCCATGGGAAACCACTTATGAGTTGCTTAGCAACAGCAGCAGAGAGTCTGCAGCAGCTGTGTGTCTGAGCTGACAACTGATCGAACAGGACGTCGTGGCAGCCATTTTATTTTACACACTTTATCATTTTCGGTTTCACTGCCTCTACACGTCCCCACTCTGTAAATTAAAAAAAAATAGCATTTCACAGTCACATTCAGGGTTCTTTGTTTTGGATTGAATCAGACTGATCATCTTGTAAGCTTGGAATTTAACTGAATAAAATTACTTAATGATGTCATATGGGCTTCAAATTTTCACATTTCATTAATATAGTGGCATTTAAAAAACAGACACAAATATTATTTTCTGTTTGCATTCTACATATTCTACATATTTTTGTATGTGTTGATCTTAATAGCTGCCAAAGCTATGTCATTTGTCCACCACGTTAACATCCAATCTCACTCTCTGTCTTTTATCAATGTTTATTTTTCTGTATCTGTAGGGTTTTTGTTGAAAGTGAAATATTTTTGGACCACACGTGTCATGCTAACCGTTGGCTTGAGTGTCAGTAGATTTTTATAAGAAAGTCTCTCTTCCTTTTCCTTCAGGGTGGACCTAAACCTCCCAGGCACTTCCAGCGTTTCCACAGTGACGCAGATACCTGGGGGATGCAACCTGCTGTCCTCAGCCAATGACAGCCAAGCTGTAGGGAGGAGAGCCAACGAGGTGCTGAAGGAGATGGGACGGCTGAAGTCTGAGATGCAGATGCTGCTGACGGTCAGTTAGACAGTAGATCTGAGTAGAATAATCACAGCAGAAGTCACATTTTAATTGTATAACACCAAACCACAGCATCTCATGACACATAGCAAACTGACTATTCTAATAGTACCCCAACATTCGCGTGAGAAACCAATCAGCAGCTACTTGTGTTGTAATGAATCAAATAAATGTCTCAAGCTGCGGTTCTTCCAAAGGCCACTAGATGTTGCTGCAAACACAAGCATCTGTTGACAGCTCTTTCGACAACTGTTCATCTTTAGTTGTTTTTTGGTTATAACAGTTCATGACCTGCAGATGTTTGGGAATGTTAATGTTGGAAAGAGTGAAATTAATCGATCGATAAGATTCATTCCTCGAATGCTGTCACATTAATGAAGATCCACACATTTAAGGCTTTAAAACTGTAACTCATTGAGTTCCTTCCTTCTCACACTTATGAGGAGATTCAGGTTGACTCTAAAGACACAACCTGTCCTCATGTGCCTTCCTGTTATCCAACAGCCAAAAGAAGCTCTGAACTCCTCCGGGTCAGCATCAGAAGACCATGAAAAGTCACAAAAATCCAAGTCCCAGCAGAACCTGTTGACGTCCCCCCTATCTCAATCCCAAACTCAGCTCCAGACCCAACAAACAGAGCCCCAAGTAGCCAAACAACAGTTCCAAACAACTAGCATCCAGCACCAGCACTCCAAAGCTCTACTGGTCCAGAACCAGCCAGAGATTCCATCTGTGTTAGACGAAGCTGCTCAGGTTCTCCGGCAAGTTCGCAGACAGAAGGTTATATTTGAGGAGAACCTAGAGTCTCTGCAGAGAGTCAAGTCGGGAGAAACACTGCAGTGCCAGCTGGAGGCCCTGGCTGCTAACAGGTAGCTCATGCTAATGTACTGAGTGCTGAGACACTGACAGGGGTCTCAGAGAAAGAGAAGAAGAAGTTTGTGACGCTGCTTGTGTCCTCTGTCCTCTGCAGAGAATTGACCAACCAGCTTCGGATCAAGAAGACTGTGGACGCCTGGATCAACGTTTTAACGGCAGACATCCAGGTGAGCTCACATACCTGGAGCACCGGAGAAGCACAAAGTGAAAGAAAACTAAAACAAGTTTTTTAAATCTCAGTTGAAACGTCCTCTTCTTCTTCTTCGACGGTGGTGTTCAGGCTGAGTTGTGCTCAGAAGACGCAGTCCACAGCAGACGTGCAGAGGCTGCAGCCAAGCACTCTTACAGAAGAGATCCTGCGGTGCTGCCAAAGCAGTGGGCTGCTGAGAGGCAAGGCTCCGCCCACTCATTGCGGGCGGGACCAGCAGTCAAAGGAGCAGGAAGTAAGATGGCAGCTGGAAGAGGAAGCAGAGGACAGACAGCTGGACACACAATGGTCAGACGGGCGTCTACGCCGATCTGTTGATTGGATGAATGTGTTCAATGCTCTGATTCGCTTATCTCCTGCTTAGGGGGCGGAGCTAGACTCTGGTGTCAGGCAGGTGGACGGACAGTCATACCTGACTCGCCTGTATGGCAGAGCACCACATGAAGGTCTGAGACGAACTTTGAAAAAGAGTCCGTACCTTCGCTTCAGCTCAGCAAACTCAGCGCTCAGACAGAAGCCCCGCCCCCGGCTGGTGGAAAGCATCCGAGGTCATTTTTCTTTCCACCATGTTTACATCCTGCCGTGATCTGTGGCTTTTATTTTCCTGTCATGAGACTGTTTCCGGAGTCATGTAACTATTCATCATTCTTCCTGTGTCTCAGGTGTGACGATGAAGTCCTGTAAGACTCAGACCAGTTTGGCTCCTCCTTTTTTGTCATCACCTGAGCGACCGGAGTTTCAAAGCAGCTTTGGCTCCTCCAACTTGACCTCAGCTGACCCCTCTGTCCGCGCAGAGACGCCAGCAGAGAGTTACTTTGTTGCCATGGCAATCCCACTGGGTCAGTGGATTCCTTTGTAATGTTTACCTTTAATTTTCTGTAAATTTAGGAAAGTATGATGGAAAACGACGCAACGCAAATGAACACAGCCGATATCATGTGAACATGGAGAGAAGAAGAAGAAGAACTTTGGATACATCAGAACGTGAAGAATTTGAAACAGAAGTAATCGATTAATAATCAATAAAAGCACACCTAGTCTTCTTCTGGTTCAATCAGGTCCTCCCAGGCAGTCCTCCTTGAGCTGTCTTGTCCATGAGCACCCTCAGGAAGTGACCCCTCCTCCGACAATTCCACCCACCTCCAATGAGTCAGCGGTGGATGCTGCCGCACCTGAGCAACCAGCCCAGGTGAGAAAAGCTGTGACGTGCTGTCAGCGCCCTCTAGAGGTGGCAGCGATCAATGCAACCCCTCAGTGTTTCATTCATGTCATGCGAGGTTACCATAGCAACCAGCTCCAGATTTGTTTCTCTTTGTCTCTACATCTGCATTGTCTCGAAATGTCCTCACACACACACATTCACAGATCCAACTTGATTGTCTGAATGGGAAGCATGTCTGGTTGCTAGGCAACAGCCTAAACCGAGTCTTTCCTCTCTGGATGAGTGTGAATGTGAGCAGCCTGGTCAACCAATGAGAAGCAGGAGGTCAAAGGTCCACACTCCTTCTCAGGTCTTCTTGTGCTGCAGGTGCTGGAGGTGGGTGCAGCTGAAGCCCCTCTCCCTCCATCCATCACTGTCAACATCGCAGAGAGGAAGAGTGAGGACGAGGAGGAAGAAGAGGCTGTTTTCCCTGGAACTGAATTTCTGTCTGTTGCTGACATTGAACAGGTAACAGCTTCATCCCTGTTTCTCCTTCCTCCTCTTCTCATTCACTTCCTCTCCCTCTTTTTCTCTATCTTTTCTACATTCTCTCGTTCTCTTCCTCCTCTCCTTGTATGTGTTTAAGCAGATTCCAGTGTGTCATCCAAAGTGTCACAGCTCCCCCTGCTGGAGGTACAGGGTTTGGCGTGTTACATCAGGAAAGTGATGGTGGATCATCCATTCATTCATCCATTCATCCATCCATCAGGGGAAATATCAAGTTAAACAAGCTGAAATCATCTGTTTTTAAAAAAAACTTAATTCTCCTTCCTTGTCTCCTCTGTGTTTTTTCCCCTCCTCTCTTCTCCTCTCCTCAGGAGGAGTTGGTTGTGGGTGAGGCTGTAGTCCAGGTGGACGGGGTTTCATCTCCTCCAGTCCCCTATGAGGGTCCAGTTTTCCCTCCACAGAGTTGCTCAGCTCCGTCTGCTCGAGCGACGACGTCTGTCCTCGTCGAGCAGACGGACACGATAGAGACGCGGCTGGTGGCATGGTGAGAACCCAAATCCGTCTGAACCAGTCTGGACAGGTATGAGTGCTTTGAAACACTGGCTCAGTTCTGTTGTGTTCAGGGTGGAACAGTACCTGCTCTCCAGAGTCCTCTCAGAGATGTACCGCCCCCCTCTGCCCGACCCCACACTCAACGACTCCTCTGGCCAATCAGAGCTAGAAGATCAGACGGTCTCCTCAGATATTTGTAAGCAAGAACTTTCATTTCCATCTTCTCACCAAATGTCAGATTGAGAGAAGTCATGGTTATTCTCAGAAGTAAAAGTGTAGAGCAGGTGGTCTT
Organism: Aeoliscus strigatus; assembly: GCA_901007665.1. Lineage (NCBI taxonomy): Eukaryota > Metazoa > Chordata > Actinopteri > Syngnathiformes > Centriscidae > Aeoliscus > Aeoliscus strigatus. Next base: position 292,844 of record CAAKHB010007784.1, read on the forward strand.
CGGCAGGTTCAGTGAGTCCTGGATCCCAGTGGGAGTTTCTGATGTTCTGTGTGTGTGATGCAGTGGAGGCAGCAGGAGGTGACGGCCTGCAGCTGTTTGTCGACTCCAACGTGCCTGTGGACTCAACATTAATCAGACAATTGGTTCATGAGGTTGTGGCTGAGATGGTCACTGAGATTCTGGGACAAAGCCACGCACCAGATCCAGGACCAGGACGGGACCCACCAGCACAGGAAGAGGTACAGAGCTGCCACAGAGAGACGCTCTGCCCCGGTCACAAATCAACTCTGCTGACGGTTCTGTTCCAGGAGAAACCGGTTCCTCTGGTGCCCACACCAGTCCCGACCCCCCCACCAAGTCCCACTCCAACAGGCAGACAGACCACACCCCTCACCACACCCACTCCATCTGAACCAACCAGCCTGCTTCATGAGGACCCCTCCCAGCCAATCACAGGCCCAGGTCAGAACACGTCACATTAGCATCAGTAGCAGGTTGGAGCTGGTGCCAGAATCTCTCTCACTGTCTGTGACCTCAGATGTGGTAGCCACGCCCACACCCAGCCCAGAGCCTGCCCCGTCAGCAGGAAGTCCCCCTGCTTTTCATCAGACCCCGCCTCCTCTGACTTCGGTGGACGTAGGGCTACCACTCGACGAGGAGCCACTGGGTGACGAAGAGGACGAGGCAGACGAGGAGGACGAGGACACACCAAAGCAGCCACCGTATGCACACACACGCTCTCCTGCTAGCATGCACACACACGCTGCGTCACATTTCAAAGGGACCCTCTGTCGCCTCCTGCAGGGTGATGCCCATAGTACAGGAGATGCCGCCTCCTCCTCCTCCTCCACGTTCCCCATCTCCCCCGCCCCGACCAGCCTCCCCCAACAGCAGCTCCAGTGGGTCCAGTGAGACCAGCAGCAGCACAGTGACGTTGGGGACAGACGCAGTGCTCAAACATATCTCAGAGGGAGAATTGCTCAACAGCGGCCACCAGCTGGTCACCATGACAGGTATCCTTATCAACATTTATCCTGATTTATCCATTACATTAGTCTCATGGAGTCTTCTCTGTCTCTGTCTCTCTCTGTCCCAGAGGACGAGGCCCTGGGCACTTTCTCCAGCTCTCTCAACGAGCTGCAGGAGATGGTGAGAGATCCTCTACAAACGTTGTGACCACCAGCTGCAGCACTCTGGCTGTCATAGAACTCACTTCCTGCTTCCCCTCTAGGACTTTGACCCCCCGAATGAAGGTCATAACATCCTGCTGACCCTATTGACCAAGATGGAGGAGGGTGTCACAAGCGTAAACAGAGGAGAGAGACCCCAGCCTGAGGTACACACACACACACACACACGTTTGGCCCCTGCTTTATACTCTGTTGTGTTCTCAGGGCTCCTGGGGGAGGGCGGAGGAGGAGGAGGTGAGTGTGGGGGAAGTTAGAGATGACTGGCTGACGACACCTGACAGAACTACGCTCCCCAACGATCCCACATCGAACACTACAGCAGCTCAGTCGCGTCAGACACCCTCACCTGGACAGATCAGCCAGTGTGCAGGTACCTTCAGACACAGCCCAGGGCAAAAAACGCAAAATAGAACAATGTAACAATCCTAATGACTGTGGGAAAGAGAGTCAAAACAAATGGCAGCCTTCAAAGTCAAAGTTGTGTTATCATCACTCACTGGCAGAATTGACCAATCAAGATTTGCTTACCATGGGCGACCTGACTGCTGACCTTCGCAGCAACTTGTTACAGTCTCCACCTCCAAGCCAGGAGAGCACACACACAGGAAGACAGGTGACACATGCACACACACACACACACAGACATCATCATGAAGAAATGTCAAATACCACCACGAAAATACACACATGCACGCTAACTCTGTGTGTGTGTGTGTGTGTGTGTGTGTGTGTGTGTGTGTGTGTGTGTGTGTGTGTCCATGTGTGTGCGCGCACGCAGGTTATCCTGGTCAGACAATTCAACAAAAACACAAAAACAGGTAAGAAGCATACTACAGTATATCAGCCTCCAGTCAGGCAGACATGTACTGGATCATGTGACCATCAGGGGGCAGCATGTCTCCACTGCTTGTTCCTGTCTTTTCTACTGAAATGAACAGAGGGCTGTGTGTGTGTGTGTGTGTGTATCCGTTCATCCGTCATTTCAGTCAATATGTCATCCAACTGTTGCCACAACGTTATTTACACACGCAGGTTAATGTGAGCGGCTGCAAATATACACATACTCAGAAAACAGAGCAGAGCTGTGTGTGTGTGTGTGTGTGTGTGTGTGTGTGTGTGTGTGTGTGTGTGTGTGTGTGTGTGTGTGTGTGTGTGTGTGTGTGTGTGTGTGTGTGTGTGTGTGTGTGTGTAAGCATAACAATGTTCCAGCACACTGACTCCACACATCCAGCTGCTCGGTCAGCATGTCACCATACATGGTGATGTTTACACTGACTGACAGCTCCCATTTACTGAGCTCTCTACGTGTGTGTCTCTGTGTGTGTGTGTGCATGTGTGCATGTGCGTGTGCTATAGCAGGACCTCTTGCTATGTTCATATCCTGACAGAATGTTCTGGTCCAGAAGAAGAACTGTTCTCACACTGGGTTTTACTTTTCTGTGTGACGCGCTAACTTAACATTCCAACACTCACCTACGGTCACAAGTTCTGTGTGTGACTGAGAGACAGAGAAGTGAGTGTCCTCGGTCAGAGAGGAACAACTGCGATCTCAGTCCAGCACACCGCTATCAGCTGGTGCCTTCTGCTGTATGCTAACATGTCTGCTAACTGCACTGCTCCATAATCTGATGGTGGGAAGAGCAGAGATGGATGTTGGACACCGTGGAGACAGAGAGCACAAGCAACAGCTCCTTTATGAGATGTTCCAACGCTCAGTATCACCTGACGTAGGTTGGACCTGTTGGATATTTGTCATAGTGTCAGTGCAGAGTTTTGAAAAGTGTCGTGACAAAAAAACCAAGAAATGACTCGTCCTATAAGAGTGTGAATGACTGAGTCTCCTCTTATCCAGCAGGAAGCAGCATATCAGGGGGATCTGAGACAATAAACACACACATTCTTCACTGAAACAACATTGTGTGTGTGTGTGTGTGTGTGTGTGTGTGTGTGTGTGTGTGTGTGTGTGTGTGTGTGTGTGTGTGTGTGTGTGTGTGTGTGTGTGTGTGAGCGCACATGGGTATATTCTGAGGCACCAGGACAG
>CAAKHB010007786.1:33696-46843 GCA_901007665.1 Aeoliscus strigatus
AGTGCGTGTCTGTGTCTGTCAGTGCGTGTGTCTGTCAGTGTGTGTCTGTGTCTGTGTGTGTGTGTGTGTGTGTGTGTTGTGTGTGTGTGTGTGTCTGTGTGTGTGTGTGTGTGTGTGTGTGTGTGTGTGTGTGTGTGTGTGTGTGTGTGTGTGTGTGTGTGTGTGTGCTGGCCCAGTGTTGTTTTGCTGCAGATAAAGAGCCTTGTGGTCCCCTCCAGAGACTCCGCTATCACTTTATAAATGCGTAGGGGAGAACAAGGTAACTGTAAAGTGCTTTGACTGGGGGAGAACTGTTCTATGTAAGTGCACCTCATTAACATTCTATTCGGTGCTAACGTGTGTGTCTTGTGTTTGTGTGTGGTCGTCAGCAGCTGCAGGAAAATGATTTGTCTACATTTATGACCACTAGCACATCTAACGCACAATGCAGCCTCATCCTGTATTCAAAGAGCATTCAAAGAGGACGCCGGGGGCTTGACCAGTCCACTGCCAATGTCAAAACATCATCAAATCATTTATCATCTATGCCACGTTTTCTACCCATTCTACCGATTATGTCATCTTAATTCATCATCAGCACAATAATAAACATACAATAGAGACGATCAGATGTGCATTCATGTGCTTATTGCAGGCGTAGGTCAGAGGGTGTCAGTCATAAACACACCTCTCAGATGCTTTTGGTTGATTCTGCTTTGCAGTGAACTTCAGTTTCAGCTGGAGATGTTCCAAACGTTTCGCTCCGTTTTCAAAATCACACAGCCTCCACTGCCTCGGCAGCTTGTTGAACTGTGTCGGCTTGTTCTTCTGTTGTTGTTACAGCGGTTCGCGTTTGTTTTGGGGCGTTGGTGCCACCCAGTAAAAACACGGTGCAAGATCGTTCCAAAGCCTTTGTGCCTCGATGAGTTTGTAGACTGGAGTTACTTGAGGATCGATCCGATCACAGATTGCAGTCAAATCCAGATCACCTGGAGGATTCAATGGGCTGTTTTTCCCTCGGTCAGGAAATCTGATCAGTGGTTTTAGCACGTAGCTGCTAACTCTGCCCTGTATGGACACACGATCTCCATGTGGATCCAGTTGGAAGGTCTGAGCTTGTGTGTTCCACTGTATGTTGCTCATTGTTCTCAAATCAAGACTAAGCCAGGTATGTGACATCATGTGGGTCCGGTCCATGTCTTGGATGCTTTGCAGCAGCAGAGCTCACTATTTTGCAACACTATCTCCCGTCTGATCCAAAGTTGTTTCAGGGTCCCGACCTCACAGCAACCAAAACATGAGCTGAACACAATCCGTTAACGTTAGGTAATGCACAGCCGACCCGTGTTGACCATCCCTTGGGCTTGAAATGGGAGATCAGTTCATTTTAGCCTTTTGTCTGGTCTTCATTACTCAGCTCCTCTGGAACTGAAAGAGATGAGTGGCTGCACCAAAGCCGAGGCCTGGACTCTCCAAAGTTCATCACCACCCAGAATATATTAGCCCAGTGATTGTCAGTGAAATAAGAACAAACAGATCATGGTTTTGCCCTGTGGAAAGGTTTTGGACACAGTTGCTGTCTCCGTGGTGGATGTGTCAATTGAGCATATCTGCAGTTCGTTCCATCAGTTCATTAGCGGAAGAATTTATGACTGAGTTATGATTTTATGACTGTGACATGTTTGAGTACATTCGTATTGAATTTCAGCGCAATGTTTTGTTGAAATCCGAAACTTCTGATTTTATTTTTGTGCTTGTAAAAATGTATTTTTTATGGATTACAACAGTTGTTCATGCTTTTTTTTTCTCGGAGCAGGGGTGCTGCTGCACCTGCAGGTTTTGGCTGTCACCCTGCTCCTACACATCTGATCACCTGATCAATCTCTGGGAAGAGCCTTGACAACAACGAGCATCTGATTTGAATCAGGTGACCCACAGGGACTGGTTTGGGTACCACTGGCGTAGGGATTTTTTTATTTTTTTTTAGAAAACAAATATCACAATATGCAATATCACAATTTACACCATAGTCAGGGTGAATGCTCTTTTCTGATTGGCTGTCAGCCATGTGTTAAAACCATTTAATGTACAACGTAGTTGGGTTAACTTTTCTAATATTCATCTGTGGTGCAGCTGTCAGCAGTGACAACAACTGACATTTGAGGAGGAAAACAAACACCTGACGTGAGTAAGGGCTGGATAACACATGAAAACAGAAATAAATGACCCAGCGGGGTGTGACGGTTTCTAGTAGTATTTCTGTTCGATTGTACAGAAGAGTTGGATGTGTGTGTGATGACTTGGATATTTAAGTGAACTCTGCATGGACATTTACAGTTTGCGGTTCTGAGGGAAAAAGACCAAACAGATCAAAGCCAATGGCCAAAAAAACTAAGGAGGGGATGAGTCAGAGTCTGGTCTTTGCCAGTCAACTTGTATTTAGCTTATCATCCTCTCCTCTTCTTCTCCTCCCCATGGAACTGAGTGATGCTCAGGCAGTGGGAGGACTTGTAGCTTGATAATCGTGCACCAGCAGTGGAACGTCTTTGATGTGGACTGTTGCTGTGTTTTGTGGGGCTCTGTGCCTGGACACCTCCCCCCCAGCAGCTGTTCTCTGCTTGGAGTGTGTGTGACTGCCGTGTTAAACACACAGATGTCATCAGACATACAAACTGGACCTCTGAGAAACAAATCTTTCATATCTGTTGGGACTGGTTTCACAAAATATTTGTCCACGCTCCATAAACAGGAAGTAGATCTTACCTGATCTTACGTGTCACAGCTTTCATAAAACCTTGTGGGTAGACCCATGTTGAAGATATGAAACAAACTTCACAGGTGTGTAGTTGAGGGTTATTCCAAGTTTCAACACCAGATCCTGAGTGGAGCCTACATATTAGGACAGAGTGCACGTACGCACACACACACACACACACACACACACACACACACACACACACACACATCCACTCATGAGCGCGCCAGCGCGAGGTGCAGGTGCCTTCTACCACCGCTGACCAGTGTTATTGTAATGGACGTCTCCCTGCGCCACTCAGATAGTGTGTGTAGACATAACAGCAGAGATGAAAGCTGGTCAGGGGCGAGGCGGTATTAACTCGTACGCCATGGATGGAGTTAAAAGGGAGGTTCTCTGTTTCCATTCATGTTTCATCCTCTAGCCATACCAGTCATCAGCCTTGAGAGAAAATGATACCCGGGGCAAAGCAAAGGCCCAGATGGATGGCCCGGTATCAGAATGCCACTCGGCTCGCTCACAATTTATTATTCTACCAACGGGCTGAGTGCTTCAGCTGCAGGGATGAAGACAAATCTGGGTCTATGATACTGACCTTGTCCGCTTGAGAAATGAGAGCAAAAGGACCCTCATCTTTTCCTTTCCACCAGTTTCATTCTTTTTTTGTCTCTCTCCTCCCCCTCCCTTGTTAGTCCCCCAAGCCTCAGGCAGTTGTGTTCATTAACCCTGGGTGTAATTATTTTTGTTTTAGGCTCATATTGCTGACATTTCAACTCAGGGGCTCCTCAATCAGGATTAACCCAAACCGCTAGGAATCACACTTCACAGCCTTTTCTTACAGCAGCGCTTGTTGCCTCCAATTTCAGTCAAATTAAAGGTTTATTTTATTTGGCTGTGTTTTTTTTCACTCAAATCCTGTACTGTGAGAAAACAAACCAGACAGCCTTTGATTTGCTGCTTGCCAGTGGCTTTTTCAGTATCCCGTCTCTCTCTCTCCCTCCCCGGGTGGGCACAAAGCGCTCCTCTGTGCCGTCGCTAACACCAAACATCACACAGGTGGCTGCAGCATGGAGAACGTAGGTTTCGATTCTATTTTTTTTTATTTCTATTTCACCTATGAATTAAATAGAATGCATTTTTGAATAATGTGGACTAGCCTGCACCGTCAGTGTAACATTAGCTTAGCTTACAAGGTTATTTTGTGTTTATTCAGGTCTTCACGTGTTCTAGTCATTGGTTTTTTTTGTATTTCATTTTATGTCTTGTATAGTTTCTATTTTATTCTTTTTTATTTTATGTCTTGCATAGTTTTTATTTTATTCTATTTTATGTTTTGCATTGTTTTTCACTTTGTTGCACTACTTTTTTTTTACACCAACCAGTAGCATGTATCATGCCAATAAACCATTTGAATTCTAACTAATTCTTAACTAATATCACTCTTTGGCTTGTGAGCCTTGAGGTCCACTGCAGCCACCAACTCCTCTTCGCGCCCTCAAGGGCATTTTAGTCTTAGCACAGAAGTCATAAACTCTCTTCACTCAGAGTCAGCAGTGTGTGTGTGTGTGTGTGTGTGTCTGTTCCTACAAATGTGTGTCAGTGTGCATCAACAGCAGCAGTCACAGACGCAGCAGTAGTTGTAAACCCTCATCACTTTGAGTGGTCCTCCGGGGGTCCTGGACTCCTCGCGCTGTGTGTGGTTTGACCTGCCGTGGCCCCCCCAGGCCCCATATGCCCATTTAGATAAACAGGCAGTAAACACAGGCAGTCCAAGCACCACTCTCCTTGGCTCACAGCATATACAAGCCTCGCAGATGAAAGGACTAGTCCCCGACACTATTAGCTTCCACCAACATCTGGCTCATAATTAAAAGTCGAGCCACAGTGTTCATAAAGCTTCTAATAATAGTAGATTACCCATCTTAGATCACTTATCCCGGGACTTCCAGATGCATTACCTTTACTGGAACTTGTAATGTAAGCTGGCCACGCATCATCAGAGGTTACCGCTGCCTTTTCCTGCCTGTAAGGGTTAACTAAGACCTGAACTGTAAGTGTTCTGTGAATGCAGCAGACCTTCAATGCAAGGACAGACTCCAAAAAATTTTTTATAAGAGTGTCATAGCGATGTGAAAATGAGCATATAAGTGATGTGTGGAAACGTGGTTAGCCATGGAGTTGTTAATTCTAAGTTTAAGGCTCATGCGACAACTTAGTTTCAAATATCACACAGTATTTTCCTGGCAGGTCACGGTCGGAGGAGTACGTGTGTGGTGTGATTCTAAGCATGGAGCTTCGGGCTCCATTCCTTTACATAATGTTACTAAACGGCTTATTGACCGTTGTGGTTGTGAGGGGGGAGAGTTGCTGCTGGAGCTGTTGTTGGCTCCATCAGTCAGAGGAGGTGGACGAGGGTCAGTGATCAGTTGCCGTGGTAATAAATTACGTATCTCACATAGTAAATGTTCTGTTGAAGGAGTGTGATCCGAAGATGACAGACTGTTGATTGCAAGTAGCACTCTGGCTCGCAAACCTTGATCCTCGGTGAGTTTCACCAGTCTAGACAGAAGACGTTTTCATCATGTTTGCGATTTCCACGGACACTGTCGTTATGGACTTTTATGGATCACCTTGGGATCTGTCCGGCCTCCTCGGCCAAGAATGTCATCTTCCCTTTTTTCATCAGCCAGCAGACGACAGACAGGAGGGGAGATGGATTGTTGGAGAGCTGGCCTTTGCTGCTCTCACCGTCTATGGTGTCTCAGCGTTACATATATAAGGAAGGAATGGCAGAGTGGTGTTACGAGATGAATAACAGTCTTCACGAAGCCGTCCAGTATCCATAGGGTTCTCCTTTTAGCCTGGCGCCATCTTAAAGGCCTGTGTGCTGCAAACGGGGTAGATGTATCCTATGTGCTTCTGTTGGAGTGACAAAGAAAGTTGTGTTGCTTTCAAGAATAAAGTGGGTCTTAGCTGGGAAAGACGCTGCAGGATCTGTACGGATGGTGCAACGATTCACCAAAGCTCTGCTCTGTCCCCGTAGACGTGGAGGAATGGTGGACGCATACGTTCTTCCAACCTTCAAAGACTTGTCCTTCCTCCCCATCTCCATATATTTCGACTGCCTTCACTCCCTTTCTCTCTCTCTCAACCAGCCTCTGTCCTCCTGTCATTTCCTTCCCTGTCCCATCCCCTCCCTTGTGTCCTCTGTCCCTATCGTACGCCCCCATCTCTCTCTCCTCCCTATCTGACCCGTTTGTCTGCAGTGCTCTAGTCTGGGGAGCGTTTCAAGTGTGTTTAGAGTAGCTGACTCATCACTGTTTTTGTGCCACGGTTTGTTAATGTATGGCAGCTGAAAGCAGTTTAGACGTCCTGCGTTGCAGATGGCCCGAGCATTCTTTATTTGTGTGTGCATACCCCAGTACGTCTGTCTGTATATGCGCTGTCTGCCTGTATTAAATACAGCTCTGATGGGTATAAACACGTCTTCCTTATCATCAGTGTGTGTGCAGACAGGAGTGACATCCTCCACAAACAAGAGGGAAAACACACTCTTTACTCTGTTGTCAGTTAGGAGGGATTAAGCCACGGCTTCATTCAACGGGGACTAATAACAAGCTAACGGTGTTTTGGAGCTATCGCACACACACGTCCTTGGTGATTCGCCGTCCTTTATCCTTTTTTTTTAGTCTACATACTTGGACAAGAGCATAAATCTGTACTGACCCACCTTAAAAAGCACCACTCTATTAGTTCAGCCACAAGGAAAGTCTTTTTTAATGACCTATAAATTATCTTCCCCTTTGCTTCGTTAAAACATCTGTTGTAATATTTTCCCGTCCTCTGATAAGTCCTAATTGCTCGTCTTATTCGGGCCCATCCCTGGCAGCGCTGACACCGCAGTGACCCCCTTCCAGGTGGAGGATCTCCAGCCAACCACTGGGAGCGTTTCATCATACTGTACACGCATTTCCCTTCTACGCTGTACGTTTCTACGTTGCAGTTGAATAGCTCATCCTGAAGCCATTAAACCAAATTGCTTAAATGGTTCAAATGTGCAACCACTTCGGTCTACGTCTTTAAGAAGAGTAATCTTCAATCTATTGTGGCAAGCAAGAAGAGGCTAAGGTGTGGAGGTGTCAGCTGAGAGGGACACACAGAGGGTGTGGGTAGAAACACATGATGTAAGATGAAGCGGGGCTGAGGAACGACGTGTTCATCACTGAACGTGCCTCAGTTTGACTTCATTCAGAATCCAAAATACTTGGAATTCTCATTGTTTCTGATGATTTTTGCAAGAATAAATAGAGAAACAGATCATATTTGATATCACTTCCATTTTAGCAGCGGCAGCACCTCTCCTCTGAAATAACTCACTAAATAAGAATTCAGTATCTGATATAAGCAACAATCAATTTCAAATCCATTCAGAGATAAGATGATTTGTAAGTGATGTACTGGCTGCTCTTGCAGCAGATTTCAAAGTGTATTAAGATGGAGAATCTTAGAGACTCAGCTGGACAGACCAACGAAAGGATCCATTGCATGATCCCGTGCAAACATCAGATTCCTCAGTGACCCCAGTTCTTAGCCAGAGGACTTTGATCTGTCGTTGAGCTCATTATAGAGTCTACTGAGCTGACAAAAGGCCTCACTTGAAGACTGACACAACAGTATTACTCCTAAAGGTGATTAAAGACATGATCTCCATCTAGGTTGTTCTGGGTGCTGCACAGAAACCTCTGGACGAGGCGAATGAATGAATGAATAAAGAAATAAATAAGAATGTGTAGATAAAATAAATACAAAAAAACAATAAAAAATCATAATCAAATAAAAAAAAGTTAAGTTTAAAAATTCAAAATAAAATATCAAATTATATATAAAAAATAAAAACAAATAAAATCAAAATTAAAATACCGATGTCAGTGACAACATTTCCAGTGTTTATATTCAAATTGAGGGGGGGGGGTTCTCATGCAAGTTGTGAGTCAGGTGGTATTCCGCCGTAACAACAATCCCGTTGACAACAAATACAGCCATTGTTTGTATAGGAGTTATTGAAACGAGCAAAACATACCTCAAGTGCTACAAAAACAATAAAAACAGTAAAAACAGTTTATACCAATAATACTGCATCGTGAATGCTGAACTCGGGGGGCGTCGGTCTGATTTTTTAACGTCCTGTCCTCTGCTCAGAAAACGACCTCAGACACACTCTGAGTCCACTGCTGCAATTTCAATTTGTGTTTGCATGAAATTTGTTAAATTGCTGGCTTTATTAAAAGTGCTTGGGGGAAAAGCCCCAGCTAATGACAGACTTTAAAATGCTCAGCTCCCCTTTCTCATGACAAACTGAGAGAACTCGGCTTGAACTGCAGCGAAAGCCCATGAGCCGGCTGAATGATAGCAGTGATAAGGAGTTTTCAAGGTAGCCATGCAAACCTTAAACTGTCTGTGGGAATTCGGCAGCAGAAGCAGAAGTCTGTTTATTTGAATGAGCTCAGAAGTGTCTCTCCTGCTCCCCGTACGTTACATTCAGAGTTCACACAGTGCACTGTACGTCTGTGATGGATATGGTAATGATACGTTCATGCAATCAGGACCAAGTCTGTTTTGTCTCTCATTAAGAAAGCTAGCTATCTTGCTGACAAGGTCCCGGTCACATTCGGTCGAGTCTTTAAGCGTTTTCCTTTAGTGTGATTTGAAACGAGTGAGACTGTAAGTGTATTTTTGTGTGCATATCCCAGCTCTAATGTAGGAGTGAGGGGGACAGGGAGAAAGATAACAGCTGGACCCGGCGGGATGGAGGCTGTCTGGGCTCCAGCAGAGGCACTTGCAGCAGTTGTGCAGTGTCTGCTTGTCTTTTCAACACTTGCAGAGTTGATGTGAATTTATGAAGGCCAAGAGTCAAATGGACAGGGGGATATACATATACGGCTGTGGAGACTTTTATCAACATCTGGAGCTGCTGCTCCAAACTCCTCATCTGGCCTCACTACTGGTCTACAGTTCTTCCTTTGATGGACACAAGTCAATTTCCCATGTTCAAACGGTTCTCAAACTGTTTTGGAGCCAATTCCCCCCTCCCCCAGGATGATCCTAAAGCATATTTAACATTTACTCCCTGCCCTTTGGATTCCAGTGGACTTCATAAGTGTTTAACAAGGCTATCGTTGCTTAAACTCATGATGAAGACGTGTTTCTCATCCATAAACATAAATATCTCACCATGTGAACAAGGATGATACCACACACTGTGTGTGGAGAAACATCTTATCTGACTCCATCAGCATTCCGTAATTATCTGCGAGAAATTCTTCGTCTGGAAATCCAGCGAATGTGGATTGTCTCTGCAGGTCCGTCTGCTGGACCGTTAACTATGAACACAGTCAGTTTGGACCCATCACAGGGGTCAATCTGATGTAGGCGGGCTCAGAGCCAAGTACAGTCTGTGGGCGGGGCTTAGCCAGATGACGACAGTGGTTCTGCTGACAACAAAGATGGCTGCTGCCGATGTAGAGTCTGAATCGTCTTTGGTGTCAACAGGAAACCAGTTGGACGGATCATTTCCAGTCCATCGTCTCTCCAACTCGTCTCTCTGACAACCTCGTCCTGTCTGTTGCTCTGATTGGTCCTGGCGCTATCCCATTGTATGCAGTGATTGGCAACAAATCTCAGCTATCAGGGAATCTGTGACATTTTCTTTCACATTTCTGTGCGTAAACCTTTACTTTTTGCAATGTATTGTAAGTTGTTGCACTGCCCCCCAAACAACGGCTCAGTGTGCAGACCTTTAGACACTGTTTTCAAATGGACTCGTCTCCTCGTCTCGCAGACAGGAAAGCCGTTCTACTGATGGGAACAAGGACTGTCCCTCTCTGCTATCCGTCATTCTGCGTTAGGTCCGGGGGTGGACGTTTGTATACGTCGTCCCATTTTACATTTTTTTAGGATACACAGAGGCTCACACACTGTTTTACTGCTTATCTCTTGTGATGTGTGTGATATATCCGGTTCACAGGAAATCACATGTATGGAGACCCAGTGAAGTCATCCCATAAATCACAGACACAGGCCCACTCACTTATCAAGTAGATTAGGAGAAGATCATATTCTCCCTGTATCCATTCTTTTATATGTTCTGTTTATTTATCATATCTCTCTCTACTCCATCACTCTCTCTCCTGACCCCTCCCTTCACATATGTCTGTGCATGTTGTACTCCCTGGATGAGTCTCGTTGAAGCTCTCTACCTGTTTCTTTCGAGCTGCCTCCAGCCGTAGTCCGTCTGTCGTCTCCTCAAACAGTTCACACTCGATATGGGATCACCGCAGAGGTCACGATTCAGTGTCATCACCACACTAAAGTTGTGATAAACATTGTGACCACTACCAGTATATGAAATAACTGCATTCTTTAAAATAATAAAACGTCCTCACCATCTGTTACAGCCAATAAACTGTCGCAAGCGTAAAGCGTACATACAAAGTCATAAATAAATAACAACCTTTAACAAAAAAGACTTTTTTCTTGATCGCAGTAGTTCAACTCACATGAAAACAAACTTCTACGCTGGAAACACGTAACCTGCGTAAGGGCAGATTTAAATCACATGACTCTTGCATTAAACAGTACGACAACGTCTTCAACAGGACCCCAAAGAAGAAGGAAACAAATCTTACTTGCTGCCTCTGTATTTATACGTTATCACCACACAACACATATTGAAACATGGATGGAGCCCACAGCCTTCATCTATCTACATCATATCAGCCTTCAAAGTAAAACGTGTATCTGTTTCCTTCCTGAGTCCTTTAGCTCCGGCGGGTTTTTTAGCCCCAGAGGGTGGTGGTGGGGGGGGGGGGATGTGTGTAAGAGTGCTGCTAATGTGTTAGAGAGCAAGTCAACATGAAATAGAAATGAAAACACATCTCTAGGCTGCTGAAGATGCAAATACACACTTATACACACTGGCACACACAACATTTACCATGTCCCTTACACACACACACAGCTGAGACTCTTTTCAGTGGTGTCAACAGCTTCAGGCCTCTCACATCTGCGCACACACACACACACATACATTTATAGTCACAGACGCTCACTCTGACACACACACACACACACACACCAGCAGAACACCTGTCGGACTGCGTGGCTCACTCCAGGACACCTTCGAGTCATGAGCTCATCGGAAAAGCAATTAAAGGCAGCATAGGCCCTGCGCGCTGGCGTAATGTTTTGTTTTGCTACTTGGCTTCGAAATTAACTAAACCTGTCAGAAGTCATCTGGCTGACATGAGCGGGGCTATATTTATTTATTTTCTGTTGAGGAGCTGGACGCAGGGTCCCAGCGCTGTCTCATATCCAACAATGAAGCGATTCTGAGAGGGAGATTAGCTGGCTAAAACACCAATACTCCCCCTCTGTCTACCTTGGGGGTGGATGGAGAGCACCTCCCACAACTCTTCGCCTGTCTGTTACTCTGATGATGGGGTCGCGACCCTGCAGTTGGGAGGTTGCGCCCTCTGTAACCCCAATCAGGTCCGTCGGTTGGACCGGCCTAATCGCTCCCAGTTCTTTCAATTTCATGCTCACACTGCCTTGAGTGGATTTTGCATTTTTAAAAAAAAGTGTAAAAGTACGGACCATAGAAACACAAAAAACACAAACCAAAATAATAAAGGTAATCCAAAGTGTGTCGGTAGTGTGACCTGCACCAGACAGAAGAAGATGCAGTCGGGCCTCGTGCTGCAGCGTAGCCTCCGGCTGTGAGTAGCCTGATGTCACACAGCCGTAAAACAACACCAGCAGCCTCTGTGTGCTCTTTCAACTCTGCCGGTCTTAAGCCACTGGAGAAAAAAAAACACCTTTGACATTAATAGGTCCACTGTGGCTGAGTCAAGGTAAGTATGTCTGCACATGCCCGCGCAGACATTGTGCTGTTTTGTGTATTTTCAGAGTCTAGGCCGGCGGAGCAGCGCTCTCGTGTTTTCTTGAGAAATAATTTAGGAAGTAAGAAAAACACCTTTGTTATCATTGTCATCACTTTCTGTAATTACCCGTATGCCACCCTGATAGAGCAGAGAAAAACAACAGGCAGCCTCCAGCCGAGGTCGCCCTCCGAGCGTGTCAGGCCGCGTCGTGATGCTGCACGCTTCAAAGGAGGCGTCACTCTCCGGCAGCAGTGTCAACACGGCGATGAAACAAGAACACACAGTGTAAACGGTAACGCTTTGGTCTTCAAAGCCTTGAGAGCCGGGTCAACATATATTTAGCTTCTGTGTCACTGTCAGACCAGCACACGGAGGTGGTTTGCGCTGTGAATTGCAGAAAGAGAGCTTTTGGAGTGGTGTTGTGATGTACCGACATCCCTGACAGAAGCTAAACACACATGACCGAAGCACGATAACACAGCGAAGGCACCGCTGACGGCGCACGGCCGGATAGCAGCAGCATCCTTTGGTATTTGATCACATCACCCACTCATTCCTGTGATGGAGGAGCAGTTTTGCTGTGGTTTAAATCCATTCTAATGGTTTGTTCCTGTGTCCTTCAGCAGGATGATTATGCAAGTAAAACATCAGAGTCCGATTTTCAGGCATAGTGGTGCATTCACTACGGTGTTGCTTTTTCACTTTTGTTTTTTGTGTGATTAGACCATTTTTTAACATCACCAGTGTTTTGTCACTTTCTTTTAACAACCCACAGCTCCACCACTCCAGATTAGTAGTCTCGTAGAGTAGAATAGAACTTTATAGTCCACAGCAGTGGAAATCTGTCTCTGACTCTCTGACAAAAAGTAATGGAAACCATGCACAGTTAAAAATGATAAAATATCAATTATAAAAGGATAACACATCATTATTGGATCTCACTTTGGTTCATTTTCCAAACATTTTCCAAGACTTTCCAATATAAATCAGTAACATTCCCTTTAAGATGATAATGGAAAACTCTGGTGTGAGTGTTGTCAATGTGTAGACTGTATGGACCATGACACACATTGATGCTGTGCATTCACCATCGTCAGCCCTTCTGCTTGGAAGAAATATTCACGGTTAATCATTTTACATTTGTTCTCCATGTCCATTCATCTCCATAAGAACTCTTACATAAATAATGTGTCAGCTATATTGTATGATTTACAGCGGTATGGCTCATTTCTGCTGTATATGCTCAGTGTCTCCCATAGACAGCTCCCATAGCTCTTCAGTTCCAATATATTGAATACATCTTCACTTCACAGCTCGTTGCCGGCCCTCTGGGTCCTGTAGCACTCATGCTGTTGGAGGCCATGATGAAACGACTTGGAAGTCAGGCCCCAACACCTCGGCCACGGCCAAAGCCTATTAAGAAGCCACACTGTGGTGGAAGAGTTCAAGCCACAGGGCTGAGGTTGCGATTCCT
>CAAKHB010007786.1:46863-74215 GCA_901007665.1 Aeoliscus strigatus
CGCCTGTGGGGGGGGGGGGGGGGGTGGATGTGGGAGTGGTCATAAAGCCAGTCCAGACCGAAGATCCAAGATGCAACTATGTGCACCCACTCGGAACAAGACTGTCCTGTAACACCTTTAGTTCACACTGAAGACCTCACGTTCAACCACTGTCATTTCCATAGCAACGGGTGTGGTCCGCTGTGCCGTAAAACAGAAACGCACAACAAACCCAAGAGAGCGTTCAACTCCTCTGGTGTGAGGATTTCTGTCGTTAAACGTGACTTTTGTTGTCGTTTCAAACTATTGCTATAAAGACACGGTTGCGCTGTGTGTGTGTTTGTGTGTGTGCGGGGGGGGGTTGCATTTTTTGAACATCACCACGTATTCTGACTCTGAATCATGACATTTTGGCAGCTCAGACTACCCATGTTAGATTAACTCATTGGCTGCTAGCACTTTTAGAGCGTTCACAATATGATGTTCTCTGTCCAGTTGTAATTGAATTGATGTCTGTGGACATCAGTGGCAGCCAATGAGTTTATCACACACAAGCACCAATCATACCCACAACGGCAATGACTGAAAATGTTCTACGGTTTACTAGCGAGCAAACTAACACTGGAATTTGGTGGGATTCCATCGGTAGGTGATATCCCTCGTGGTGCCACTGGTGTCGCTGTTGTCCGCCACCGTCTCCAAAAGTGAAGGGTTTGTCATTTCTACGTCACTAAGATGGCAGACTTAAAGGGTGGAAAGCGTCCATATTTGAGATATTTGATATTTGAGACACAGCACCGGTGTTCTGCTGGGTCAGAGATAGGTCAGTGATGCTACAGACCACCTGAGGGGGTATTATTATGAGATTTTAACCTGCTTGTTTGTTGTAGCTGTATACATCTCACAGCCACGGAACCAGATCGTTTGGATGTCATTTATCAGCCATTAAACAGGTGGAATCCTCTGTACTTGTAGCAGCAACAGACCGCCGACACCTGGAGTCTTTGGTCTGGACCGGACGTTAGAAGGAGTAGGGAGGACAGATGGCAGAGATACTGGGGAGGATGAAACAGACAGAGGGAAGACGGATGAGAAGCAAACAGTTTTGTAATAGAAAATAAAAGATGCTGGACGAGCTGTTGTTAGGGAGGAAAGACACTTTGGAGCAGAAAGTTCTACAGACGAAATGATGGATTGGACTGAAAGTCAAAATACATGAAGCAATAGAGGGAAAACAATGTGAGAGTTTCTCCTCTGCCCAGAAACCATTCTGTAACAGTTATAAATGGAGCCTGAGGAATAAATTGCACCTGGTAAATAATAATTATCAAACACAAGTCAGTATCCAAACGTGCCAACACACAAACTGTATATCAGGTTGCACTGAACTGTACACAAATCACTGAACGCAGTAAAAGTGGAGCAAATTAGACGTAGATGTTTTATTTTCCTCATTCACCAGGAACAATTCCAGCCAAGCAGGAGGGTTGTATAAAACAACAGTGTCGCTCTTGAACATTGTTTTCATGGCGCTGAAATATACGTATGGCAGCAAGCAAACAGGGCTTTGTTGCAGATAAAACACACACATACACACACACGTGCGCGCGCACACACACACCCACTTTGCCCCAGGGCCTGAAACAGCAGATCAGGGTCTTGTCCAAAGCTCCATTAAACTGCTGAAAGTCCTGCTAGAGCTGAAACATCCTCCTGTCGTCATGCTGGGACATTCCACGGCACGCCAGAGACTCGCCACTAATCCTGCCGGCATGGGAATCATTATTGATAGGATCCTAATGCATTACCTCAGGGCCCGCTTATTGTTTGTAAAGATTATTATTTAAGAGTAAACCAAAACCCGGAGAAAGTCTCAGGTTTCGGCGGAATTTATCAAAAGAAAATGTTATTCTTGGCTGAGTTCGATCCCCCTTTGAACAGCACCATTGAAACAAACTGTAGTCCGTGCCGAGTGATACCCACCAGCAGGTTGTGCAGGACAGATTTCTCTCTGCCAGATGGAAGAACCTGACACTCGGTCGGAGCAGATTTGGCCAAATCACCTTCACTCATTTACATAGATTTCAGTGATCCGTGGCGACGTGCCTCCTGATTTGCAGAGATGATTGCAGCAGCAGCAGCACTGAAACGTTTGTATACGTGATTTCACATAGTTTCCGCTTTAATCACGGTCGCGATGTGCATCTCTTGATCTGGATCCTATTGTAATAGTTGTGTTGATCACTCACTTTGTTTAACTTTGTCAGATCTACTCGAGAGCTCTCAAACAATGGCTGTTTGTTTTCTGGGCCAGCAGTAATTGTGATTTTGTAAAGGCAGATGTACCATTTGATTTATTTATTCTTAGAAAACCACCCATCTATCATGGCTTTCACATCATTTTCTATGTTTTTCTATATTTATTTATGCCTTCTATTCACATACAAGATAACCTAGACCACTAATATCAAAAAATACACCAATAAAAACGAACAGCAACCACAACCCTTCACAGTTCATAAATATTTATTTTTTAAAAATCAAATTCAAAAACCAACAATGCATCCACAACTTTGCAAGGACAAAAAAAATATTTTTTATTGTCTTCTTAGAGGCTGGTCATGTTGTGTAAAAGAAGAAAACATGGATTAATATCAAAGTATGATACAGATTTAATTTAAAAACGTTCCTTTTTGTGTCTTTATCTTTGTGAGAATGCTGGACATGGATTTTTCAGCAGACTGCCTGCGTTCACACTCTGAGCCGTGTTCTTCCATTGTCCAGGTGCTGTTCTTCTGGTGAGTGTCCAGGGCATTGCTGTGAGCGTGGACCCCATCTTCTGCACGTGGCTGCTCTATCAGCCTCACAGGGGGAGCGGCAGCAGGCAGCAGCAGCAGGTAAGAGACACCCCTGGATTCATCCTGTCACCAGGTCATGTTTTACCTCACGTGCCTGGAGCACTCGTTCTAGGTGGTGGTGGACGTGAACCTGAAGCGACTGTAAACGTCTTGGGCCTCCTTCTCCCTCTCCTTCCACCTCGCCTTTTCTTTCCCAGCTTCCTTTTTCCATCTGCTCTGTTCCCTGTCTTCCATCCAGTCTCTCTCTATTTATTTGACAGGGGTCGTGGTGATGGTTACGGACGTTGAATGCCCATTTGACACACTGCACACATGCCATAATTACCTGGCGTATAGGTTCACCTATAAAGGAACATAAATAAATACTGTATATGTGCAGCACATGACAGTATTGTATTGTACTTTGATGGAATTTATTTATGTATTTATTTTGCAGGAAGTTTCTCGTTTTTTCCTCCTGTAGTTTAATACGTGTGTATAAGGGTCAGTGACTGGGTGCCTGCAGCCGTACGGGGATAAACCGCAGCCAGCGTGGAGGATACACAACGCTGGCTTTGTGAACTCGGCTGAGGCCGTGTCAGGGCCACTTGTCAAGGCCTGGCTGCTCCAGACCTTCAGCTGGAGGTCGGACGGCGGAGAGGAAACGCAGCGCAGGTTGAAGGGGGCAGGAAACGATGAGAGGGGACATACTAGGGCAGAGAGAGGACAAACGAGGGGACGAGTAGAATAGATAAACAAGAGGAGATGGGAGGATGGGTTTTTTTACAGTACAGGCAAACGACACACAGAGGAATGTGCCGGAAAAGGGCGAGAGGGCAAAGAGGACAGCGGAAAGATCATGGGTACATGGAGGGATGACAGGAGGAAAACTACCGGAGCAAACTATACACGCTGGAAAAATCAGAAAAGGAATGGGAGTTGGTTTGGAAAGCAGGTAATGAAGAGAAGAGGGAATAAGAGGGGAAAAAAAGAATGTTGAGAACCGAACAGGCATTTGCCTTGGCTGTTCTCACCCCCGTCAGTATGTGTGGGAGCAGGAGTTAGCTCACATGATGTCATCCGTCAGGAATGAGCACTGGTCATTGGGTAAGGTACCTGCTTTTAGCACCGACTCTGTGGCCAAGTACACGTTCTTCATGTGCACTCACAGGTTTGTGTCGTATTTTTACCCTCAGACCAGTGGGGTAGTCCGCTGACTGAACATTTCAGTCGGTGTTTGTCTTTTAAAAACACACATGTCTACGGTGTTTGATTGTACAACCTGGGTGCGTTGATTGAGAAGGGGCTCTCTGCTCAGAGAGGCCGCGCCACATCGGGGCCACGTTTACCGTAACATCTGGCACAGAGCCACCAAACGGATCCAAACGCACAGCGGACCAATAACAGCGGATCTGCATCGGATCTGGCCACAGGCCCACCCACTGCACTTTGAAAAAAGGCCAAATGCAGTTTCATTACAGAATTATTTCTGCAGTTTTTTGTTTAAATAGGTTCAATAATGCATATATAAATTACAATAAAGTATACTGCTATAAAAGTAGATATGTAGGTGGGGTAAACCACCATCTTTTGGGTCTCAGTCCTCTCATGTTGAGAGCCTCAAACACAGATGTTAAACTCAAACATTTGGGTCCCACCCGAAAAATCAACTGCATCACTGCCGTGCGTGTGTGTGTGTGTGTGCGTGCGTGTGCGTGCGTGTGTGCGTGCCTGATACTAATGGCCAACGGTTCAGACGACTGCCCACTCCTCACTTGGCTTCTGCTTTTCAGCTCCCTCTACAGTCGCCAACTGCTTGCTCGGGGGGGTTGCTGGGTTTCAGTAAAAATGTTTGAATGTGGTCCTGACCAGCTTTTTATTACGACTGCACGGAGATCGCATGGGAGAGTGCTCAGAAAACAGGGAGCTGTCACCGGTTCCGATTGGCCTCTTTGTCGCCTCTTACTTTTCGCTTTCTCTCTTGGACCCTCACAGACCTTATTTTTCTTCATTCAGTTGACCAAAGCATCTCCAGGTGCCCGTTCACAGTGTGTTTACCCTAAGTGTTCCTGAATTGAGGAACACTTAGGGTAAACTGATGACTTGTTTTCTGTCAGGTTACGTACATGTAGAATTGAACATTTTGCAGTTCCCCTCCTCTCAGGATGAACAAACTTGCTCTTTGGTGGAAATATGAGTTTGGATAACTCCTCATTTCTTGTCCCCCCATTCCTGCTGTGATGTCCCTGCAGACTTCTGGTTCTTCCCTGGTGAAGAGGAGAGAGGATGAGGCGTCAGTCGGCAGCACGCCGTTGGCCCAGCAGCCCTCCAATCAAGCCTCAGACTACGCCAGCAGCCCTGTCAAGACCAAGACGGTCACAGGTAGGCGGGACCTTGTCCACTGGCTGAATGTTGCCCTCCATATTTACTGTCCTTAGCCTGCTTTTCATGACTGAATTCATCAAGTGTTTCTATGCTGTTGCATAATCCGCTGAGTGACCTGATTCCTCAGAGGACACCACATGTCCTCTTCTGTTTTCCTGCTCTGGTAGTGTCAGTGTGGCTCTGTGAGCTCTGGATACCCAGAATAGATGAGTGGTCTGGCTGTGTGCGGCCGTCCTTTGCCAGTTTTCCACTTTCTGGGAGCCCCTGTGCTCAGAACAGACGCACGCACGCACGCACGCACGCACGCACACACACACACACACACAGTGGTGATTCAAGTTCACTGTGACATCATAATAATATACTGACATTGATCGTGTTAAGTCAGTGCGTTAAGGTCAAAGGTCATCGCTGTGAAATAATGTTAGAATGTATAAACACATTTCAGACCGTTATTCAACATGACAACTCAAATTTTATTTGAATACTACTGAATGACATAATACTGTGATGCATTTGAATACTACAAAACAGTATGAATACTGTAATACTACAATACAAAAAATATAACTATAACACTGTGT
This sequence comes from Aeoliscus strigatus, assembly GCA_901007665.1. NCBI lineage: Eukaryota > Metazoa > Chordata > Actinopteri > Syngnathiformes > Centriscidae > Aeoliscus > Aeoliscus strigatus. The sequence goes on from CAAKHB010007786.1 coordinate 52,649, forward strand.
TATATTTGATTGGATGTCATAATATTACAAGACAATGTTTGAATGAGTCATGAAACACAGGACGTGATGTTCCACGGTCCAGTGGACGGTAGTCACACGAGCTTTGTCTTGATGTTAATAGCAGGGGAGATCCACGCTGAAAGGACTGACATGATGCCCACTTCTCCACGCTGCCACAATGTTGTGAACTTGGATGCTAAGAAGCATAGCTGCAGGTCTTTGAAGTAGACTTCTACCAGAGTAGTGATAGATGATGGAATGTGGAAGAAGTCCAAGGCTTCCCAGAGGACGTTATGAGGAACTGAGCCAAAGGCTTTGGCCAGGTCCAGGAACATGACCTGGAGCCCAGGAGTCACTGGTTTGAGGAGGCTGTACCTCTGGTATATTGGTGGCGAAGGTCAGGTCAGGTCAGGGAGGAACAATGGGGCAAATACAGTGTACCTGCAATGGTATTTTCATGAGTGTGAGGAGATCTGTTTAGTGGATTTCACTGATAGATCACAAAAAAAATCTGCCTATGGGAATTGTAAAACACAGTGCACAGACTCACTCACACATTCATTCACACACGCGACGTACACAGTCGTATACGTGTGTATTCATAAAGTCCTACCTGGGAGGATGTCTGAAGCAGGAGCTGTCTGTGACACAACGCAGAACCCCTCTGACTGCACCGACTGCTTTAATTTAATCCTCATATGGTGTATTTAAACCTTTAATGGGCTCCTTTTCTCTATTATTTCCCCATAGATATTGAATTCATTCGATCCAACAGATGACTGTGCTACCTCAAATAAACTGAAATGGTTTAATAGTTCCAGTTCATTGATATGATGCACTCAGCATTAAACAAGGCTGAGACTCTTCTCAGTCCTCTTTTGTTCTTCAGCTCGGTAGGAAATGTGGTGAGTCCATGTTTGGACCGAAGTCTGTAGCAGTAAAAATCACTGCTTGTGTATGCTACTGCCCCTGTTTGAGGGAAAAATGCTCCTTTGACATTTAAGAGCCTAAAGAGGGGCAATTAGGGCTCTTTTATTTGTCATCTCTAAGGCTGGAATTAAAAGGTCAGACGGCTGCATGCTCCTGGTTTCCCCTTTGTTCCTAATGACTTTTCCTTACCACAGCATCCAACCAGCATGTTCTCTCTTCAGGCGCCATCAGTAAACAAACCGCTAAACTCAGCGAAATGTTTGTCAGTACTTTGTCAGCAGCACTCAACCGACCAGAGAACACTGACAGTCAGTGGACACGACCTTCTGTCGGCGCACACACACACCTTCTCGTGCTGTCTCAGGTTTAACGTCTGGGAGGCTCGTTTTTTCCACTGTCTGCATTTTTGTCATTCTGTCTAGTTTACAGGTGTTGAATGAACTGAGGACGCACGTGTATTCTGTGAATCCACACGCAGAGTGAAGGAGGCTGCACGTTCGTCCTTGGAACAGTGCTCCTGTCTGTCAATCGATCAGTCTAAACTTTATTTGCACAGCACTTTTCCTACAATCAAATGTAACTTGAACGGCTTCCAGTAGTAAAAGAGAAAACAAGCAGCTAAGGAAATGATGGGCAAGGAAGCACCAGCACCAACCCTATAATATGAACTGTAAATACACAAATAAAACAAAATAATGTAATGAAATGAATAAAAAGACACTCTTAAATATGCAAGTGAACAATAGAACAAAGAAAAGGATGATTTATTAATTACTGGACCACTTGAACACACTCTGTTCTTCTGTGTTCTGTCCCTCAGTTCCACGTGATTATTGGCTGTGGTGTTGATAAAACGTTAGTCAGACAGACATAAAACTGTCTGCAGGTTTTTCCCGACCGTACGATGCAGTTCATCTCAGAAGGCAAATGTTGGATGGATTCTTCAGATTCTGTGTGTCACGTCTGCTGTGTTTGTGCCTGGAAATGGGACCCAGCTCCTTGGATGTGGCGCCATCGCCCAGCAGTAACGATTTCCCAAACTTTATTTCTTGATGGGCCTTCATTTCATCAGCTGCGACGGAGCAAATTAATGGTGGCTGCGTAAAATAAATGGTGCTTGTGCAAAAAAACAAGTTGAAACGGCCCAGCTCACATTTCCTTTTCTGGAGAGGCTACACAGGAAAAGATCTATATTTTCCTTCTTATTGCTTCATTATCATTTGGTATTTTCCACCACAGCTCTGATGTGCTTGATTTAACATGACTCTCTATGAACATGCAGATATATGACAGGGCCGTTTTTAGTTAGGGGTTTATTGCCAGCGTATGATTTCTCAGGGGGTTTCTAAGGGGGTTTGTAATCACCGCAGCAGACGTTTTATTTTTCACTCTTCAGTCATGTATGTAGGTAAACACAGTGGAGATATGCGCGTCGCTCGCCAGCTGGAGTCAACACTTGTTCAGACTGCCGTTCACGAGGCCACATGGGGAATACTGACTGTGGTCCAACGGCGGCAGCCCGCCAACTGGACTGCCACTGTTTCTGCTGCTCAGCTGACCTCCAGGAGAGACACGTCATTAGCTGTGTATAGGAGCTATACGGCTGATGCTCGGTTGCCATTCAGATCATATGTACGTCCAATATTTGCTCCCTGAATGGTCCAAATAAAAGTCCTGGATATCCTCCTAGTTGTTCCCTTCAGTCACGTTAAGAACGCTACTGATATTTACAAATTAAGTCTTTTGAGCTGCAGCGTTCAATCCCATTGTAATAGTTCCAAGGCTGTTAATCACCTATTAAATGAGGCACAGGGCACATATAAATCCTGGGGTCCAACACAGTGAGTCCTCCGTAAACCCACTAAAGTGAGTGGCCACATACATTTGGGTCCTGTAAGATGCACAGGCTGGTGGCTGGTCATCACAGCAGCTCCAAACAAGAATAGAAATCTAAAATAGAGAGATAAAGACATTAACAAAAAGTTTTTTAAAAAATGTGAAAAAAACAACTACGGTACAAAAGAAGTTTGTACATAATCTTCACAAGTAATACACACAGGTGGGAATACACGTAAGAGTAAGAGTGATGATGATGATGTTCTGTCGTGTTGTGTGTGTGTGTGTATTTACATGTTGTTCATGTCTGGTGATGAATTGTGTGTACTGTTTAGCGTTGTGACATACTGATTCCTGGCCACAGGTTTCTCTTTATGTGGAGTTATCATGCTCTTCTTGTGTCGGTGGGCTCTCTCCGGATACTCCAGCTTGGTTACTCTAAACCACCCGTAGGTGTGAATGTGAGTGTGAATGGTTGTCTGTCTTTACGTCGCCCATCGACAGCTGCGATCGGCTCCAGCATGAACCGTGAGCCTTAACCGGAGTAAACGGAAGATGTCACAGTAACCCTCCACCTCAGAGTCAACAGTTGTCTGTCTTGGATTGTTGCAAACATACCACCACAAAGATGCAAAGATGATGTTGAGTGTAATTAGAGGATGGAGAAAGAGAAGCCTGCAGACGTCCTAGAACACCTGGGGACCTGGGGACCTGGACTTAACAGCTTTGGGCTGCTTCCACACTCAGTGTACATCTGACTCAACACACACCTTTGACGAAGTAGCATGAGCACATGTTGTTATTTGTTGGTGGAACCACAGTAGATGAATGGGATTTGATCTTGGCCACGGTGACCGAATGTGGATGGATCGTTGGATTTGATCAACATAAAATACCTTTCACTTCACCATGTTCTGTATCATATACAATGCCTATAGATGATTGTCGTGTTCGACTGGAGCTATTGATTTCCCCGTATAAATCTCTTCATGGGATTTACAGAAGAAGTCCTAATCCATCGGAATCCAACCGTTTTTACGCACCCCGCTCAGAACAAACGTGCTCGCTCCACGTCCCTGCTTCCACTTGGTCATTTGAGCACTCGCCTGGCACGTAAGTGATGTAAAGAGAGTGTTATGTTGTTTTGTTACCACACTCAGCCTAGCTACAGTTTCGCTGTAATCAGGAGGGACTTTCCTGCGGGCTGCTGGAAGGTGCCTGTTAATGTGTAGGCAAATGTACAGAGACACACAGAACCAGTTGAGTGCAGATCATTTCCCCAGAAAGCGCTGAGGGCAAGGTGATATCATACTGGAGCTGTGGGGCTGCTCAGCTCAAATCTCACAGCCCAGATCCACTCAGCTCCGCTTGGCAACGACCGGTTCACTCTGTCTCCGCTCAGGCTTTGGTGGGTGCACATGTTAAATATATGCAGCACATGTTAAAAGACACCGTTGAACCATTTTAGGCTAATTTGGACAGAAACAACTTATGAAGGATGACAGAGATTAGTGAAATATATTATGGTTATTTTCTTTTTTTTTTTTAAGTTTTCCATCCTAGTTCTCTGGGAATAGTTTACTCAGTGATTTTATGGCATGCTATGTCATACAAATGTACAATTTGAAAGCGTCTTATGAGCTCTGGTAATGCTCTGGCTCTCTTTTAGTGCATATACTCGGTGTTCGGGAGTAGCTATCTACATGTAACGTCATTGTGTTGTAAAATGAACATATGTAATTCAATTAGTTACTTATGGAACGATATGTGACTACAATTGTGGTTACGTCTGAACAGTTTTTGCAAAAACCTCAGTGAGGTGTTTACTAATATTACTTTTGGGGTGAGTTTTTGTGATGGTTCAGTGTGTGAATGAATGCTGATAATGTTAACTGATGTGTTTAGTTTTAAAGCAATTGACAGTCGTCAATGTTGATGCTGCTGTAAGTTTCAAACACTGACACAAGAAACATTTGGAACAATTGAGAACGTTCATTCAACATTTAGAAAACAAATCAAATGGAATAAGTCCCAACACTTTGATAAAGTCATTGAAATAGTTACACTACTGTTTATTTGAAACAGGTAACTTGTGGTTGTAACCAGCCACATTTCCAAAGAATCTAAGAATACATGGCCGAAACATTCTGTCTGATAATCTATGAAAGTTGAGTTTCTTCAACTTCATGTGTAAAAAAAAATCAAACAAAAAAACCCAAAAGTCATTCAATCATTCAACACACACATCATGGGTTTGTGTCAGTGTTGCTAGGTAACAGCATCACGAAGTGTTAATGGTTGTTTTTGTTGTGATTATACTTTACAAGAACGGCTGTGGAGGAAAACTTTGAAAACAAGTTGTTTCTCCTCAGTTTGAGGTCGGTTTCTGTCTGCCCACACAATTACACCACAAATTGATTCACATAAAACTAGCCTCTAAGTATTTTCTTTATTTGTCCCTAATGAACGTTCTGGTTGGCAGGCGCATCGTGTTTCTGATTGAGAACCTCCCAAGTCCCAAGGTTCTCATTGTTCTCTAACTTGGAGCAGAGTAATGATCTCACTGGCTTTGCTTTTTCAATCCTAAAATTAGCTGTTGGCACAGTGAGCAGAGTGTGCTGCTTTTTGCTGAGAAACCTATCCTCCAATCTGGCCGGGCTCCTCCAAGGTTGGAAGGAGAACTGTTGTCTTTGTTCCTGTCTGCTAGTGGTCTGCATGATGGGATTAGATGTAATTTTCCTCTTTTACTGAGGACGACTCAGAAGAGAAAGTCAGAAATGGCAACGTTTGTATTGTTCTCACTGTTAATCTGCAAAGCTGTGGACAACACGTGTTGGTGGTCGACACTCACAGAAACGTCCTGATGGCTTTTCAGTGATCTCAACCGCACAGGGTGGGGGGAGGTGTGTGTGTGGGGGGGCGGGAACAGGAAAGAAAGGTTCACGGATGAGAGACATACATTCTGGAAAGACATAAATTAATAGAGTTTGGAGAGAGAAACTAATGTCTACATACATATACACATAAGTACTGTGGGGAGGACTCCAGTCAGAAGGACCATCCAAACTCTGGTAGCCTGATGGAAGTCAGGCAGGTTTTTATTGGCTGCTGTGGGCTTTTCGGAAGGGGATAATATTTTCATTGTGGAGTTTATATAGTTTAATTTTTCTGGTATGGTCAATAATTTATCAAGGTAATGATGGTTGGCGCAGGGAAAGAAAACAGGAAAATGGAGGAATAATGAGATAGGAGCCCCCCCCAGCCCCTCACCCCCCTGAGAAGGAGGGTTGACGTCTGTAGGCGACTTTAAATGTCTTTGGCTTCTCCACGCTGATGAGTCCATACAAAGCCGTGGCTGACTCCAGGACAGAGAGCGGTCTGCGGGGAAAACATTTGTCTTCACGTATCCTTTGTGTGCTTTCATGAACGATAAGGACATTAGGCTGCATGTGGATGTTGGCCGGAGGTTGACATGAGAGGAGCAGAGAGGGAAGTCGGGGTTGAGCTGCGGTTCATCTCGACATTGCTCGGTTTAGTTTGTGAGGCTGGAGGGGGTTCAGTTGGGATGACAGGGGATCAGCGGGGGGTGTGGTGGTGGGGGGCTGTTTAAACGAACACCGCAGTCAGCGAGGGTCTTCTTGTTTTGGTTTTGTCCGTGTCGTCTAACATGTGTCCTGACTCTTGTGTTGATTGGAACGTGAGGCTGTGTCTTATCGCTCCACAATGATGAACAAGGTGATGAAAAGTTTCAAGAAAAATGCTTACACACACGCAGAGACAGTAACATCAATACATACGCCTGGACTGACTGCGTAAACTGCAGCTGCAGGGATCATCCACATTCCTTTGAACAAATGTTCACATAAATATTCAAATAAACACCAACTTGCATCCAAAACAAATAGGCGAGTGTTTTATTAGAGCGCTCCACAGCTGTGACCCGACACACAACACTCGGGCTCACTGTAAACCGTTTAGAATTCACACAACGCTGCGAGCACTTCATGCTGCTGTTTGTGTGTGTGTGTGTGTGTGTGTGTGTGTGAGAGTTGCTCAAACGTTAGTTTAACGCAAACAAACACTGTGGGTCCTTTCACTCAGAGCCAACCGTTAGTGTGTCTGTTCCCATGATGGTTTGACTGAGACCTGTATCAGACATTAACAGGACGTCAGTCACAGCACCTTCCTCTTTCACTTTCTTGCTGGAGAAGCTGGAGAGAAGGAACGAAGGCCCCTAGATGGAGGCGGAGCCAGGAGAGGTCCAATTCCTTTGACCTTTGACCGCATCGACCACTGTCAGGTGAATCGTGACACGATCACTGGTTCACAGTGACACACACTGATTTAGAGCCACAAATAAAAATGATCCGGGTGCAGAAACAACACACAATCCATGTCATTTGGACAAAAAAAAATATCAGTACATTGTTTACTCTCACCTGTTCACAACGTTAGATGAAGACGTACGAAGTGTTGACTGGTCTGCGTCCCTGTATGTTCTCAGATCTCTGACATTCCCCTCGGAGACATGACAGCAGCTCTGACCATGTACGATTGAGGATTTACAAAGAATCCCTCATCTTCTTTTCTTTACAAAGAAAAGAAGGTGAAATTAAATAGCTGTAAAACTGTACAGATCATGACACGTTCAGCTCCAACAGTTCAGGACCGGTCCGTTGGAAGGTGCAAAACAAATGAGGAATAAAGAGGGAAACGGGTGTGTGGTCACTGTGGAGTAGGTCCAGTAAGTATCAGCCTAATGGCCTAACCCGGGGTGAGGAGGAGGACGTGGCTGCCATGGCACAGGTTCGGGGGAATGTCGCCACTCTAACAGGACTCGCAGGACTTATTTGGCCGGGGCAGGTTTAAAAGCTTTGGGCACTCTTGTCATATTTCAGTTTTGTTTGATTTAAAACCTCTTGTGTTCTTTCTTTCTGTCTTTCTCATTCTCCGTGCCTGCCTCTCCCCCTCTTTAAATCCCCCTCCCTGCAGAAATAGCAGGCGCCAAGTCACTATAACAAGATATGGCAGTTTCATTCCAAATAATGACCGTAGGATTAACAAACACAGGCCTGGAGCCCTCTTTAACATGGAGTGGAGCGCTGAATGCACACCGGCCATGTCTAGTTTCTGCCTGTGATGTACTCGAGAGCACCTTTTGATTGGCCTAACACACTTCCTCTGGGGAAAGTCTTGAGTCTGTCGATCCCCCAGAGTGAAAGATGACGACTCTCCTCTCTGGTCAAGGTGAGTGTTCAGATCCAGAGGATTAGGACTTTAGTGGAGGATTAGTATTTGTTATTATTAAGTGTTTTAAATTAGTATTGCAGTAGAAAAGCACAGTGTTTTATAAAATGACTGACATTAAGTTGACTGGCGTTCCACCTGCCTCCTCCTTCCTTTGTTTGACCTTTTCCATCCTTTGCTACATGTTGTGTGTATGTGTGTGTGTATGCATATTATTTACCCAGGTTTATATGATGTCACATTCTGCACACATATTTGTAATAAAGTATTAAATACACTAATCATAAATGAATGATTATTACTGCACCCTGACACCACTCTGACTGGATGGACTCATTCAGTGTCTCCTAATGTCTTTCAATGAATGTCTTGAGTTGAGCAGCCACTGATATCTGCCATGTCGTCATGGGACAGAAACACATTATCTCATGCATCTTGTCTGTGAAGGTTCTCACACATCCAGGTCTTGGTGTTCAGTGGGGCGTAGGTGTGAAAGGAACACAGACCCGGTCCCACACTCCATCCTGAAGGCTGCTGTCAGCAACTTTATTTACGACAGTAACATCCTGTGCGCGGTTTGTCATGATGCCGCAGCTATCGAAGGCATCATGACTAATCCTGTCTGCTTCATAGCCCCCCAGTGTCTGCAGCACCTGGATGCTGAGTGTGAGAAAATGTCCATGCTGACCTTCAGCCTGCTTTCCTACACACACACACACACTCCTACCCACAGGTTTTAGGCAAATTGCCACAGTGACCACCAAACCTAGGTAACTGTCTTTTTTTTGCCCCATTACTCCTGAAACTCACTCCTGTTGCCGTGGTAACACAGTTGGCTGTTTTAGTGATAATTGGGAGGATGGCGTCCGAGGAGGCATTCTGGTGCTGTGATATCATCGCTGCTTCATGACAACTCTGGGACAGAACGGCTCAGCACAGCCCAGCCTTAATCATGGAATATGTCGCCCCCCCCCCTCACCTCTGTCGCCCTGATGGCTTTAACATCCAGAGACCTCCGGCTAACCTGCTGGAGAGTCTGCATGTCTCTGACTCGTCCTGGACAGTTCTCACGCTGCTTCACTCGTTTTCTTGGTACCAGACATGTTGTTTTCTGTTTCAGTTCTGTATCTTGTCATAGCGACGGTGGCCGGCGACCACCCCCCCTACTCTCAGTTCCACACCCGTTCTGAAGATGCACTTTGACCTCTTCGGTCATACAGTTCACTGAATGAGTTGTGTGTGTGTGATGTGTGATGTGTGTGCGTGGCTCAGACAACCGGTCTTCGTCTGGACCACAGCGCACGCACCAGAACATGTCATGTCTAGCACAAACCGTGTGAAAGAGTGCACACACATTGTCACACTCAGTTGTCATAGCAACAGCCATGCTAACATTATGTCACTGTGATGACATATAACAGGATTCTCTCTCACTGTTCACTTAGTGTTTTAGTTTGTCTCAGGTGCTGTTCCAAACCAGTTCCAAGACATTTCATGTGTCTGATGTGTTCTCTTCTCGTCCTTTCTCTCCTAGAATCACGTCCTCTCTCCATCCCATTGAAGGTGATGCCCGACGCCACACCGGCAGAGTCGCTGATGACCTCAGAGGAGAGAATGAAGGAGCTCATCGCTCACGCCTGGGACGCTGTCAAACGGCTCACTGTCCAGGTACTGAACCGTCCACCACACGTGATCACGCACACGTTTCCCTCCGCTGATGTTTGATGGGAACTGACGACGGAAGGAATGCCGCTGCTGCTGTTATTGTACTCTACAGCGAGATGTCATTGATTTCTCATCACTGATGGTCGCGTCCTTAAACCCTCCACACAAATATCAGTGTATTTATGACCAGCTGGGAGGTGGGAAAGTTCCAGACTCTGAGGGAGAGGAAACACTGAATGCCTTTACAAATAGGAATATCCAACCCAGTGTTTCTGAGAAATGGTGGTAGGTTTGGGTGCATGAGGTAACATTGTGTCGATGATGTTACATAATGAAATAGGAGCTGTATCGATGAGCCAGTGGATGCTGGTGGTTAGTTTTCTCTCCTCTGACCACAGATGTTCTGGTAGCAGTGGTGCTGTCAGCGTCTGAACTATGCGGTTTTTCATTCAGCCGATCTGCTGAAATGCACAACAAAAACTCCAAATGTATCAGCTGACCTCCTGGTAGATGCTTCCGGAACCTCGAGCTCTGTTGTCCCTTTTGTCATGCGGTGAACAGATGGGATTCGTCCACACGTCGGTGCTCTGCGCAGGTTGCTGTGGTAACGACACGGGCACCAGATTCCACCGTCTCACAGACTGTTGATGAAGTGGTGTTAGCAGTTGTCAGGGTTTAGGACGTCAGTCGCTGTTTGAAATCAGAGCGTTCGGGCTGAAGACACGTGCAGAAATCAGATTTGAATCACATTTCAAACCTCCTCCACATGTGGTTTGGATCCCACGCCAGCAAAAATTGGATTTCATGCAATTTTTGTTGTTCAGACTTCATAAAACATACCTAGATACAATCTGGATATGACACAAATTGTATTTGGGTCTGGCAGTGTGAACTCAAGACATTTCTTCTCTACTCATGTTGGGTACAAAAATACTGTAAAATTGGTGTTGTGACTATAAACGTGACAACTCAAATAACTCAAAATAACTGCAGAAAGGAAATCTTAAATGTGCTTCTGACAACACGGCGTATTGTTCAGAAGCACCGTCCATGTCCAAAACTGCATTCTCACTGCTGCTGGATGGCAAGTTTCTCTCTCATTCTGTTCATGATTGCATGAGTTTGATGCAGGTACACTTTTTTAATTCCTGCAGATGACCAACCTTCAGTGTGATGACGTTCACTGTAGAACGAATGGACACAACAGCCACTTCCTGCAAATAGTTCCAGACACTCTTTGTGCTTCACTCGCCAATATGTGTTTTTATTTATTGATTGATTGATTGATTGATTCATTCATTCATTCGCGTATTTGTTCATTTATTCAAGTCCATTTAAAACCAACTATGTTACTGTTTACTCCATAATAACAATAACAACAAAAGGTGTAAGCTGTCGATCTAATAGACATAATGAAACAAAATGACTTTTTGTTGACTTTGTAGTTAAAATTATATATATATATGTGTGTGTGTGTGTGTGTGTGTGTGTGTGAATATATATCTCCCCTGCACCAGTTTTCACCATCTGTTCTGTACCATTCTGTACCTCTGCAGGTGAGTGGTCACAGGGACTGTCCCAGTTTGTTTCAGTCTAGTTCTTAGCGGCCGTCCGTACAGGTGGATACTGAGGAAGCGGCCGCTCCAGGTGCACTCAAACAACAAGCAGTGATACACGTGTCCGACGTCCTCTTCATCCTCATTACTGGGACCACACAACCTGATGTCAGTCAAACATGAAAGCGGGCATGACGCACCGTGAGAGGAGGTCCCCTGTCAGCCCAGTGAGATGTTTACAGTACTTCCTCTGAGTTAAATCAGCCCTCTAATAGTTTGCGGAGCCCGTCATTGCCTCCACTTTCCTCTGTCCCCTTTGGCTGTGGGACTGGAACCACACCACGTACTGCAGCAGTAATTAGGAAACAGTCTGTCTTGTTGACATGGGGGTAGAGGCGGAGTGACCCGACAAACCGACAGCTGCTACCCGGGGCGTTGGATATCCCAAAACTGAAACCACTCCATTTATTTTAGTGTCGTGTAAACAGAATACCTAATGGCTCACACTTCTGCTGCACATGTGCCCAATTTGGCATCCACGTCTTCCTGTCTCCTGCACGAGAGAGAGGAACAAAAGAAACAACGATGAGATTGGGTGAGAAGGAAAAATAAAACATATTTATTATTTCTAGAGCGCTAAAAGCTGTTTAAACATGTGATTCGTGCCTTCATGAGTTCTTGTGGCGTAGAATCATTTTGAAGAGATGGACTGTGGGCTCGTTAGGAAAAAAGACAAGTTTAAATACAGTTACAGTACATTGCATTCCCATTATTGACTGATGTCATCTATTCCACAAACTACCATGAATCGATATAAATACTGCACACACACGCACACACACACAGAATCTCCCTCAGCATTGGAACACACACTTCCCTCAACTGTTTCAGGGACTTTGCTGCATCATCCCTTATCTTACCTTGGACGCCTGTGTAAGCACTTCTGTCCGGCAGCGCCGTGCACTTCGCTCCAGCGCCTCTGTTCCAGAATACATCTTATGTAATGTCTTACACACACATCCCACTCAAAGTCTAAAACTAGAATGGCAACTGGAAAAAGTCGAACATGCACTTTTCCTATTTGTAGCCGACTGCTGTTCATCCGCCCTCTTTAAACGGCGCTGGTCTCGTTTTGATGACAGACAGTCAGCAGTTATCCCTGCTGATGTTCCCCATCACGTGTGGTCGTTACACCCGATTGTCTCAATCCGCCGGTGCTACAGACGGTCACATGTCTCCGGCCAACAAGCCGATGGGATGCTGACGTGCCTGTGTCCCTTCACTCCGCCTCCGTTTTAAACCACCGTTCACAGCTGGAGTCGGCCCCAGTCAGCACCACGGATGACGCCATGATACGGTTTCCAGGTGTGATAATCCTCAAGGAGATAATAATAGAGATGATTTTCATGATTATTTGGAGGGAAACACTGAACACGTGAGCGTGTTTGAACGAAATAATAATAATTTAAGACTCAAATACTGTTCATGTGAATCAGAGGGAGAGACACTGCAGCTCAACGCCCCTCCTTCACCTCCCTCACCTCTCTCTCTCTCTCTTTCTCTCTCTTCTGCCTTGACCAGGTGTGTGTGTGTGTGTGTGTGTGTGTGTGTGTGTGTGTGTGTCTGTTCATCGTTTGTGGTGTTAAATATAAATTCATTACCTCCATATTGGAGCAGAGGGCTGGATGTTTTCCTGGCGATGTATCAGTTCCTTACTCATGACTTTCTGGCGGCAGGTTTTGCAGACAGGAAGTCCGTCGTTCATCAGAACATCAGAGTCGGTTTTCGTGGCATAGAAATGGTCACATGCACACAGTTTTTTGATGCAAACAATTGATTGTGTCCCTCTGCTACACATTCATGAGACGCCCTTCAGGTAGTGTTCCACCGCATCGCTGATTAATAGATAAATCTGTCACAGACATTTCTGTGCGTGTGTCCCGTGTGTGTGTGTGTGTGTGTGTGTGTGAGAGGGGGAACAGACCTGACCCCACCTCAGCCGCAGTCAATCAAACTTGATTTTTTTTTTTCCAGCCGACTCTGGATGCGATCAGGTCGTGTGAACTGATCACCGACCCACTCGTTGCCTATAGCCAATGAAGAAGAGGAGGTGGGACATAGGAACTAGAGTCAGAGGACAGGAAGTGGATGAACGATGTGAACGATGGCAAACAGTGAAAGCGGAAGAGGTCTGACGAAGTGTCAATGTCCTCACTGCCGACGCCCAGAGCAGCTGTGTGTTGGTCGTCCATGTTTGTTGACCCTTTAAACTGTGGCTCTCACCGACAAGGTCACTCTCACTGTCATGCCGTCTCCTTCAGCCATCTTTTCACAATCAGAAAGTTGTGTGTCCCCAGCTTAAAACCCTCTTCTCACCTCACGTTGCAGGACTTGACAGTAATTAGTCATTTTTATCCAACAACATTATTCATCAAAGCCGTCGGAGAGCTTTGTCTTACCTCCTCACACAGACTTTAATGATAAGGACACAAGTTGCGACTCTGGTCGTAAACCTCTGACTCAGTAGACTGATCGGATCACTGCCGTTGCACAGTAGCAGGTTAGCCAAAGTGTTGCTCAGGAGTGACATCGGTAGAAAAAGAGCGAAGTGTACTCAGGCAGAGCGCTCAGCCGGTGTGGATCACATCACTACAGCAGGCGAGGTGAGGTAAGAGGGTCACACCATCCAAACCCCAGTCTCTGTGACGTTACGTGCAGCATAGATCATCCATGTTGTGGACACAATGAAGGAACGACTGTGTGTTTTCCCAGAGAGTCAGCTAAGTGTCTCGGTGTGTAGGTGGTGTTATTTTAGAAGTCACCTCACACTGGGGCAGAGCTGCAGTCACATGAAGGGACCACTTAGCCTCAGCCTCCGAGTCCTGACCTCAGCCTCACTCCCTGGCTCCAGCATATTACCACATGAGGGTCGCTCTGACACACACACACACACACACACACACACACTCACCCCTGCTCGTCTCTTCTTCCTAAAGGACACCCATGTTCTCTTTGGAGCCTGATGCTAATTGTAAGTGATGAGAACGGTGATTCTATTTCAGGAATTTTGCAATAATTCCTTCTATTTAACACATGAATGTGTTCAGCGCTGGCAAAGGCACACGTTGCTACCAAAACTGAAATCGGATCTGCTGAAACAGAAAGACCGTTGCCATGGAAAAATGAAGTAACACTGCTCCCTGCAGCTGCTATGCATTAATGAATAGGATATTTTTTGAGAGAGAGAGAGAGAGAAAAGGAGAGGGGCTAGAAAAGGTAAAGTGGTGAAATGAAATGGAGGTCGGGAAGAGTGAAGGTGGAGAAAAGTGGGCAGAGGTGAAGTTTCAAAGCATGAGAGACAGAGAGTACCGGTATACGATGGAGTCCGTGTATGCTGGTGTGGATCGGATGCAGCAGACCAGATGGTTTCCATGAACATGAGCTGACCTCGCGCTGGAGCCTTTTCTACAGGCACATTACTTCATCGTCAGCCTATCCTGTCATTCCTCCACTCAACACCTCGTCCTCCGACGTCTGTCACATCTCACAGTTTCCAAATCCTTTCCAATAATTACAACTTCAGTTGTGTGCTACCTGAAACAACTGTTTGCTGGAGAACTAATAAATTGGCAGTGGAGGATGTGCACAGTGTCAAAGCTGAGGCGGAGTATCTAAAACGAATATTTCTGCATTCTATTCCAAACATTTATTTATTTTACTGTTATTCAGTAAAAAAAATACACACGTGAATAATAATAATAATAATAATAATGATGATGATGATGATGATGTTTTACCACCCTCACATACACACATACAGTGTGTCAGAGATCCCTTGTAAGACTGTCGTGATCTGAACGAAACCTATGACATCATACCGTGTAGCATTGGAACGACATGTTTTCTTTTAATAATCCTGGCGTGAAGGAGTGATCGTTCCAGAATCTTTGTAGAACACTGAACCTTCATGGTTCCACAAAGGGAGGGGGAATATAGATTGAGGTAAAGGAGAGTGTGTGTGTGTGTGTGTGTGTGTGTGTGTGTGTGTGTGTGTGTGTGTTAGATACTCTGCTGATTACGCACACATTCTCCTTGCTGGTGTCTGATTGTCTGAACCTCTGATCCTCATCCTCCTACAAATGTGTGTGTGTGTGTGAGAGACACACACACACACACACACACACACACACACCTTTGACTCAGTCAGTGGGCGACAGTATTTCCCAGCGTTCTGCGACCTCTGGAACCCCACACACCTTGAAACATCAAGTTTAGTTGTACTCTCTGAATCATTGCAGCGTATCCTGAGTACAAACTGGACAGAACAGCTCGTTTTGTTTTGGTTTTTTTTTACTTGGACGTGAAGAAAAGTGAAACGCCACAGTCACATCAGCTCTGTGTGATTGAGTTGTGTGACTTTTGATTTCAGTCCATCACTGTGTGATCAAATGTGGTCCAGAGAGACGCGACCCCTCCCTCCTCGGTGAGCACACAGCTAATCCTATTTCACACTGATGACCGGGCTGTGCAGTGTGACCAAACTGTCACAAGTCAAACCGTATAAGTCATGAAACATTGGTCTGTTTATTAAAACTGACTTAAAGCGGTAACACTTAAAGCGGTAACAAGTTTTAAATGTTCCAAGTTGGTTTTGGAGCTCAGAGGTCATAGATCACATCCAGCCTGTGTTGGGGAATAACTTGTTAAATTCATATCATTTCATTACAAAACATACAATTGCAGTCAGTTACAGGAGACAAAGGTGTAATTAAATCAGTTACTGGATGATGAATACAGTTTCAGGCACATCTGCAGGAACCCAGTCTAGATTATAAATTGTCCTAATTCAGTTTGACAATGAGCGATGACAATATACACAGAAACAGAACAGAAAAAAAAACAAAACCAACACTAAAGCAAAAGCAGTCAACAGATGCTGCTTCTGTTTAATTCAGTTATCTGTCTACCCATTTATTTTGTTTTATTTTATTTTGTATTTTATTTTATGTAACCAGACCACCCCCCAAAAAAAGACACAATGTTACAGACACGTATTGCACTTGTGTTGACAGTACTATTCATGACAGATTGATACATGACATTTATTACAATGGATATTTCGTCACAATTAATTGAAAAAAACAATACTTTGATATAGATGACATAGATGCATGATTATTAAATGTTAAACAACTTGTAATTGTTACACATTGCTGTTCGATAGTAACTTTCCCACCACTGCGTCCACACCCAAAAAAAGACAACAACTCCACAAGCATACACATGTGTAACAGCAGATGTCCTGTGTAAAGTAGTCGTAGTGTAAAGAAAAGTAACATTTTGCATGTTGCAGCACGTAAAGAAGTGACGGGTTGTAATGAAAAGAGACATTCTGCTCTTTAATTTGATGCGCAGCTGTAGCAGACTGCCGTCTCACCTCATCACAGCTGCACAGTGTCAGCTCGCCCTCCCTGCTCCCATTCCACGTCCCTTTCCGTGCTCAGCCGTAAAATCTCTGCTCCCCCGCCGCCACTCACCTTCTTCAAGTTCATCCGCAGCCCTGGTTTGACCCGGGCCACCCCTCAGACCCCATCTGCAGCAGCTCAGCGCGTTGGCTCGGCTGAAGGCTGATTGTTTGAGCTTTGGGGGTGGTGGGTTTGAACGCGCAGCGTAGCAAGGCCTCGCCAGCCACACTCCTAAGGCCACCGTTGGATCAATAAACGCAGCGATCAAAGTTGCAATTAACCCACTGCGTTAACACAAACAGCCGGGCCAGCAGAAACAAACAAAGCCTTCATGTCACCTAAAGCGTTTATTTTTGCAGATTTCCACCTCGGCCGGGGAGACCTCCAGCGCTTGTCAGCTTCTGTAAGCAGTGTTAGGAGAGAGGAATGCTGGGCCCAAGGGATGGCCAGCTGCCTAGCGCTGCTCCTGTGCCAGGCCACAAGCGTATTGCTTGTGGTGGCATGTGGGTGAGACCTAGCCTATCTGTTGTCTGCAGGCATCACGCTTAAATGCCTTTTTCATAGACGTCAGGAAGGGAAAGCACTTTTCGGAGGTTCTTGCGTGTGCATCCGTGCACCGCAGTCCACATCTGCTCAGTGTCGTCTTCAGATACACACATTAATCACATTCATCTCCCCGGTTTTCAGGGGGAGACTGTATACACCCTGTGTTCCAAATGGGTTTCGGACAGAGGGTATGCGGACAAAAAAAGGGGGAGCAGGAGGTGAACCGTGGGTGGTTCTGGACTTTCTGTGGACCTTCTGTTCGTCCGACCAGCCGCTTAGGAAACACAGCATCCCGTCGGGTGCAGGCACAGGAAGATTACATTTGGAGAGGTATCAGGTTTTTAAAAACAAAGGGACGTGTTTTCCGTTTGCTGCCGATCTCTCCACTGAGATTTTTCTGCTCCAGAGTTGCAAATGTTTTCGCTGGGGATGCTGGGAGGGTGTTTCTAATTTCCTCCCTGCTATCTCAAGGTGATTTCCTGTGTGTCGTGACTCTTATTCTCCAGAAAAGAGTCGTGTAAAGAAAATGAGTTTGTGTGTGTGGGGGGGGTGCTTCCGAACGTTTGTGCTTGAATGTACAAGATGTGCTTGTGTATTTGCACTTGACTTCCCTCGGGGTGGGGGGAGGGTCTTTGGCCTGGAGGGTTCTCTTCCCTGCGGTGATATGAAAACAATGATTCTAACAGCGGATCTCACCACAGCGCCGCAGGTTAAATGTGAAATGTGTTTCGCTGCCGACGTCCAAGTCAGACAACTGAGGAATGAGTTAAATGTAGTAAAAGAGATGTGCTGCAGAAATGACATCCTAGACCTAGTCCTAGTAGTGTCTAATGTCTGCCACATCACACGCGCCATTGTATCGTCAGAAAATAGTCAACATTTGTCAAACGTAGCAGCAACTACTACGCATACAACGATGTACTTCTGTATTCTGTCCGACGTCATGGCTTCCCTGAAGCAGCAGCATGTAGTGACTTAGTCAAGACCACCTGAGCCTACTAAGACCTCGGTCTCTTCCTTTCAAGGTCGAAAACGTCCTATCGGAATGTCAAGGTTCAAACATGTCCCTGCAGCTGTGGTCTGGACTGGTCCTCGTATGAGACCAAGACCAAGTACAAATGCAGTGGATTCCCAGACGAGACCAAGCCCTTGAAAATGGCCGATAGTCAATCAGCCCCCACCCCATAAATTGTTACGCTTTATGCTCACTGTAGCTCCTAATGACTCCTCATGACTAATTCATGAGCACACTGATCTGACACTGTGGTTTCATGTAGTGCTCCCGTTTGTGTGGGACCGTAATTGTCAGTGGCAGTGAACTGTACTTTCCTCTCACTTCTGAGGTTATATACACAGACTCCTCATGCCTGGGTTCACCTTGGTTGGGCCCAGAAATACGAAATGCACCAGTGACGACACCAGCAGCATGTCGGAAGCCTTCAACTTCTGAAACAAAGAACCTGGCAAGGAGGTGGCTGAAGCTGTTCCACAGAATCTTCTCGGGTCTCAGACAGAAGAGGCAGCAGGCGCAGAGAGCTGCAGCTCCACATGGTCGGAGCGTGTTCAGCCCTCCACTTCCTCTGGATTAGAACCTGCTCTGCTGGAACCAGATAAATCATCTCTGCAGAGGACCGGAGGGAGAAACACCACACTTCACCCTGCTGCTCGGAGCAGAAGGAAGTCAGGGACATGGGGGGTGGTGACGGGGGGTTGGAACAGTCCACACGTGTGTGTGGAATCTGCATACTATCTCATGGAGCAGGGCAGAGATCAGCCATAAAACTGAGCAGAACTTGCCACAAAAATGAACGAGTCCCATGTTTGGAGCTCTGTGATGTGACGCCAGGCGTGGATGAGAAGGAAGTAACGCACAGAGACAAAAACGGACCGTTTCATCAAAGTACCCTCCAAATGGATTTGGTTCAAGTTTTTTTTTTTTTTTTTTTTTTTTTCATCTGTCTGGTTTCCAGTAGTATTTATTTATTCCTGACAGCACACATTGGCTTCCTGATCCACAACCCAGCTTGAATTACTGGCTGAGTGATTGTAGATCAAAGTGTGAGCAGATCCTGCTTCGTTCGGAGGCCTAAGATTACGGGATCAAGGCCTAAGTCTTGGGATAAGCTCTGGTCACCTACTAAATAACCAGGCTGTCACTCAAAAACAACTCTGGCTCGTCGGGGTTCCTGACTGTCGAACGCCGTCGGAGCAGTAATCTGCTTGTCATGTGATACCCCCGTCCCGGTGTTATCTACGTGTGTGTGGACCCTGATGTCTCCAACCTGTCACATCTCATCTTGGAAGGAGTCGCGTTCTCTCTGCTCACCAAGGATGCACTGATGAAAGGCTGCAACTTGGTTCTCATCATATTGGGCGGTGTGTGTGTGTGTCTGTGTGTGTGTGGGGGGGTCTACCATATCATCAGGGAGGCCTTTTTCTGGCTTTCACACAGACATACAGTACTATGTACTTTCAGATGCATAGTCAGTCGTACTTCTGGAAAAGGAATGACAAAATGACCAAAATACCCAGTAAATGAGAGATAGAATTGAGATAGAAAGAAAAAAAAAGGCATGGTGTCTCTCAGAAGATTACGTGATGACGATGTTGATGTTTTTAGGAACAAACACAAGACAAATGCTTTCTCCCTTTGCAGCTTCCAACGACGAGCCACACGAGAAACACACGTTTCCGTGCAAGGCCAGTTCACTTTCAAGCAGAGATAGGAAAGGAAGGATGGAGTGTGTGTCTGTGTGTGTGTGTGTGGGGGGGGGAGGAGGGGGTCATGCTTTTGCAGTTAAAAGCCGGCGTGTGCAGCCTCATGAGAAGTTGACTGGCTTCAGTCTGTTTTAAACAGATTTCCTGGTCGAATTTAAAAAGTGTCTGCGATGTTTTTGAAGTCGATTAATAGAGTGTGTCGAGATCGACCCCCCCCCACCACCACCAGTGCGCTGGCATTGTCCCTCAGTGTTCCTAAATGAATCTGTCATCAGAGGAGGGAGGCGACTGTGTCATCTAAAGTCACTGACAGGAGGAAACCTCTCCTCAGCGGTGGATCCTCCACGTCCACGGGATCAGCAAACCAACAGTAGACTTGAATCCCGATCTATATAATAACCTCAGCCTCGTCTCCAACGGGCACCGCTCCAGAAGGGCTCCAGTTAATTAGAAGTGTGTGTGGAACACACAGCGCTGTAAAAACATACACAAACTCACGCACTGACACACAGATGTGTTGAAGAACCCTGCTGTATTTATTGTTTGTTGGCCCTGACTCTTTGCCAGCGGCCATCTATCTGTCATTTTTTTCTCCCCTTTTATTCCGTATTAGCTTGAACCCCACAGAGGATCCCGTTGTGTAACAGATATTCCACACTGCAATTATACTCCTGGCTTTCAAATATTATTTGTGCCCATTTCTATTTTTAAATTCATTTTAGAATGTTCCTTTTGCTGGACTTGGAAGCGTTGCCTTTCCGTGGGTTTATGCTCATGCAGAATATCAATTTTCCACTATCCTATTATGGACGAAAGTGCTGTATAACTTAGTTTTGCTGGGCCTGGTGAGCACAACACCACACCGCTAATGTGGGTTTCACCCCCTGCATGTGACGGAACAAACCTTTGGTCATCCTGGCATACCTGTTAGTTTCCTCTGCTGACATTGTGCCTGCTCTCTCTCTCTCTCTCTCTCTCACACACACACACACACACACACGCAGCGTCACATATGTTTATTGGCCTGTTCCAGGGCTGTTAAACACAATTGTGTGCAACAGCAAACATGACCCTGCACAGCCTCAAATGAACTTTTACACCTGATGTTGTGACATGAAACACACACACACACACACACACACACACACACACACATGCGTTCTCTGAGCTATGAGCACAAGCAGCACTGAACATATTTCCTTCTTTTTGCAACCACATAACAACCTTGAACACCAACCTGGACCGGATTCCCCTCCGCCCGTCCGGGGTTTTTCATGGTGAGAGACCTGGACACCACCAGGCCTCGGCAGCGAGGGACCAGAGGACAGATGCATGTGGGAAGAGTAACAGGGTGATAGAGTGATAAAGTGCCGGTCAGGGAAAACAGATGCTGTCAGTGGTTTGGCTGAGCCCAACTAGAGCTAGAGATGCATTTTCAACATTCTGACCTCAGACTGTCCCTCGCTCCGGATCTGTCAGCGCTGCTCAGCGAAGCCAGTGTTCCCCTTTCCTGCCCTTTGTTACCCCTGTTCTGTTTGTTCGGAAAAGTCCATGTCTCCCTCCTGTTTTGTGTGTGTGTGTGTGTGTGTGTGTGTGTGGGGGGG
>CAAKHB010007786.1:84827-96610 GCA_901007665.1 Aeoliscus strigatus
ACCGACACCACACCGCCACATCTGTTCCTCAAGGTCTCACCTGGATCAAGAGCAGGGAGACGTCAGCGGCGTTAGATAGAACATACACACAGACTGCGTGTTAATATTCGTAATAATAATGCACTTTTGGAAGGTACATAGTAAGTCAAATAGCCTGTTGAAGCTGCTTTTCTAAGAATTAACTCACCGAGCAGCTCAAGAGGTCAGGAACCGGATTCGTCGAATCGATTTCAATTGATCACATGAGTGAGTCTGTGTTGGTGACAAACACTTGACTGTTTATCTCATCTTGTCTGACAAGATCTTAGTCGGATGTGGCTGTGCCAGAGGATACTTGACATCTTCCCAAAAGCTAAGTAAAATAAAAACAAAGTAGGGAATAAAAATGAAAAATAAAAATCAAAAGTATAAAACATTGAATATACATACACACAAATCAAATGTATTTTGGTTTTCTCAACATTTCAGTAAACAGATTATATAACCTTGGTCTTCTGTCAGAAAAACGCGATGATCTTTTCTCGCGGTGTGAAGAAAACCCGGTGGAATCAGCCGGTGTGCGCTGGTGGAAGTGACAGCAGCGGTTGGAGTTTGGAAACAGGAGGAGAGGAGTCGTTCCGTGTCCAATGCAGCAGCGTAACCAGCCGACAGTACGCAGTGGTCTGACCTTCCCACAGCGCCAGCGGCTGGCTCCTGCTTCCACACATGACATTACAGGGCCTAATCCCACCGACCGGCCAGAACTGTAAACTAAACAGTCCTAACCACACACACACACACACACACACACACAGACAACGATGTTTTGACTCCAGTTCAGCAATAATTAGTCCCCAAATGACAGTTGACACTAGAATATCTGAGACTGACTGAACATTACTGCTGAGCTCATGTTACTCACTGTTATTACACACACATACACACACACACACGCCGACCGTGTTTGGTTCCATGGAAACATAATGACACAGCGAAACACTTGATTGGAACTAATGTTGGTTCTAAGTGAATTAAGTGATTTGGGATTGTGGTATGTTCTATATACTGTACTGTTGGAGAGTATTGGAGTTAATCGTTTGGAGCGACGTTGGAGTGTGTGTGTGTGTGTGTGTGTGTGTGTGTGCATGCATTCTGCTGTGTGTGTATGTCCACCAGTCATATTATACACAACACAACTCTTAAGCCTTAAATCGATATTTTCATCTCATCCCTCAGCACATGTTCCTCGTTAGTTCCGACGAATCCATCCTTAAATCAGCATCATCATTAATTCATTGATACAACTGTCATCTGTTTGTTGGAGCGCTGTTGTCAGCCACTCTTAACGGCGCGATTAAATTGAATTAGCAAATTAGCGTGGGGGTCTCTTCCCTCCCCCAGCTGTGGAACGGCGACATACTTTCCTCATCTGGATTCTCTTTAGGACACTGTAATCATCCCAGCAGCTGTGGGCTTTCTAATTGAGATGCTTGATAACCCCTCGCCAGCCACAGCCAGGCTCGATAACCGTGACACTATCTGTCATTCCCACGCTGTGAGCGGAGAAGATGTGGAAAAGTTCAACACGCCGCAATGCTCGAGCTGAAAATCGACTTGTTGCTCATTTGCAGCCACACACACACACACACACACACACTTTCCAAATCACATGTTTGGGAGAAGAGACTCTCTAGGAAGAACGTCAAACACAACACGTCCCTGGTGCTGTCACCCCTGCATCCTGCCCGACGCACCGACGGGCCGGATGCTCTTCTCTCCCTCCTTGGGGCTTCCCGTCCCATCCTCTCCCAGGCTGCGAGCTGTGTGTGTCCTGGCGCTGGACGGGTCCTTTGTTAGGGGTTAAGTCCGCTAACAGCTCCACTCAGTGGAGGTCACGCTGCTGAGTGGAGGTCTGAGTCACTGGACCTTTGTCCATTCATACTGTTCATAAGACACCTACTCAGATGGTTTGTTGTTCTTTTCACAAGCTGCAATTGGAGGATTCTACTGGTTAATCAGTTCATCGGATGTTTTTATTGAAGCAGTAGATATACAACGAGACAATTCATTCATTTACCATGTGGATTAAAGAGGTCGACTGCTGATGAACGTCGGCTTACATTCCTGGACTCCCAAGGTGTAGACGAGATAGATAATGGATGAGATGCTGAAGCACCTGATGCTGATGCTTTCTTCTTCTTCACCGTCAGTTAGTGTGGTGGGACGTTTTCAAAGCTGGTTTTCTGTCCTCAGGGGGACTCGGTGCCCGCCGGAGACGACGGACCCTTTGCTGACACGGTGACCCTGGAGCAGAAAACGAGCAGCATCGGCGGCACCAGTGGGAAGGTCAGCCTGTGGATGCAGTGGATGTTACCGAAGGTCACCGTTAAGCTGTTCGCCCCCGACCCTACAGCCAAAAAGACAGGTTGGTTTTATATTCATCATCATCATTACTGATTCTGTTGAACTGAGGTCTGCTGCTCGTCTGTCTCTCAGTGGGGGATGGAATGAATTACTAATCCTGGTAGATGACATCAACACCGACTGGATTCTCTGGATAGTCGCTGACTTAATTACAACTCAAGTAGTACACAAGTGCAAACATTAAAAGGAGTCCTGCTGTCTCCACCTGTGACGTGATTACTGCCTGAGAGAGACGCCCCTGGAGAGGAAGACAAATAAATAGATGGGTGATAAATCCCGATCGTCCCACCTCTCCTCCCCCTCAGATTTACTGGTGCGATGAAAAGCTCGATTTACCTTTAATTGGTGCCTGTAATGTTAAGCATCTGCCTACCAGATCGCAGAGCTTAAGGTCTTTAATAGTGGAGATGGAATGTTTGGGAGGACCTCACAGAGATGCTTTGACTTCAAGACGGCCTGACTCTGCGTTATTTTGGATTTTATGTTAATATGTGCCATCTGAGTTGTGAGATGAACTTCCCTCCGGATTCTCTCTTTGCAACACATTAAGCCTGTTATTGAAAATGGTATTGCACAGAGGACATCAATGCCGTCGTCTGTTTGCCACATATTAAATGTCTAATATCACAAATGAACCGCAGATATGGCTGTAGAAAATCTGTGGTGATGTCATTTGTTTTCCAACGGCAAAGGAAATAAGGTTCTTTTCTCTCCAGAGAAATGGAAAAAAAAAAAAAAAAAAAAAAACAGCCATTCCAGACGTATTGGTTCTTGCTATTATGTGTTGGAAGATTAGAGGTAGAAATTCAAGCGCTGGTCTCCAGGGGCTCAGCTTAAGGCACAAATCAGTGGTGTTCGTTTGTCCTCTTAAGACAAACCGTTTAGGATGAAGGGACTAAGGATTTCCAGTTGTCTGCAGGGGAGGTTTCACAGTCATACATCAATATCAACACCACATTTGGAGACTCTGAGTACTGAACAGCTTGGGAGAGTTCTTTCCACCCAGTATCCACAATAAAGCTGACAGGCCTTATGTTTCGATATTAATACGTCATCAGGAACATCTCTGTTTCTCCAAATCGCCATGAGGCACAGCACAACAACTGTAGTTTCACATGCTTGAGGTCTGTTTTCCCAAGTTAGCCGTGACTGTGGGTCTTTCTCTGTGGAAAGAACCAGCAGTGACGGTCCACCAGTCTTTGTAAATGATGCAACTAACTCGGTGCCATGAAGAATTCCCATATAATACTTTTACAGGATCCGTCCAGATTGTCAGTTTCCCTTTGAAGCTGACGTTGTAAGCTGTTCCTCTTTTGTTTCCCGTTCCCTCAGAAATCTGTGTCATCGGCGAACTGGAAGACCTCAGTGCCTCTGTGGACGTCCAGGACGTTTACACTAAGATCAAATGCAAAGTCGGCAGCTTTAACATCAACCACTACAGATGCAGGTAGAGTACTGTCGTCCGCATACGTTCAACGACGAGGACATGTGTCTGTGTGTGTCCACAAGTGGAGTTGAACTGGCTGTTGAGGTGATTCAAACGCTGTGAAAGCCCGGTCCAGGTTGTAATGCCTTGTAACCGATCACAGTTCACTCTGAGGCAGCTAAAGTGCTGTCGTTTCCATAGCAACCGCTGCGTTGTGCCGTGCCGTAAAGCATAACAGCACAACAAACCCTCCAGAACACTCGCATATTCATGTTTGACTAATGTCCATGTATGTACAATCTGAGGACACACATGTTCATCTCCTCCTTCCAAACATGAACACCTGTAGAGAGGTCTTCTCTTTTATCTTGTCCCTGTTTTATTTCATTTCCTGGAGTTGACACTTTACGCCCATGTCACTTTATCTTCTGTGTTTACACTTTTTACCTCCTCCTGTCACTGTTTTTTATCAATATATTTTATACCTGGGTACCTGCCGCCAGCTCGCAGCTGATTGATTAGAAGGTCTGCGACCACTATCTACGACTGAACAGGTGGAGCTGGTGCACCTTTGGTGTGGACTGGACTTTAGACAATAATTCTACTACTTGGGGTGAATTTTCAGCTCCCAGCGACACTGTCCGTCCAGGCAGTTGTTGCTGTGGTAACCACATTGGAACATGCGGGCTGGACAGAGACGGACGCTAAAGTGCCGCTGGATGATCTTACACGTGCTCCGGGCTCAGGCGCAGCTGTGACTCACGGAGCAGAGGAGTGGGGTTGGTCCGTCAGTCACTGCCTGCGGTGTCTCAATCGATTCACAAAAACATTAACACGTTGTTAGGGGGAGCATAACCACCGGGCGGCGTTCCACTGCATCGCTATGGTAATCGTTCTCCACATGGCGTTCCAGTCAAAATGCCGTGACTTTACTTCAGGGCTCTTGAATTCTCAACGCGTATGTGACAACACAAACAACCCAAGCTGTGACTAAATATTCCACTGCTGTTATCACCCTGACGTCCGATCACTTAGCCTCTTTTCAAATGTCCAAACTCACTCCTCGCCTCGATCACGTGCCTCGGTCACGGAGTCACGGCTCTACGGGTGCACGGCGTACGTGCCTGAGGCTCGTTCTGTTGGGAAGAGACCACTTAGCAGGAGGCAATTCCCCCTGTCTCCTTCTGAAGACATAATGAACCAGCATGTTGCATCCACACAACCCGAGTGTGTTTGTGTGTGTTTGTGTCTCTGTGCTTACATGCCTGTGTAAGTATGTTCCTGTAAGCGTCTCTTTCTCTGATGGAGCCAGACAGGGAATGTGGAACGGACCTTCCTGGATCTCTAGCCCACGGTGCGAGCCATCGGTCGTCACACAGCTGATGTAGTAATAGATATCCATTCTGATTTGCCAGATCTGTTTTAATCACCAGCCAGTGTCCAGGTCAGGGATGTGCTGAGGCAGTTTTCTTGGCTTTGGACAAGGCGAGTCGAGCAATAGGTGAGCTCAGGGTTTCTCAAACATTTTCCATGGACCCCTGATAACCCTAAAGTAGATTTAGCATTTTTCTTACTGAAAACTAATAATGAATACGGAATTATTCACATTGATTAACGTCAACATTTCACCATGTAAATCTCAATCAGTAAAATGGTTTTATTTGTACTTTTCACTTTTCATACAGTAAAATGAGACACAAAGTGCTTCAGCATAAAAATCCCAGCCCACAACATTGAAAACAATGAAACACATGTTCTTTATTTGTGCAGCCCTTTAAAACAACAATAAAATAGAATAAAATAAAATAAAATGAGTAAAGTAGATACAATAAGTAAAATACATGAAACTAATACAAATAAATATAAAAACAAATAATAATAAAACATGGAGCTGAGGAAAGGCTATTAAATGTGACGGGAAAAAAACAGGGATTAAACCCTTAAATGAATGAATAAGATGTAATAAAATCAATTTTCTGTGCAAAACTAAGCGAAGGGAATAATGATAAAATAAGGAGGATACCACATTCTGTGTTTGGAGAAACTGACCGTTTTCATTTATTTCCGTCTTATTCCATTATTACATAAACCTAGCAACTCATCTCAAGTGGGAAAAAGAATGTCTCATCATAAAACCTGGGACAGCACATTGAAACATCTGATGCAACTCACTTTTACTGTTGATGGTAAAAACTTTCACCGATCCCCATGAGACCCCCATGAAACCCTCATAGAACCCTCATAGAACCCCCGTGGAGCCCCTGTGGAACCATCATAGAACCCCCATAGAACCCCCGTGGAACCTTCATGGAACCCCCATCCATGGAACCCTCATAGAACCCCCATAGAACCCCCGTGGAACCTTCACGGAACCCCCATCCATGGAGCCCCAGCTGAGAGCCTCTGGCTAGGCTGACCTCCCCGCTGCTCTCCCCAGGTGATTGTGTTGTGTCAGGCTGAACGTGCGTTCACCTCAGCCAGGTGTCAGCGTTTCCACTGCTGGACCGATGTGAAGGTGTCAGAAGACATCAGCACTCTGCTCTCCACAGGTGTGCGTCCAATGGCCTCTGAGACGGAGCCAACTGTAATCTCCTCGCTCGACCTCTGTGCCTTCCTAAGTAGATAATGGCTCAATTTTCTCATTTCAAAGTTATTTCACTTTAAAACGTGTTTAACAGCGCGGTTTTCAATGGACGTTTAACCCACCGACTTTCTGGCAGGCTGAGGCATTCCATCACCCACGCCAGGTAACAGTCATGGCTGTTCGGGACACGGCGAGGACCTCTGGGCTCCCGGCCCACTCTAATCTCTATCGGAGGGAGAGCCCACAGGGTTTGGACTCCATATTAATCATTCTGAATGGATAATTGTTTGGCATTTCAGCACCCAGCCCAGGTTATTTGTGTGCAGCACGATCAGATTAAATCAAACTTGACAGAGAAAATGTCTTATCTGGCTTCACTGCTGCTATCGCACCGATGGAAACTTAATGGAAATGTGTGCAGGCCAACAGAGGTAAAGTTTTAATCAGATTATTTATTGTGCTACAAAGGGAGAACAAGTAAAAACGGAGGAGGACAAAGACAGAGAGGGTGTCCCAGAGGATTTGGCATGTGCTTAACGATTCAAAAGTCCCTTTCGCCCTCATTTGTAGAGAGTTCATCCTGGCAACAGATCGTGTGGAGTTGTCCGGAAAGAGAAATGTCAACCAGCAACAGTTGACCTGTGCTGACTGTTAGAAGCTGCTCTCACAAGATGAACTGATGTCTTCCAGCTGAGAGAGAGAGGTGACGAGGAGACGAGGAGAGAGCTGAATGTGTGTGTTAGTCACACATAGACGGGTGGGACATTAGACAGAGATACTGGTACGCACACACACACAAATGCTGCTTGGCCTGCTATGTGAAAGGAGATGATGCAGATGATGTTCAGACACAGCTGTGACGATGTTTTCCACATGAGATTGATGATGGTTTTATCCGTTCTGTGTGTTTTGCGCTCTGTTCCTTCTGGATCTATCCAGGCCAAAGAAGTGTGTGTACAATTCCCTCACTGGCATTTTCTTCACACAGACTACGTCCGTCAGACTGATGAAGTGTTTTGTTGCGTTTGAGTTGCAGCCGCCGTCTGAGTCCGTACGTCATGGTAACATTGTGTCCGTGTGAAAACTTTACACTGCAGGTCTGAGTTGATGAACAGCACGTTATCGGACTACACCGTTACAACACTCCCATTGACACAGCAAACAAATCAGCTGTGTGTGAGTGATTGAAATGAACAGAATGTACTGAGTTACTGACGCCATCTT
The DNA here is from genome assembly GCA_901007665.1 of Aeoliscus strigatus. Taxonomy (NCBI): domain Eukaryota; kingdom Metazoa; phylum Chordata; class Actinopteri; order Syngnathiformes; family Centriscidae; genus Aeoliscus; species Aeoliscus strigatus. The sequence continues at coordinate 92,465 of CAAKHB010007786.1, forward strand.
GACTCGGGCAGCGTGTTGAACACGCGCCGTGTCAGCCCGTGGGTCACTGCTCCTCACTTATCTGTAACCAGCACGTTTACAGAGACCGGATCAGACCCAGTTGCCCAGTTGAAGCTTGGCGTTGTGTGTCTCTCCAGGCCGGGACACGACTGGCTCCCGGGCCACTATGAAGGAGTTCTTCTGCAGTGCAAGGAGGCGGCTGTGGTGAGGCCACAGATTTGGCAGCATCAGGCCGTGAAAACGCGGGCTGCCCCCCCAAAGAACGGTTCCTTATCTGTGCTCATGCTGGACAGACAGGAGAAGTAAACAATACAATGGTTGTGTACACATTTATCAGTGTGTCACGCCCAAACACAGTGACTAAAACAGAATAAAAAGGACCAACAATGAAGAGCGTTACTTGCCCCTGTCTCTCCAGTGTCTGTGATTGGCTAAACAAGGTCTTACTCTTTGTGGGGGAGTTTACATGGGCCTCCGTTGATTCCGTCTCATATTGGTGATGGTCTTATACGGTACCTAATGCCAAAGGCACATTTGTAGAGAACCAAAGTATCATGATCAGTGTTATTCTTGCGTATAATTTCATTTTTCCAGTCAAATCACATCAAAGCATGAGTGTTCTATCATATAAGACCATTCCACGACGCTGCTGGTTTAATTCAGATGATTCTAAACTGATTTGGGTTTGCTTTTTTCTGTCTTGCCTGTAATTTGTCCCCCGGTTCTCTGTTCTTCTCCCACTTGCACTGATCCTCTCTGCCTTGTCTGTCCCTTCTCTCCTCCTCCTCCAGTACGGAGGAGGCTATCTGGAGCTCCAGCAGCTGTGGAGGAGTGATCCTGTCTTGCACTGACAAGCTGAACAGACGCACTGTGTTGGTTCGACCCGTCAGCAAGCAAGACTCTTTCAGCCACTTCTCTGGCTTTTTCCCTCCTGTAAGGACACGGCTCTTCTTCCTGTGTAGTTGTTCTCTGCTTCACCTCCATCATCAGTGGCCTGAACGTTCTGTGGGCTCCTCAGAGATGTTTCAAGATTTGGTTCTCAACAAGCTCACTGAGGCACAAAATTCAAAGCCTCAGTCACATCATGTCGTCTCCACACGTCTGTTCTCTGAGGACTGTTCTCCACACGTTTCAGTATTTGCTTTAATGGGAAAACAAGGATTTGCCACACGTCATTCAGTCCACTGTCAATGGGTGATGTTGGGAACAAATCTTTCTTCTAATCGTGTAGAAGCTGGAGATTGATTTGCTGTATGTATGATGCATGTCAGTTATTCTTAACAACAAATCATCACGTTTTCTCAATAAATTCACCACAGATGATACAATCTTTGGCCTTAGTTGCTGCTTCAGGCTAAATCTGCTCATTGTGAGAGTTTTTTTTGTTTGGTTTTCTTGGTCGAGGTCACACCTGGTCCTTGAGACAATGGTATATATATGTTAAACTCCAGCGTTTCGTTGATCAAGTTTAGCATAGACTCTCTATTTTCCATACTGAATGCTTAAATTCCGTCTTTGAAAATCTAAATCAACGTTACTTTTAACCAGCTGTGGCCGTCATCCAAGAAATCAGAGCAAAAGAACCCTTTTCAGACAGATGTGTTTTTGTCAGCTCCATTCTGTGCGATGCCTCCTCTCAGCTTTGTGACTTGTCCGTATCCCATCACCGGCCAGACGGCCGCCAAGGTCCTGGAGGGCTCTCACCAGCAGCACGGCTTCCTGTCCATCACCTACACTCAGGCGGTCACCAAAAATGTCCGTCACAAACTCACTACGCGGCCCGAGCGACCTGCGCGCGGCGGCGCCACGACTGCCAGTCAGCAGGTGAACACGGATCTGCTCGCAGACGCTTCACCTCAGTACCTGAGAGAGATCCTGCTCACCGCCCAGCCCTTCGACGTGGTGCTGTCAAGTCCTTTGTTGGCCTCCGTAGCACGAGTGTTTCAGGTCAGGCCAGCTTCGATTTACGTGGACTTCCCACTCCCGCTGCGTCCAGTCGTTGTTCATGATCTTCATTTGCATCCTCAGGCTACGGTACCGCGGCGCTACAGAGAACGAGGGAAGTCCGCAGGCCAGCCGATGAGAAGTCACACCCTGACCTCCCGGTGTTTGCCGCTCATCTACATCAACACCAGCGTGATCAGGATCTTCTGCCCCGGAGCACAAGACAAACACACTGTGTCAGGTTGGTTTGTCTCTTTGGTGCACGCAGTGGAAAACACCAAGTGTCGAAGTATGAGGTCAGGGGGTGGTTTGGACCCTTCAAGTATGTGGGCCCGTATGAAAACATGTGTCATGGCCGAGCAGACATGTGACCCATTAATTCCCCCTCGACGTATGACAAACAGTGGTCATGCCGTAATGTGTGTGTAGTGCCATCTCACTGAAAACCAATTTGGGTTTTTACCATCTCAGTGAGGACATGTGTGATTCCAAAGGCAGTTTGAGGGTGAAGACCGATTTCCAGTTTCATCACAATATTGCTAGGAAAAAAAAATTATAACGATAACGCGTGTGTTCTACTCACAACTACACCGTAACAACGGTCCCACTGACAACAAATAAAACCGGTGTGCGTGTACGAGTTGCTGAAATGAACACAAAAGACAATAAAAACACACTTGTTGCTGACAGATAATAGCACACAGTGGATGCGTCTGCATGGATAGATGTGTATGTCCACATTCTGCAGTCACTAGTTACTTGTGTGTACCGTGTGTAGGATTAAATTCGATATTATTTGTGTTCTTTTGCGTGTCAGCAGAGGTCCATGTGAAGAGAGAAGACACCTTGGTGCTGAAGCTGGGTTCCCTCACCATGGCTCCTCAGGCTGAGAACCCTCTTAGCCGCACCGTGCTGCGGAAGGACATCTACCAGTAAGCCTTGTGTTTCCTGTTGAACTCGTGTGTGTGTGTGTCGTCACAAGGCCCACACATGTTTGCACCTCCACATATCATTTGTAGATCCTGATGAAGATATGCATCAGGGTCCTTTCGGACCTGGTGTACGTTCGTAGGCTGGTAAAAAGCGATTTCTGTCCTCAGTTTGAAATCTAACACGTTTCCTTCTATTGGACGTCGTCATCACAGCTTTGCTTTGAAAACGCACGTAGCTGATTGCATTTGACACCAGACCTGCAGGTTGACTGGTTCATTACTGCTGCTCGTGTTTAGCTGATCTACAATCATACAGCTTTTCTTTTCTTTTCTCTTTTTTTTTTCTGCGTGTGTCTTCAAGATGTTTGATTACAGTGCAGCAAATGACAGCGCTGTGGAACATTTCAGCTCCACCAGCAATGACAGAGACCGATGAGTGACTGCCGGGCCCTGGAGCTGAAACACAGGGCTGTTGACACAGGCCCCGATGCCATGTGGATCAAAGCTGCTAGGCAGGGAAATCTGGACTTCTGAGGGAAATAGCTCAGCGCGAAACATATTTCCCTGCTATAGGCAGCTAAGTGAATCTGGGTTGTGTCATAGCTGCCTCAAAACCGCAGCCCCGCAGCATGTGTCTGTGAGAATGCATGTGTGTGTGAATGGGGAGATATGGTGCTGGCAAACATGTGTAATGAGCGAGATAAAAGTGATTCCTAATGCTTTGTGCAGCTGCAAATGAAATGTGAGCTGTCACACAATGTAATGTAGAGAGTTGGGGTGAGGGGTGGGGGGGGCAAGGTGAATAACAAAGAGCGAGGACGTGCCATTTAAGCCTTCATCGCTGACGATGGGGAAGGCTGCAGGGAGGCAGACGGGGTCTGGGTCAACAGGCATATCTGACAAATTGTCCAGATTTCTTGGAAACGACCTCCCTCACAGGCTTTTATTTACTCGTGTGACACACTGAAGCAACGATGGAATTGATCAGTAACCATGGCTACCGTTGTACTGGGACTTGTGGCTTTGCCTTAACTATTCCCACCACTTGGCCATGATGTTATCAGCTCCAATGATAAATGATGGTCTTGTGGGCATGGAACCCCCCCACGACCCCCAAAGAAACCAGTGAGACCAACCGTACAATTTCACGCTATATTGGCCGGTAATGTTCCGTCTCTCGTCATTAGAGGATTGGTGCCCACATCTGCTCATAGAAAAACAGGGCCTGACATGAAGCTCCACCCTGGCCTAAACACAGCCACACGCCCAC
>CAAKHB010007787.1:0-27839 GCA_901007665.1 Aeoliscus strigatus
TCTGTACCATCCATGTCAAGTTATGAATCTACGAATTTCGATTAATCCATACATTTTAAAACAGTATTTAACATAATCTCTGCTATCCATGATCAATCAGAGACAGATCTAGAACAGACACCATCACTAGTCTGATGTCATTCATTCTCCCTGATTTGTGTGATGATTTGACAAACATCCGACGTAACTTCTCAGTATGTTCATGGTCGTCTATGAGACCTGTGTGAATACAAATAGACAGAATATATAGACACTGACCTCAGTGGTGAAAGTGAACCGACAACACTGGACAGGACAGGAGGACTGAGTCTCCTCCGGGTCCTCCGTTTACTGGGTGTGGACGACCAGTGACGTCATATCTAGGGTCAACGTCATAGAATGAAAACAAGGAACGTTGTTGAAGAGGGATTTGACCGACAAGTAACGTTAGCTAAGTTAGCTAGTGAGTTAGCTTCTTACCGACCGAGGAGAAAAGTCTCCATTTCCACGTGTGTTTTGATGTCAATGAAATCCTTTCTATGAGTCCATCTATCATCTTCTTCTCCAATATTGACTCTGTTTTTTGTTCTTCTCCGGTCCTTCTACCTCTGTGGTTCATAACTCTGGGGCTGTGAAGCTGCTGCTGCTGCTGCTGCTGCAGGACTTACAGACTCCTTCTGTGTCGAGTACAGAGACCGAATCTGTCAGATCACAATGAACCGATCACTATCTGTACATGGAAACAGAAACACACTGTTGAACCCGACAAAACATAGAAAATAATTCATTCACACTACATATCATTTTTTTCAGGAAAAGCTACACTTGTATTCTGTGCCCTTCTAAACGCACTGTGGACATGTTGTTGTTTTTTTTAAATATAGCTAAGGAATACATAGTTAACCTTTCATTTATTTTTTTCATGTGTTATACAAGTTCACCTCCACATCGTGTCTTAAACCCATTTAATGCACACCTACGTGTTGTCTCCCACTCGCCGTAGATGGATGTTAGAAATGTTAACATGATACGGATAACGTGTGCATTAAATGTTTTTAATTCATGGCTGACAGCCAATCAGAAAAGAGTGTGTGTGTCTGTGTGCGTGTCTGTATATACAGTATATATATATATACATACACACACACACACACACACACACACACTCTTCTTTTTTTGAATCACTGCTATAGGCCTTCTGGCAGGGGAAGACCTGGGGTGCTGAGCAAGAAAAAAAAACAGATGTGGTTGAACCTCACAGGGAGGTTCTTCTCCTCTCCTCTGAAGTCGTTCTGAGTCGGCTGAGACCATATTCAGTCAGAGGGAACGATCCCATGAGAGGGAAAAACATCAGTCTGTAATGATGTTGCACTGGGACCTTGTCTCCTCAGTGGGGCTTTGTGTCCGTTCCAAGATTCAAAGCGCATCAGTGTTGTATTGTCAAACCCATTTTCAGAATCCCTAAAGGGTTACATGTAATGAAACCTACGAGGAGAAATAGTTCATGCTTGCCTGCTTGTAAGGCAGTCTGTTCTGAGTGGAAGCAAACAATAGCTTAAAAATAGAGCTGTAGTTTCCTAAAAGGAGATGCAACAACAGTAGCTGGCTTGGTTCTTGTCTCTTAAAAAGGTACAGTAAAAAGCAGAGCAGAAATAAGAGTATTTTGTACTTGACATAAATATGTCCACAGGGAAAGGCACAGGGAAAGTTTTCAAAGTGCTTTGAGTCCCACAGGGGGACATATTGTACTGGCGCCTCTTGATCAGACCAACATTCGTTTTGAATATTTAAATCTTGGTGATATCTAGTCTTCAAATTTTAATTAATTTTAATTCTTCATGAGTAAATACACACACATACACACATGCACAGGTGAGTAAACATCAAGGCACCAGAATACCCACTGGTACCATTTAAGTGCATCATGGATCTCTGAAGTGGTACCCAGTAGATGACTGCAAAAAAAGGATGTGATTTTCTTTTTGTTCCACCTGAGATACACTGGTGCCGTTCTTTTAAAAAACACATTTGATCGCTACATTTGGGTATGCTGATTGTTATTCTTATTGCTGTAGTCCACAAAGGACATCTGTAAACAAAGTGTTTATGTTTATGCATTTGGCTTCAAATCTATACAAGTTCTGTTGTAACTCGTGAGAAGCAACAAATTATACACTAGTTCAATGTAATGAGAGTAATTTCAAAACATACACTGGAAAACATTTTTTTTTCTTATTGTAAAAGAGAGGCTAGTTTTGGATTTACATGGCCCGAATGTTTTTTTTTGTCAATGATGATTTAATCCTGTTGCATCAACATGTCACTATATGGTCAATGATGGTCTTATTGTTAGTAAGTATATCAGTGTGTCAGCAGAACTGCTGAGCTGTTTGCCAGAACGCAAGAGAAAGAAGTGTTTCCAAATTTTATTTAATTCAATCAGGTTATTTGACAGGGACCTTGTGTTACAGACATTAATCTCAGACATGTAGAACACCAGATTTAGCTAGTAGCTAATTTCCATCTGCAGTCCCTACGACAAATCAACCTTTAAATAAGACATTAAATTACCCCTAAACACAAACTGCCCCGTCAAACCCACCTCCTGGATTCCCAACCAAATTGTTGTGTTTAGCCTGTCCCATTCCATCCGTCCTCCCTTGTTTCCCCTAAAGTGCAAATAGCCTATGTGAAGTGCCCAAACCCTCCTCGTGTTCTCTCTAAAGTGCATGTTGCATAATAAAGTGCTTAATGCGTAATGTGTCCGGCCTTATAAAGTGCACGTTCATAGAATTACAGCGTCCAGATTTGCAATTAGCTAGATACAGATACATTTTTTTCAGTGGCCTTTGACATTGCAGGCAGAATGCTGAATGGTCCATAGTTATTTCTGTAGTTAGTTATTTCTAAATGAGTAAATTATTACAGGGCTGCTCTCTTCTCCTCATGAGGTGCCAGACCAAGTCATCAAGCCAGGGTAAACTGTGTTTTGTCCTTGGTTTCAGGACAACTGTTTTGTATCCTGTGACATGATTTCTTTAGTTATTACTAAATTGTCACAGGTCTCTTCAGTTTGTGCCTCAGGTTGTGTCATTCCAATTTGTTTGCCTGAGATAATTTTCAAACTCTTCTTGATCACTCTTGGGTATGAATGTGGTCTATTTTTCCCCCATCATTGTTGATGTTATGGTTATATCGTGATTTAAGTAACTTTCTAGGTACCAGAGTGAGATTGTGATCAGAGATAACAACGATCGGATTACAAGTTTTAGTTATGCAGTCCGGTTTGTAGATCGTAAGATGAAAATTTTAGATTTTGTTATTCTTGTAGGGTTTGTAAGAAATTAACTGTAGTGGTGAGGGTTTTCAGTTTTGCACGCCGGGATTTATCCAGCCTATTTACATTAAGATCACCCAAAACAAGGACTTCTTTGTCGCCACAGAGCTTGAGTATGTTAGAAAAATGATCATCAAGACCTCTTTTTCGTTTGGTGGTCTGTATACAACAATAACGTTAAATGACACATCAGGGGATAGAGTCATAGTGACAGCAACACATTCAAGGAGGCTATCAGCAAAATCCATCACTTCTCATATCATTTCTGGATTTTGCTGATGAATTAAATGTTTTTGTGGTGGCAGACTGGGATAGGTTTTCTTCCATGTTGTTTCATGTTTCCATTCTTGATTTTTAGCAGGTGACATGTTGGGTCGTCTTTAGACATTGAAATGCCTGCTGGCTGTGCCATTACTCTTACAGCCTTGAACCCATCTGGACAGAAAACACACCATCTGTAATACACAGAGCAAAAAGCTCCAGCATGAGGATGACCTTCAGTCTGTGGATACCGGTCTAGGTTCTGTATACCTGCATGCATGTTCCTCATTTGTATCACTGGTGCTGATGCCTCTTGTGTTTTTTCAAATAGTTTACAAAACTGTAAATAAGTCAAGGAACAGATACAGTCACACACACACACACACACACACACACACACACACACACTGCGACTATACTCTCCATCACACAGAGTTATAACTACACTGTGCCTTCGGGAGCAGCCACAGACTCATCCCAATAGACCTGTCGGACATGGTTTAGTGCCTCATTTTCAATTGTTCTTTAGATCCTCATTAATCACCCCAGTGTGTGTGTGTGATAGCAGTATGGTCTTGACCCTGCAGCACGCTGTGATGTGCGATGTTCCTCTTCATTTATTTACACCTTCACGTCCACATTTAAAGGTTGAATTATCTGAACCTTTTGAATGGACCTTTTTTTCTCCATGTTCACCCTTTCACAGCAAATTGATTTCACTTCTTTCCTCTCCCATCTTCATTCATAAATTTCTAAGTTCACATATTTTCCAGCTTTCTCAGGCTGTTGACATTCGTCTCTATCATGTCCCTGTGTCTCACAAATCAGCCCTCTCACTGTGTTTTTACGAACCAGCCGGCTATGTGATGTGTAATTCTCTGTGACTCCGATTTAAACAAATATTAATCCAGTCTGATCGAAACAAGATGGTATATTTGTGTAAATAGAAACAGATAACCTGTATCAGACACTAAACGCCTCACATGCAGTTGTAATAAATTATGGCTCTGACCAATTGTGCACGTGGAGCTGGATGTTGAGACGTGTGATAAAGCCAGGTGTGAACATACATCTCTAGAACCGTCTGTTTGGGACTGAATGACCAGCAGGCATGTTTTTCCCTCATTATTGCTGCTCCAAATCCCCTTTCTCCACTTTTTATCTTGCCTTCAGGAGTGTTTAGGTTATGTATTTGGCAAAGGAGCTGCATCTTCTGCGGCGATGCAGTGAATGTCGACCATGTCTCTCCAACAAAAAGACTGCAGGTTATTCTCAGCACTGTCCACCGTTTCAGCAAGCTGACATTCACTCTGCTCAGGAATCCCTGAGGTCTTAACACCCTGTGTGTACATTTTCCACACAGAACAGAGAAGTAATTTCTTACAAGCCTCTCCCTTCCCACATCACCGATATTTCATAAGCTGAATTTCCTGTGGCCTCCAAAATATATCATATGCCATAATTTCAGCCCTGTGTTTATTTTTTTTTAAAACAGAGAGAACAAAATGTCCCTAAGTATGTAAAATTGTTTGACCCTTTAACACTGACGGTATTGTCAGTGCTACATTTGCACTGGCATTCTTTGCTGTACCTTCATTAGCTAACTATTTCCACTAGCAGAGAATGTCAAATGGTTACTGAAAGCTGAGATGTTGCTCTTGGTACCCCCACCTGGTTTGAAGGAGCTAGGAGAAGAGGGAGAACTTGTCCAACAGCTATGTTGTTGTCATTTCAGTATTTCCATTCATTTGTTTCCGGAATGCAGTGAGTCATTACCGTAGTGACAGCAACTTGGTTGTGAAGTGCAACTTCTTAACTTTCAGGAACAGATGAACGTTTTCTCATTCTCCTAGCCCCTCCCTTCACACCAGGTAGGGGAACCCAGTGCATCTTCTCAGCTTCCAGAGACTGTTCGGCATTTTCTGTTCAATTAGTCGTGTAATTATGACACTTCAAAGTATGCTAGCATGAATGTGTTGACAGCGTTACTGTCAGTGTTAAAGGGTTAAAATGACTGCTGGCTGCTGCTCACCTGCCTCCTGTTCCCTAATGAGCCTCAGAGTCTGTGCTTCCAGTCCTCTCTCAGATGTTTTTGTGATGTTTGTCACTGGCTCTGTTTCCCACGTCCAGTTTCTCTCTGTTACCTCACCCCCCCACCAACTTGCTCGGACATGCTGTGTTTGGTTCCTCTCTCTTTTTGTCTCCCAACTGCTTCAGAGTGCCCTTGAGTCCACACCTCCAACAGGGTAGAGCTGTTATCATTAGCCTGGATTGTCGTTGTCATACGAGTACAAATAATTCTTTTTGAACACTGCCGGGATACAGTTTTGTAAAGAACGCTGGCTAATGGAAGGTTCATGTGGCTCACGAGTCAATGCGTTTTTAGATAATTAGTACTGGCTGTTGAGAATCCAGCTGAATTAAAGCTGGGTGATAACAGGGTGTGTTGGGATGGATGGAAGACGACGGGACTGATCTGTTCACAGAGGTGCCAGATGCAGCCCGTCCAGCCCAGACTGAGGCTGTGTGGTCTCAAAGGTGTCAATGTTCTGGCAGCAAGAAACTGATTTGACCAGCCAGGCTGTCTGTTCTTCTTTTACATTGTTGAAACATGTTATACTGCTATTTCGGACGCAACATCAGCGCATGAGAATTCAAAACATTCAATACATTCACACTATTATTATTACTATGACTATTTGCGCAGGAACGTCTACAACCTGAACAACAGGTTGGGGAACCGAGTGCAACTTCTCAGCTTTCAGGAACCATATATGTAAATTACTGTCACTATCTGAAAGTGCAGATAACCTTTTAAAATAAAGTTAGCATGACGTTATGTTCACTTCATAGCCCTTTAATTATGTTTGCACATCTTTGGACGTGAAGGCTGCTGAAATGATTTGTTTTAGTTTTTAGTATTATTACAGTCGACGCGTCTATGTCCCACACTGGCATGAGGTCATCTGCTGCAGCGTGCTATAGAGACACAGCTGGTTCGAATATAGAGATGAACAACGCACTGCTACCATCACTGAGACCCAGATCATATCAAAAAGTGGCTTGATATACCAGTTCCGAAGACTCAGCCACCTCCTCTACATGGATGACATCAAGCTGTATGCAAAGAATGTGTGTGACATTGAAAACACAGATAAATGTGCGGGACACTGGGGAAGTCTGAAAGTCCACTGCCACTGCCACACTGCGTGGGCGGGAGTAAGATGTGTGTATGTGTTGGATTGTTTTTTGGCTGGTTGAGCAGGTACGAACACCTGCGGCAGTGGCAGTGGACTGTTCTTCATAGGTAATCTGCTCACTTTGTGCAAGCACCAAGACAGTGTACTCTTCCACTGCAGTGTGATGAGAAATAATGCAGAATGCTTTTTGGCAGCTGTGTCCCAGGAGGCTGCATTTAAGTAGGCTTACCAACACAGGTCACTGAGGATTCTACCCCTTCAGAGAGATTACTGGTGTTCATATGGAGCAGAGAAGGACGCAGTGGGGCAATAACAGTTTGATATTACCACTGATATTGGTCAAAGACTTCAGCTTAGATCTCTATTTCCCAACTCTCTGGGAAAAACTCCTTTCAACCATGTCAATATTTTTTTTACACCTCGAAACTGTGGGAGATTTCAAAGTTAGTCATCATTTCTCTGCAGCGGGGACACTAAATGTTTACTGAATGTTTACTAAATGTGATGTTTACCATGGCTCAATACTTGCCCATTGATGGAATAACATTTATTTGAACTACAGTGTAGCTTGCAAGAAATCCTTCAGGGAAATTACACAGAGAAATGTGTCCACTGTGATCAGTCTTTGGTCAAAAAGTGGCTCAATTTTTAATTTGTTTAAATTACCCACATTTTCCTCATTGACCCCATTTACAGTTTTTCTCTATTTTTGAATTATGACTTTGACTCTCATTGGAGGCCACAGTAGCACAAAGAGATGACATATTTCCATTCCATTGTGTTGCACTGGAAGTGAGTGCGATCTGTGTGAGGGGAATAAAAATATCTGCCTTGCACTGGGAAAGGTCTTCTTCAAAGGGCGATGAGGGATACTTCAGGAGCCTCTGGCTGTCAGCCGTAGCTCATAAACAGACAGAGGTACAGTGTGTCACCATTACACTTTTAAATAATTGAAGAAACGAAATGGGAAACGAATGGCATCTGGTGTACTGGATTGAATCAGGACATGTTTTTATAGCTCTTTTATGTTCATGATGGGACATGTAGCAGTCGTTCAGAAGGATCTGCCCTGGTTTGGTAGCTGTTCTGCATTTGTGATGGACATCGGGGCATCTTATCAAACCTCTTTCACTCTTATCTACATTTGACAAGTTGTTGCAAAGTCTGGAGTGATCTTTAACACACCAGCCACATTCTCAATGTGATTCATCCACTGGGCTTGTTACTGTGATGCTTTTACTGTGTTTACTTTAGTGCCACTGGCCATGTGGTTATGGCCCCTATCAGCCTCACACACGTGCAAGTTCAATATTGACGTGGCCTCAGCTCCGATAACATCTCCTTTTAATCCACAACCTCAGAGAGGGTTGGTGAATGAGGGAGTCGATTCTTTATTCAACTTTTAACCACATAACAGGCCTGGTGGTTGTGATTCTGTTTCAAAGTAAAGCACGAGCGTTGATGCTGGTGAAGTGTTAATTGCTATCATTTTCAATGAGCAACTTTCTAAGTAGTTTTTAAGTAAGTGGTTAAATGTGTCCAGCTCATTCTTCCTGTCGGCAGATTGTTCCAGATCATGCAAATTTGGGGCGGGTCATAGCTAATCATTTTTAACATGTCAGTTCATTGGATTTTTCATGAAGAAATCATGAATATTTATTTTACATTACAAAGTACCAAAATGGGGTATATCATTAATGAATCAGAATCAGAAACGTTTTTATTGCCAGCTGTTGTCAGGCCGGGACTCAAGGTGAGACTCTTCTCCTTTTTCCTGAAGTATATGATCACCTCCACTGTCAGAGAGTTTATTGATTTCCTAAATGAAATTGTATGTATATTGCAAACACTGAGTTGTATCTAATATTCAAAAGTTCCCAGAGGTCTCATTATTTTGACCCTGTATGTACAGAACTTCCTCTCCTCACTACTGTTGTACATGTTTGTCCATGATTACCCTTCATAGAACAGATGTGATTCATAGTATTGAGTCCCTCCATATGCTTTCTCACCTTGAGAATTGTATCAGCGTTCGCCAGATGATTCAGATCGAGACCAGCTGTTCTTGAATGATTTGGTCCGGATCGGTGTGAAATCACAAGTAGATGATCTCCATACAATTGACACAACTCTCATTAGGGTTTCTGAGCACTAAATGTGACTTTTAACGTGCTTTGTGTATAAACCAGGTCAAATAGTACACCTCCTTGAGTGTTTCTTTCACCCTTGATTAAGAGATGCAGTACCAACACGGAGCTTGTTTGGCCTACATAAAGGGATTTGATTTGTTTGATTATATAGTCTGTGTGCCAGGATGTACTGGCAGCACTGGCTGCTTTGTCAAGGCAAATGAACTACTTAGCACTGATTGCCACTTGTATGAAAGTGATGTATGCAGATCGTCCTCAGCCCTGTTTCATGATGTTAGCTATGACCTTGCACCTCTACCCAATTTGAATATAAATCCAAAATGGCATAATGCAATACAAGGATGAGAAACCCCGCTGCTGTTGGCCACACATCATAACAGGAAGTGCCTCAGACTCCCTTCCCATGCAGTGATCTATGGATGTTTTATGAATAATGCAGCATGAGAATGTGGATGTGGAGAGAGGGTGTCAGTTTCAGCTTTAAACGTAGAGCACTTGACATCTGGGTGAACATGGACTGACTTGAGATACATACTTTGACGAGCACATCCTTCACTTCACTGTACTCTATGACATCAGAAGAAACTTTGTCAACTTTTAACCAAGACTTTAGCATTACCATATGGGGATCTTGCTGGGCTAAAGCGTAGGGAAGTGGACTTGCTTTATGCTTGTAGACATTCAGCTACTCATCCGTGAAGCTTCTTCAGGTCTTTGTGGGGAGATCTGACAGACGCCTGAGCCATGTGCAATATATTCAAATATATGTATCTCTTTGTGTAGTTGTACTCTAAGCATCATCATCAGTCAGTATTGGCAGCACAGTAATATAATGGAAGGCAACTTTAGGTTTATTAGTAATTCTGAAATTGAAGACGACAGTGTAAAAGTACACAGTCCTTTACTTTGAACTTACCAGAGTGGATTTAAACTTGTACATATTGTACAGCTACATTCTGCAGCGCACTAGTGTGTTCAAAATCTCCTTCCAGACTTCCTGATTAAATTTAAGTGGACTATAATGTATATCTGGAGTCATGTGCAGCTTTGACCGTAGGCGCTGGAAGCCCTGCAGCTTCCAAGATTAGGAATTCATCTCACTTGCTTGGTAATTACATTCTGATTTTAATGGTTGTTTTTGAAGAGCCAGCCATTCTTAATGAAGCCTAAGCCAATGCCTTTAAGCTCTTATTTTTAGTTCAATCCCTCCTCACTGAAATCATTTCCTTCCTTGATTTAAATTCAGATCACTAAGGTGTAAACTGTTATAGCTGCCAAATACAACTTACTCATCTTGATCACCTTTTTTTCTTGCTCTACTTTATTTAATTCCAGGGGCTTTGTTAGTAATGGAGCCATAGGAAGTTACTAAGGTAACCTCAGCTTCACATTGGGTGTCAGTGTAACAACACGTTGGCAACTGGACTTGTTAATTGGCTTGAAGACCTGCCTCCTCTTTGACTCTCACCACCCACAGGAACAGAAACTGTGAAACTGTGAATTGAATTACAGGGCACAGAGTGTTCCAACAAGGTTAGAGAGAAAGGCGAAAGAGAAAACACGTCAGGGAGGTTCTCAAGATCCGTGGATACGCCATCTAGGCCTATACAAATTCCAACAAAAAGGTCATCAACAGACAGGACAACAACGCTGCATATGTTGTCGGTGCATCACACTTTCGATCCACCAACATCCTGAGGCAAAAACACCCAGAACACAAGTTAGACGTTAGACAATATTGTGTACGTGGTCCAGTGAAGTGGAGAGTGCATGGACCAGTACATTGGGGAAACGAAGCAAGCCAGTTGCTCAGGACAGGACAGGAACATTTTAAGATGACAATGTTCCTGTCATAGTCAGGGAAGACAAGTTTGAGAGCAGTAAAAGAAGCCATTTTGGTTAGATTAGAAATCCTGTCTCTCAACAGACGGGGTGGTTTAAGGCATAATTTATCCAGCACTTATTATGCAACATTAAGGTCTCTCTCCAGGAGGCTCAATACCCAGTCAGATATCTGCAGTCCTAACGACACCCATTGACCACCACTGGGGGTCCAAACTCACACCCCTTAGTGTGTGAGTTTGGACTCAGCTGTAGACCCTCTCCCTGTCTGCAAGTCCCGTGCGACCACTCCTAGGACGCATAACAGAAAAATGTAAACAACACGAAATGACATTTCCTCGAGAAATGACTCGCGGAAGGGAGCTCTGATGACTGCGGACATTCCCAGTCCGCTCCGCTCCCAGACGCTGGAGTCTTTTCCAGAATGTGACATTCTTGGTAGCTTCGGAGCTGCCCGACCTTTCTTAACAATGTCCAGCTTGTCCTGAAAAGCCTTTCTTTAAAATAGCTTATATGGTGACAAAACAGCTATTAAATCAATTCAGCTGTATTTTTCGTGCATTCAACTCCAATAGGTGCCATTTGGAAGCTCTGGTTTACACCGTCTGTGACTATCCAATCAAAGGGAGGCAAATCCTGAGGAATACATATGAATATGAATACATATTGTCAACAAACAGTAATTCCTCCAAGACACCAAGACACCGGAAAGAGGGACTGCCTCAAACAAGCTGCACAGGTTGCTCATAAGGTGTAATATGGGTCAGACAACTGAAATGCTGCTGATAATATGGTCTGATGTTGTGTCAGGGGGTCGTTACGATAAACTGTTTTGTTTTGGAATGTTTTTCTGGGTCTAGTTGCAATTCAATCTGTCATCATAAATGTCGCTCTGAGTCCTAGCTGTATGAGCATCATAAAGCATGAAGCCATGTCATCCACGTGTGTATCCAGTAGTAGATATCTATGGAGCTACTTGGGGCTGGGTGTCCTTAAAAATGATTTGATGCCTTCAGGCAGCTATTTCCTACCCCATCCACTTTCATCTGTTCTTCCCTTCTGCTAGGTCTGCAAGTAATGATAATAGGACAGCTTCAAATCCCACTCATGCTCACAGCACTAACTCAGCAGTCATGGAGATATCGTCTCCATGCATTTGAAAACATACACAGTATCATTGCCTCCGGATAGAAAGTCAAAAGCAGAGTCAATTACAACCGAATCTGCATGTTGGAACATGAAGGACTGCACAGATTTATGTTTTGGTTTTTGTACTTCAACTAGCGAGAAATGTCAGCAGTTCTCTTGTGTAAACATAATAACTGGTCAGTAGAACATTAATGCTGAAAAAAAGATGTAACTGTGTGTGTGTGTGTGTGTGTGTGTGTGTGTGTGTGTGTGTGTGAGGCAAGTAGGAGATTATCTTTGGAGGCCATTTGTTCCTCTGTTTACTTTAAGCCACTACACAAATGACCTGCTCCACATTAGTCAGGATCTGCCCAAAACTTTCATTTTTGCACATCTCCAATGAGTTTTGAGAAAGTGGCTGATGTTTTTGCATAGTCCTGCTAATAGATGGACAAATCAAAGGCCCCAAAGTAGAGGCAATTCACTTTGTAGCATCTTACAGAACAGAAATGCCTCCTCCCTCTTCTTTGCAGTTAGAGGTAGAACATTCAGTGAAACAGGAAACAAGGAGACAGCTCTTCATCTCCACTGTTCCACAATTCATGGCTCCCATTATGAAAACCCATGAAGATTAACAACACCAAAATGACAACACAAGCCATTATTATTCCGTACACACGTCCTACTGTGACACCACAATTGGCTGCAGTGTTTTATTAACACCATTTAACGATAATGAGAGTCAATCCAGTTTGGTGTTAAGAACAGCAGAGATGTCTGTTCAATTTAATTTCTATACAGTGTATTCTCTACATTTTATGAATTCAATCAAAGTACCTCTGAGTTATGAGTCTTTATATAAGTCTGCTTTGTAACCGAATGTAGTATCTATCTGCATTAGATCCCTGCACGCGACTTTTTTCTAAATCCTTCTCACAATTGATTTCTGACCATTACCGCCCACTGTGGTGCGTGGTCACCCGCAAACATTACTAACATTGGCCCCCACATTTCATTGATTTTGGGCCTTTTCCGTTTTGTAAAGAACAGCATGTTGCTGAATGCACAGCAGTCACTAATGATGTAGTGACCATTATCGCTCACTTCCAGAATAGAATAATATATTAAATGGAGTCTTCTAATAGCACAAATTCCAGCATTTATCTCCTTTTTATTGTGTCTATTTTCTGACTCTCCCTTCTCCCAACACAATCACAACAGCACTCTGCTGAGCATGTTCGCAACATATATCGAACCTTAAACTCAATATCACCAGACTAAACCTCCTCTGGCACAAAATTGTCACCAAAAAAGTTCATGAAGTGAGAGGAGGATCGGATGTTTGTAATGTTTTTTCCAAGCTGAGTTTTCTTGTTGTAGAAACTTGATGCGTTGAACCCCCCCTACCCCTCTGCACTACCTGCTGTGCAAGCACTGCAGTATCTGTTCGTTGGTGGTATGGTCTGTCGCCTGTGTGAACTTCCTGATCAAAGCTTAAGCAGAATAAAGCTCCTCGCAGCAGGGCCGGATCTTCTCTCCACAGCTATAACAAGGCTGCAAATATGAAGAAATAACGATGCAGCCATGGTGATTCTCCAATGAGCAAACAGGTTTGTTATATACCACAGAAATGAGCATGCATACACAATGTACATACAGTCTATACTGTACACTATATGCTCATCAAGTGTTGCAGAGAAACTGGAAACTCCCCAGGTGAAGTCATATAAAATAATACAATTATTTATTGTGAATACCAATCTGCTTACATGTATGAGTCATTTCAGGATTTTTTGGGGTAATTTTCACCTGAAGGACGTGGCACTGAAGGACGTGGCACTGAAGGACGTGGCACATGATGCTACTTTGTCCTGTCAGATTTGTCACTGTAGTAGAAAGAAACAAAGAGCAGCACACATACAATGAAGGTATCAAACTGTTTTTTTTGTTTGGGTTTTTTTTTTCGAGAAAGGATGATACGTGAGAACTGTGGTCAGTCCATATTGTATCAGTGGGAGGAGCCACCAGCCCAATCACTTTATAGAAGAAACACATTTCAGTCAAAGCAAAATCCTTCCAGTTGTTACTGTGACTATAAGTGTGTGTACATCGAATGGTAAATTGTCTCCCACAGGCTCACATCAGCATTTGTTTTTTTACAATGGGGGACATTGTTGTATAAAGAAATGTTCATCTCTTTCACAGTGGCGTTTGTGTGTGTGTGTGTGTTAGCTAGAATAAGAGTGCATATTGACCAACATCTAATGCTTGAACTCCTTATTTCCACTGTAATGGAAAGATGATAGGTCCTTTTGTTGGTCCATAATGATGTCTCGAGCATGTTGGCCCCGTGTAAGCAGTCTTTATATTAAATTCACTTGCGGCAGCAGATTGAAAATTAACAAAAATAAAGACAGTAAGCAGACAAAACTAATTAAACAGGCGGTAAATAGGCTTGTTAAATGAGAATTATGCTGTGAATTAGTAATACATCTGTTGTGGTGGAAGCCGACAGCTTCCTAATTCAATGTGTCTAATTAAATCAAGGTTGTAAGACTTGTCACTAAAATGACAACTCCTTTGGGAAAAAAATGTCTGTATTTAAACAGCTTCAGGGTGGTGTGGCAACTAGTTAAGAAAACATTTGCAGATCCTCCACATACCTGCCCCCAACCCCTCCATAAAACAACAGGAATAAATAGGGTACTCTGTATTCTACAGTTGTTTTTTTTACCATGAGAAAAATACAGTCCACGTAGCAATAACTTGAACAAGTCTATATAAAATTGACTGTGTCTTTGTGTCACTTGTGTCTTTTCAGAAAGCATTTAAAGCTGGTGATTAGCCCGTGTCAGCTCTCCCTGCTCTTCTTGTGACACCTCTTTGGGCATCTTATCACCCTTTTGTTGCTTTTCATTCCTGATGCTGGGGAAAAAAAAGATCATTAGCTCCTGCCTTATCTACTTCTTATTTTACCCCTGTGATGTGTCTTGTCGCTGGGATTTGGCTGATAATGACTGATGCAGCAGTGTAAGCTGAATGTCTGGTCTTTATCTTTGTAGACTTTTATTCCTCGTTGGTATTGCTTAGCAGACAATTGAGGGGTGAAGGCCGTATTGGTGATGGGTGTTTGGGAGTGTTTTTAAAGTACACTCCTGAGCCGTGGCTGTGATTAAAAACCCGGACTGCAATAAGTTCAAACTCGTGCTACTGTGACAAGTCAATACACACAACTAGCAATGTTTTTCATGAGAGGGATGGGTGGCATAGTGCTGCAGTCAATAGTACTGCTGCCTAAAAGCACAGCCGTTCTCGGTTCAGATCTTCAGCTGCCTGGACCCTCTCTGTGGAGGTTTTATGTTCTCTTCTTGCCTGTGTGGGCGACCTCCGGGTAGTCAGGGTTCCTCCCACACACCGAAAACATACAGTCTGAGACTAATGTATTAGTTGGTGTGAATGACCCCTCACAGGATGAGCCACTGAAAGGATGGATGGGTGATCAGTTGATACATTATGTGGATTATCATCTAGTCTTCCACACATTCGGGCATTAACATAACCATTCCCCTGAAGAAAATGCATTTTAATGTGCACACTAGGCCATCAGTAAACTTCACAGGAACCAAGCACGAACCAGTCCTATAAAATGCCATAGTGAGGACAATTCTCCTCGTAATTTACAATATTTCAGTTTGTGATAAAATGCTATTTTCAGTTGGTGTTCATTTGGTGGATGCCTGGACACCACATTACCTGTGGTATCCATAAATTAGAGTCAGAGTTTAAGGCGAACTGTGTAAAAAAAAAAGGCAGATTACCGACATCTAGTCGCTCGCGTTGGAATTGTAACACACAAAAAATACAGCAGCCTGGTTGCCAAGTGTGACAAGAAATCAGTCTGTACCATCCATGTCAAGTTACGAATCTACGAATTTCGATTAACCCATACATTTTAAAACAGTATTTAACATGATCTCTGCCATCCATGATATATCAGAGACAGATCTAGAACAGACACCATCACGAGTCTGATGTCATGTGTGAAGCTGCTGCTGCTGCTGCAGGACTTACAGACTCCTTCTGTGTCGAGTACAGAGACCGAATCTGTCAGATCACAATGAACCGATCACTATCTGTACATGGAAACAGAAACACACCGTCGAACCCGTCAAAACATAGAAAATAATTCATTCACACTAAATATTTTTTTCAGGAAAAGCTACACTTTCAATCTGTCCATATGCACTGTGGACATATTTTTTTTTAAAAATGTAGCTTTTAATAAATATAACAAATAAATAAATAAATAGCAAGTTAACTGGCACCAATTTGTCTCATACTGCTGCTGTCAGTTAAATATGACAGCACTACAATAAATCCGTCCTTCAGTCAACTTTAATGTTCAGTTTTCATTGAATCTGTTTACGAGAGATGTCGATTTATTTCTTTCCAGAGTCTATAATGTGTGACATTTTACTGAGTTATTTTGAGGATTGATTTATAATTCATATTGTTTCCGAGTGTATTTTAAACATGCATTTGGATTGTTCTGCCCACTCAGCTCAATAATTAAAACCTCAGCAGCCTTTAAGGAATCATACAGGAACTTCACTGCCATCATTAATATTCAGTTCTCATTTAAAAAAAATAAATAAATTCATCAATGTGATATGTGTGTTCACGTAATAAGTAAACTTGTTCAATAAGGCCCCACAGAGACCGCGGTTAGAGAAAATTCATCTTACATCTTGTGTACTTCTAAAACCTGTAACATACTTGTCCACTGTATTCTGAGAGGTGACAGTTTAGCATGTACTAACAGTGAATAGATATGTGTTTGAGTGATGAAGTTAAACAACCATGTCTGAGCCAGACGTCCTCAAAACAGACATCTTTGCCCTCAAGCCTCTGGGCTAATTAAAGTCAGGCTGAGAAAGTCCTCATGGACCTGACTTTTTATTAGTCTGACAGTTCTATATCAACACATACTTCAAACATACTTTTGCCTCCCCCAGCTCTGATCAGAGCAACTGTTTAGTAGCTCACTTTAACATATCTATAATGCTTTACAACACAATACATGCTTTATAATATCAGGGTAAATCAATGGGTAGGTGTGCATTATGACATGGGGGCGAAGTGCCTTAAAACCATTTAACACACACCGATCATTAATGTATGTTGTCATGTGTTTAACTTGGGTCGTTCCTTAAAGTCGTTTAACGCACACCTGCACGCAGCATCCGACTCGTCATAATTCTTGTACTCTCCCAACAAATTCTGTCAGCCGATCAGAAAAGAGCACTCACCCAGACCAAGGTATAAGTGGGGTTATAAATCCCATGAAAGAATAACTGTCATATATGGACATTATAAGCTCTGTAGGTGAATGCCAAAGAATTCAAGCTGTGTGTGTTCTACAGTGATGCCTAACCTGTGTCTTCATCACGCACAAAGATAGACAGCGTTACGGTGTTTGGGTTGGAGCATCCTTAGTGCTTGTGTCACAGAAGGCCACAGCCATTGCTTCAGTCCTCTGAGTCATGCAGTTAATTGTGTTCCTGACTGATGTCCCATGCATTTTTCATACCGGAGCTTGACTGTGTGAGCAATGTGTAAAAACATATTGTCCTCCCACCTTCTCACCACTGAACTGTATCGCTCGCTCTCCTGCACCTTCTGCCTTCACCTCATGCTCATCCCTCCACACGCACCCTTCCAGCCTCTATCAGTGAAATCAATGGAATTGATTCTCCTGGGGTTAATGGATTTTGCCGCCAAGGTGAGGAGGATGCACTTTAATCATGGCAGATCTTAAATATTTTATCAGGGAGAGCCAAAGGTTTTGAGCTGGAGGTGGCAATGTAGAGGCCGAAATGACAGAGAAGGGAGGTCCAATATGCATCTCAGTGCCACTGGGCCGACTTCAGAAACAGCAGTGAAACAGGAGGAGGACAAGGATAGGCTTTTTGTGTGGACAGAAATATGCATTTTAGTTACAAATATAAGAATTGTAATTCAGTGTACATGGTGTACAGATGAGAGACTCCTGTGGGAAACTAGTCTATATTGCGTTTTGGGGGGATTTGCATAATTTGCAGGAGATCATTTCTGGAAGGAAACAGGAACACAGAATTTTGAAAAGAAATGAGGCAACAACATTTTTCATAACTTGTACTTCAACATGGCAGTACAACTGTTTCCTTGTTCGGTGATGTTAAGTGTTCAGTTCACAGATTTCACACCTTGTGTAATACAAAAATCATTGCCACAGACAAGTTTTCCTTGCGTTATGTTTTGGCGCGATAGCAATTCAGACTGCATCTCGACGAGACTTCTTACAGGGACTCCAGCCAGCTGTGGTGTCTTTGAAGCACACAAGATATTTTATTTAAATTGTGTCTCAGTTCTTATTCTTATCTAGATGTCACAAGGACACATTAGTTTAATTTTCAGTATCAACCAGTGCTCTTCTGCTTAATTCCATAGTTCAATTATGTACACAATTATGTACACTTAACTTCATACTTTGTATGATTAGCTTGTACTTATTTATACCTCATGCACTATTTATATAGCTATCTTGAACTACTTACAGTAAACTTAAATCTCATGAGCTAGTGTGTACTATTTGACATCAGAATACAGCAGAACTGAAGAAGCTTCTCTTATCCCAGCAGGACGCCATAGTTTGTGAGCATTACTTCATATATAGTTGAACAACAGTTAACAAGGTTAGCTGATTGAAGTACAAATTATTTTTATCCAGTTAGTTTGAAATACTTTAAATCCAGAACTGAATTACAGATTAATCTTAGGGTATATGCAGCGATTACAAGATGAAACAGCGAGAGACAGCATAACATTTCGGGTGTGATATTTTGTAAGGAAACAACGAGCCTACCACTAAATCAATAAAACTGCTTAGTTTAATCATGTTATCATTCCAGTCATCACTGTTTGATTTTAAACATGCATCAAGTTGCAGTAGTCTGGCAAGGCCAGAGCCCCCCTGAACTGGTTATGACAGTCAGTTCAATATAGACACAGGGAGTGTACTGCAGGCTGTTCTGTATGTAGCTGTAACCGTTTTATTTAGCAGCAGCTGCCAGTTTCAATTTCTGGAAGCATCTTTGAAACATTTGACATGTTTGCTGTTAATCATCCAGAGTATATGGGGCGAAAAATAAGAAATGAATAGAGCACATACATTTTTCAAATTTGTCAGGTTTTAAAGGTATTCATTGTTATTGAATATATTATTTCAGCAGTGTCAGAGGCTTGTCTTTTTGTATGGAGATACTTCAAAGCATACATATTCTTCTGTAGCTTTTGTGAGCAGCACCCTTTGTCTGGCCTAATGTTGGTTGATTTAAAAAGATTTATGGTAAATGACAAAGTGTAAAAGCAATTACATTAATTAACATTGACAGTCAAATCATAGGCCATGGAGTCAACCAACCTCATTTCCTGCTTCAGCTTTCCTTTTCAAATAAGTGTCTTTTGCAGTTAACTTGTTTTCATGACATTCATGAAACAAAAATATGAATGAATTAAGAGTTACATTTCTGCCCTTCATAAACATCAGTCATTAAATGCTTAATAGTTCCATATGTACAGTGTGTGCTAGGTTCACCTTCCTGATCCACCAAATATCCTACTGTATATTTTGCCTGTCTGTAAAAATGTTTTTGTTTCCTGGTGTCTTATTTTGAAAGACAACCACTTCCGCCCTCGCTTAACTTCCGCACTTGACTCTTTGGCCCGCACCGTTTATATCCTCTATC
This sequence comes from Aeoliscus strigatus, assembly GCA_901007665.1. Taxonomy (NCBI): domain Eukaryota; kingdom Metazoa; phylum Chordata; class Actinopteri; order Syngnathiformes; family Centriscidae; genus Aeoliscus; species Aeoliscus strigatus. The sequence continues at coordinate 19,685 of CAAKHB010007787.1, forward strand.
AGTAATGCAAGCTAACCCTAGCAAAACGAGGCAGAAAAAGAGTTCACTGGAGAGTTTTATGGAAAGGGTAAAGGAGACAACGATGAGACAGCAGAAGGGTCACAGACTGCCTGCAAAAAGAAAAATGCGTTTAAAAGAAAATACCAAGATTCCTACCTGAGTTACGGTTCATCAACAGGTGATTGACAAGCCCCACACCCACTCTGTAATATGCGGTGACAGACTTGCTAATGAAGCCATGAAACCATCAAAACTGCGCCGCCACATGGAGACAAAACACCCAGCATTGAAAGAAAAAGCCCTTAGAATATTTTGAAAGAAAAAAAACACTGAACACGAAGGAGAGAAACAAGACTACGGAGTAGACTGGATATAAGGAATACAATTCGAGTGTCACTGTCTTCCATCACCCCCAGATGGGTCCGTCTATTTGCAGGAAAACAAGCCCAGAGCTCCCACTGATTCTACAGTTTGGTGAGTAGATATTTTTGTGTAATAGTTCATGAAAGTGCCTTATATAAAATGTAATTGTTGCACTCAGATCACATACTAAAATATAATGATTGAGGTTATTGGAACCTTCACGCCCCTACCCGGTCCTTCCTGCGTGAAACTGGTCCCTGGTACAAAAAAGGTTGTGGACCACTGCTGTAGGCAACGTGTCAGCGGACCCTACAGCTTCGATTTGACACAGAGGCGTAACGCTTTAGCCACAATTCAAAAGAGAGATTAAAATAAACTGATATATTGGTTCTTTAGTTGATCACCACTATTCTTCAGATGTACACAAAACACAAAACTTCTTCTATGTGGGTTTTAATCCCCAAAATAAAACAACAGATGTTGCACACATGCAACCTGAACCTCAGCAATGAAAAAGTAGCAAATAATCTCTTAGCACCTGTTTATAATTTTATTTGATATAGCCTTTGCATCCAGCTACCTGTTGCGGCTTTCCCTGACTGTCAGGACTGTCGGTGTTGTTGCCAACTTGTCTTCTTAATCATGCTTATTTTAAGTTTCCCCTCATCCTGTCTGCATTTCTGTCCTTATCTATGTCATTGCCTGGATGTATTATTAATTGTATGTCTTAACTAACCATAATATCACATGTACTGATTGTACCAAGTCAAATTATCAGCAAAATACAGACACTTACACACTTTGCCAAAAAAATAGAAAGACTATATATGTATACATTTAAAAAATTCACACATATTTCCAGCAACTATCTGACTGAACCAAAGGTTGGGGTTATAGTTATAGTGATAGTTTTTGTGTTCAAGCCTTTTGCTGCCATGATTCTTAATTCTATTCCTGCTGTTGCCAGGATCTTTGATCTAAAAATCACCTTCCACATGCCATTGATTTTAAATTAGATTTTAAAGAAATGCATGTCTGTCTGTAAAAAGATAGTGACGATCTGGTCTCACTCTTGGGGTAAATTCTGACAGGTCTGGCCTATATTTTGTTTTTGTCTCATTGTTTTTCCTCTATCCTTCTGTTCAGCTCACAATTCCAGGACCCTTGACTTCAGTTTTTGACTTCTTTCCCTCCCCCTGCATTGTGAAAATCTCCCACTCTTGCACGATTTGCATTGGGTCCTGCATGCCCTGCTGGGTCTCATTTTAGTCACATTTTGTGTTACTGATTGAACTTGATTGTGAACTCCATGGTAATTATAGTTATCCAATTTAGACATGTATATCTTTTGCCATTACCCAGAAGTTGTAATATTTCCCAAATTAATCTTCCAAACCATGGTATGAATTATAATTCGGTTCACCAAAAATTCCCCATAGGGGTGGTAGAGGTCCTAAACAAAAATGCAGAGGTAAGGATCAAAAGGGGAACATAAGGCGGGTATGAAAACAGTTAACAAGACACTCTTAATACTCACGCAAGGGAATCGCTAGACAGACCATGGCTCAGACAAGATAGCTCACGGATCAAACAACAAACTGGCAAAGCAGGGGAAAACTCAACAGGCTTAAATAGGGAGCGAGAGGGGACAGGTGCAAAAAGTTAGGTAATCAGGGAGGAGGGAGAAGGAAGGGCAAGGTAACGGAAATGAGGGTAACCACAAAAGAAAGGAAGTACCAAAATAACACCGGAAATCTAGACAAAACATAACAGAACCTTGACTTCTGTGACAATTTTACACTAATTCTATGAAAGTTTAGAGAACTGCATCATATAGCTGCTCCTGCAGAAGGTTAGACAAATCCCACAGAATAGTATAAGAAGAGTATAATTGGCTGCTATCTTGAGTAATTCACCTGAAATAACACACAGGGTGTAAACTGGTGTTGTTTGATGGTTTCTTCTCTGCCTGTGCGTCATCATGTGTTCTCACGTTCATGAACAGCTTGTTTAGCAAAGTGGGCAGCATGTTCTTCTATAGGTGAACAGAGAATGGAATAAAAGATTATGATAACTGGAATCAGCAGTCCATCTGCCATCAGTTCCATTAGCATCTCATGACTCACTCCATCTCCCTGAATGATCACTTTTGTCCTCATGTCACTCAGCATGTTGGTGCTGCCAGCCTGAAATTCCCTGTCGGTGGTCTAGCTAATCTGGACTGCACCATGTAATGTGTCTGGGAGCTGGCTGCACTGAGACATGTCCTTTCCTGAGAAAAGGCCTGACAAATTAGCAGGAGCACATGGAGCTGCAAATGTTTGCCTTCAGTGACTGACAGCAGACATGTACAGCTGACAGGGGCAGAAATAGGGGGCTACTCCTTTAATGGTTCCTGGCGAACTGGCACAAGTCCATAACTGGCACATTACATTTGAACTGTTTCCATGTATTTCATTCCATTTGAAGGCATGTTTGAATAGAATGGAAACAGACTGCACTGATACAAAATGTTACGGTTGTGTTTTTTTGTGAACTCACTGTATATGTGTATGTCAGGTTTGATGTACTCACATGGCCAATGAAACGTCCATAGTTAGAATTGGAATCAGCCCAGCTTTCAGCCTGCAAGAGCTTTACTCCTCATTTATCCACATTAAAACTAGTCCCCCTATTGATCCCACTGAAAGTTTATGTGCCCCATGATGTTTCAAATGTCTGCATATTTACCACGTTTTCTGCTGTTAAAACATTTGCACACTGATGTAGAATCAGGAGGACATTGACTCATGTCTTGCTCCTGGACCCGTCGGTGGACACGAAGCTTGGGTTGGTCATATAATCTGCTAGAGGTTGTTTTTTTCTCTACAATTCTCTCACCGAATGCTTGGGGAGGCTTGTCCATTTACAAATACATAAGATGTTGGAGTCAGTGCGTCTGTCCAAATGGGACGTAAACCAGTGGTGTGTGTAACAGGGCAAGGCTGGAGATTTCAAGGAGCAGGTGTGAGATTTATTTTTTTTACCTATATACATACTGTATAACATTTGATTTACGCTCCTTGGTCCTTTGGGAGAAAGCTGAATTCTTTCCTTTACGATATTTTGAAATGTTATGATAGAAAAAAATGGAAAAGATGCTTGTGCATTAGCAGATGAATCCGTGATTGTCCTATCCCTCTGAATTTTTGAATTTTGATTGGATGATGCAAAATGGTCATCCATCCAGAAGTTGTTTGAATATTTAAAATGTATTTTAAATTCTAAAAGCATCCTTTGGTTAATGGCTGTTTATAATTTATGTAAACCAACGGACGTGCATTCACATTTATTTTATTCAGTGTATTTCTTTTGCATACAGTGCAATGCAGTCAGGTCATGATAGAGGTTTATAATTTTCAGAAATAAGAAACAAATGAAATATTCTCAGAATCTGTCCAGGCTGAGTGCAGATAGGAGTGCATGGTCATCAGTTCCTTAGCCCCACCTAACTAGGATCATGGAAGATCAGCTGTTCATTCTGGCATCATGTTTAAATACAACAACATTCTGGTAACGAACATGTAAACAAAAAATGATCAAATAGGTATGCTGATTTAAAAGATCTGAGTATTACAGCTGGCAATAGCTGGGTCTGATAGCAGTTTGAACTTTTCTAATGGACCTGCTGTTTCTTGCCGAGATAGAAGTAACTGACTCTTTGGCAAGAAAAATGCAAAGCAAGAATGTGAATGGCTTTTGGAAAGAAATCGACATTTGCAAACTATCTACCATTCAGATAGATGCTGTGAGTGACTCTTATAATATAGCTAAATTATGGCAGAGGCAGTCCTACGAGCTGTTCAACGGTGTGAAAAGTAATGTGTTTATAATGGATAAAAGAGTCACATTTGCATTTTTTTCTGTTACGCTACAAGTACAATAAGCAGTTACAGAATTAAGTCGCAATAAAGCATGTGGCCTTGACAAAATCAGTGCTGAGCACTTAAAACTTGCTTGCAAAAAACTTTCTATTCTGCCTGCTATTTTTTTTTCTAGTTCATGGTGTATTACCCAACTCTATCCTATCAATTTTATCATGGTTTGATCGTATAAATAATGAATGGTGCTGACCTGACACAGCTGGTCTCTGATCAGCCATACGCACAAAGGATGTCACAGAAGACCAGTTTGGTGGCCGACTTCTGTGACAGACTGGCGATTTTAGGACATCAAAAATCTGTCTCATTCTGAATTATTATTGTTATTACTATTACTTTTTGTGAAACATGCTCTGAATTTTTGGCAATGTCCCACTGGAAGACTTTCCACAGAGCTTGTTTGTTATAAAATATCCCCGTATGGGAAATATCAAAGAAGCAGAAATACACTGTGTGGAATGAGGATATCCAGTAGTAGTAACCTGATCAACGTGACAGATTTGTCAGCTCTTTTATCACACATTTTGTGGGACAGTTACACCCAGAGGATGTTTGTGCAGATTGCACACAAATCAACATGTCCTCCAACTTTAAATACGAGGACTTTTTTCCTACTGGCAGCACCCCAACCTGTGGTGGAGAGTATAACTGTAAGTCCTCTCTCAAAAAAGGATTCATAGGATTCATATTCAGATTTATTTAAAGGTTAAGTTATTTAACAATGATTAACGACTATGTTAAAAAATGTCCAATACTGAAAAAACAGCAAGGATATTCTCATAAAAGTGCCCTTCTAAATACAAAAACCTACTCCTGCTGGTAAGGTATTTACCCGGCTCATCGTGGCCATAGTACTGTATGTTCTTACACATGTGAATATGATTTACCCCTTGTGACATTTGTTGCACAAAAGCTGTGTAGCCCAGGCTCAGGCAGTTTGCACTGCAAAACTCAGCCATGACTCAAGCTGTTGGCTCTTCTCAGTTAATTCTGTGAAGGAGTGTATTGCAAATTCTAATGAGCATCAAGTACTATTGGAATGGGTAACTGCGGGAATCTATACTGCAGGCTGTGGGCCGAATAGCTAAAAAGGGCATGTTCCTTTTCTTCCCTCTCCTCAGTGTGCGAGTAGTATTCTCCATCTCTAGTGCGTTGAGTATTGATTTTCACCAGCCCCTTTATCTGACAGGCTTTAATAAGACAACACATGTCGCCTTTAAAAGAAATGTATTAGAATGTTAATGGATCACTCCAGTGCCCTGTTTACCTCCCTGCTGTTGCGCGTGTTGGCTGCACAGTATGTGTTTGTGTTTGTGTCGCTGCCACATTTTCATTAACACGGACAAAACATCACATACATCTTGATAGTGTTGCAGAGGCAAAACATAGCAACAGCGGGATGAAGGGATAAGGAGAGAGTTGTAGAACGTGAAGTAACCTACTTGTGCGGACGGGATTCATCTTCTGTCTTATTGCTCCTGCAGGGACCAATTTATCTTCATTTAAGTTTTGGCACCGACCCCAAGCTGGACCAGCTGTCCTAAGAAAGCACAGCTCAACACAGCTCACACATGGCATGGGGCCGGTGTCTTTAGCTTGACCGGTTATGGTTTTATTTATATATTTGTGATGCAGTGTTTTCAATCTTCTTCTCTTCACATACATACTGTATACATGTATCCGTTTCACCAGTTATCAATTAGGAAACACTGGTTTCGTCAAAATAGTATCAAAAGTGACAAATTAAAAGAGGAATGTTCCAGAGCAATATACGTAAAGCTTTCCAACAGAATATATATTTCTTCAAAATAATTCTGTCCAATTAAAATAAAATGTTTCTCCCCTTGGGGCCTTTTTTAAATGTTAATGGAACTATGTAGGAATGTTTAAATGTCCTATTTTTCATACACAATGGAAGTCTTATGAACAGAATAACTAACCCTGAACTCGTAACCCTTTTGCAGTGTTTGTTCACAGAAGACAATGTGGGTTAGGTTGTTGACAGCAGGGGTAAACATTTCTTCTATAATATTTTCTATTGAAAATGTTAGTATATTTTGTATTTTCTAACATTGCTTTCTTTGTGAGACGCATTATTGATTCTCTTCAGTCAGTGATGGAAATATGGACCCAGTTTACATATTTACTTTTTCAGCTTTTACCATTTTTTTGAGACTGCTGCTCTCAAATAAGTTATGACAGGTGAGCACCAACATGATCCTCAAGCAGTAGGACATGAATAAGCAACTGAAAGGTTGAACAAATAAATGAGTAAATAAAGGATTCATGTAAGAGTTGATCCTTCTTACTGTGAATCACCATGGTGTCCTAAGACATGAAAGTTTTTTTAATGGTCATTAAATATGTAATAATGAATGCAAATGATTGTGCTCGTTGCCAGGGAAAGACCCACTTAAAAGCGTGATGGAAACTGTATTAACAAACATAATATTGATTTGATAGCAGAAGGGTTTTGTAGCTCATTTGCACAGTGGTAATAGGAAGAAAAGTGGGAGAAAACTAGTGCTGCCAAATAAATGGCAATTCCATATGTGGCTGTTGAAAAAGCGCAAAGGCATTTTGCAAAATCCAGCATAAAACTGAATATATTTATGACTGGTAAGTCAACTTCATAATTGTGTGATATTTTTGCAATATTTGCACTTTATTGAAACGATTTGTTTTCAGTTTTGTAGATGTGTGCCTCCATGAGAAGTTCATGGCTGCTGCCTAGAATATATACTTTACTGAGCTTTAGCTGAGAGCTCAACGTCGTCTCCATTCAGCAGGGTATAAATTAAAATTGATTTTAGACTCACTGTCTCACACTTAGTCTCACTGTCACATCATGGCCTTGGCGACTAAATCACCAATAATAACCTTCAGACTGGTAATTTTGTTTTGCTACTACATAATTTCTGATATAGAACATACATCAAAGCTTTCTATATAATAGACTAAAGAACTCTAAATAACAGATATATGAACCTGTTGATTTCACCCTGTGTTGGAGCTGCACCCACTGACCACCGACTGTACCATCTGTAACTTCTGAAACCGTACATGCATGATGCTGGTGTTGCTGCAGTCAGTTGCTTGTATATCAGCTATAAAAGGAAAGGGAAGTGGTGCTGGAGGTGGAAGCTGAGAAAAGGGAGGGACACTGATGTCAGAAATCAGAGGGACCCCTGCTGCCATGTCTGGATGCGGCAGTGGATACGCAGTGAGAGGAGGAAAGGAAGGAGAGAGGGGACAGAGTTGTGTCTTCCTGGCTGTGATGCGCTCTGCAGTCTGGTCTAGGTGCTCCACTGACAGCCCATGATTTATGCATGGAGCTGTGTATCCCATATAACATCAATTCTGTCCTGTTTTTTCTCTCATTCCAAGTCTCACTCCCTCATCAACCCCCCTCCCTCCCTTCTGACGCTCTCTCTCTCTCACTCTCTCTCTCTCTCTATCCCTCCTGCTCCCCCTCCCCTGCAGGTCCCTCACCATTCCCTCTGTTCCGTATTAGTTTCCAAAAGGCATCATTAATGCTGCCAGAAAGCACACTGTGAGGCAGCAAGAAAGCGTGGCAAGCAGATTGCTATCTTGGTGACAGCTTCTCTGCTTGGCAGGCTGCGTGTTAGCCGGGGAACTGGACTGGACAGTGGTGTTCCGTGGAGGAGGTGGGAGAGGAGGTGGAGCAGCAGAAGGGAGAAGTGCGGGGCAGACTGGACAGATGGGGGACGGCACCCAACACCTGGGACACTGTATGGTTGACATGAAAGAGAGGAGCTCCAATGCCGAAGGACTGACTGCTGCTGGTAAGCTGACTGCACTATATGTCTGTCTGCCCTCTGCCCCCCCCCCCCCCCCCCCCCCCCCCCCCC
>CAAKHB010007787.1:43365-67383 GCA_901007665.1 Aeoliscus strigatus
CAGAGTCATCCCCTCTGCATCTACCTGACGTTTGATGTTTGTTATTTGACTGGGACACTGGGTCTAGGTGTGTGTCCTCTCCATCTCTGCCTGGCCTTCTTTTTTCTACCTCTGTTGTCTCGTGCTGTCAGACTCGTTGAGCTGGAACAGACAATGAGCAGGAGCTTACCGTTTCCTGTGGTGGTTCACATTTAGCTGGCATTTTTCAATATGTACAGTACGTGATGTTTAATTGTGTAAGAGATGCATTCAGGAGTGTTTTCATACCCTCTGACCTTTTTAAATGCTCCTTTTATTACCATTTGTGTGATAGCACTGTTGTCAAGGCAACAGCACACATGAGTTTTTTTTTGACAGCAACAGCTGCCTGCTGTCCCACTATGGAACACACCCCCTTTACACACACAGACACACTCATATATACACACACACACTTTGTGATTTCCTCATATGAGAGTAATGTTGTCCGGCTCATAAAAGGAGACTTTATTTTCCCGCTAATCCAGTAAAGATAAATTACCATAACTATCTCTTTCAAAAACAGCACTTCAACTGCTTCACCCTCAGTTCTGTCAGGGGGACCAAAGAAGCAGAAATGTGTATGTGCCTGCGTGCGTGAGTGGAAACACAGGATGTGGTAGGATACTGTATGCTGGCTCAGCCAGACCCTGCAGACACGCTCAGTGCCGTTGGAGTTTTGATTTCATGGCTGTAATGTTAAGGATTTGGAGGATCTGACATTATGGACTGCTTTCGACTTCACAGAAACAGGGTAGGTGTGGATTGTTTCTTTAAAGACAGCTTTTTATAACCTTTATAAAAGTTGTTTAAGAGAGTGCGTTTGGTTTTTTCCTCTGCCAGACACTTTATTATTCACTTTATTAGACCGCATAGTGTAATAAAGTGATCATCTCTTCAGGTACTTGTCCCACAGCCCGAACTACCCACAGAAATCGAATTAGATATGCAGTAGACAGACAAATTAGATTTTTATACTTGGACTCCAACTTGGACTCCAACATTTGTCAACAGATTGTCCAGTATCCGTTGTTTTTCTGTCTCACACCACCATTCGTAACATGCTGCAGCAGATAATCATTAACCTGTGTGTATGTATGTGTGTGGTGCGTCACACCTCTGTGTTCATGTGAATTTGAAGAACCCAACTGCCACTTGGGTTTCTCCTGTTTGCCACATTCCTGGGATGCCGGCTCTCCACAGCTGCCATCGGATTTTCCAGACACTGATTGGCGTCTTGGCAGCATGAGAGCTTGAACATTCATCCCACTCCTGTGATAGCTGTATTATCTCTATGTGAGAGAACGGTTTAATTCAGGAGATAAAGGAACATGCCAGCTCATAGATAGTCCTCTCAAAGTCTTACACAAGTCATCAGACAGGGGTCCAATCCAAAAAATAGCATGTAATGCAAGACTCCATTTTTGTTTATCTGTTTCGTGAAAAATTTAGCTGAGATGTTGGCCCAAGGAAGAATTTCCTAGGCCAACATTTTCGTTACATTTTTGAGTCATTATGGCTCCATGTGTGCAACCACCCACCCCCAGAGCTCACCTTCTCAAACCAGAGAACTGAGACTCTTTTGTTATGTTGTGTCGCTATTTCACTTCGAATTTACTGGGGAACAATCACCCAAAATATGTCTAAATCCCCTTAAAGAGAAAACATTTTAGGGGTATGCTTTATCTGTGTTCATGATCTCTGTTTGCATGCTTTTATAATATATATTGAGCTGACAAGTAAGGATGGAAAGAGCTACGACTTGTGCCAAACCCCAAGACCTCTGTCGGAAAATCCCATTTGTAAAAAAAAAAGGGACTTGGTCCAGGAGTAGTGACACTCGAGGGGATTTGACGTCACGTAAAGCCAGGACATGAAACAGACTTTGATGTGTTGTTGGTCAAGTGGAGAATCCCCCTGCTGGAACAGGGTGTGTGTGTGTGTGTGTGTGTGTGTGTGTGTGTGTGTGTGTGTGTGTGTGTGTGTGTGTGTGTATGTGTGTGTGTGTATGCATGTGCAGGGAACCAACCAAAACACACACACACCCTCTAATGGCCTAAATTGACAATTCCACAGAGGTTTGCAAGCCAAACGAACAAAAAGACAAGCGAAGGGGCAGCTGCCTCCCGCAGCACATGTTGGCCACTTGTATGACAGAGCGGCTTATTCGCCTGTGTAAATGGAGACAGACTCACACTGCAGCTCATCTCAGCCCATCAGTAGCGGTAAGAAGATTCAGACACCACTGCAGCTGCCAAGCATGCTGGTAAGCTTGAATGAGGCCTATTCAGGGGGCAACTGAGGGAGGTGAAGGTGTGTGTGTGTGTGTGTGCGTGTGTGTGTGCGCGTGCACAGCCATGAGCATAAAGGCTCTGTCTGTCTTTTTGTCAGAGTACACTACTGATGTGTGTCCAGATTGACTTCTGCTGTGTCTGTACTTGCTGAATCAGGTTGTGTGTTCAGGATTTCAGCGGATACAAACCACACAGCTCCGTGACTCGGCAGCTAAATGGCAATGGAACTGCCGTGTCTGGAGAGTCAGTAGACCTTTTCTATTCCCCTTCTGTCAGTGTATGGAAGATTTCTCAAGGATCAGTGGGGTTAGTGGTGGCCAAGAAAGATGGTGTGTGTCCTTCTCTATGTACATAGTGTGGCTTTGTGTGGCTTGTAGAGCCTTTCCCAACCCCATCACCCTTCTCTGTAGTCTTACCTAAACTGTAGATTGTTGTGAATTAGCTGATTTCAAACAAATTTAAGATTAATAGAGACCTCATTCAAATGTATTTGATTATAATACTTTGATTATAATTTGGAGCTGTAGATGCATCATCATTCCAAAGTGATAATCAGAGATGAAACAGAAAGTACCATCTTCATTTCCCAGTAACAAATATACTGATATTTACTCATCTGTGCAGATCTCACAAGGGTTCCCTAAGATTGATCTGTGTGGTTGCACAGATCTACTCTGTTCATTAATTAATTCAATTTTCTAGCCCCAAAAATGTGTGGGCGGAAAGGCTTAAAAAAGACAATTCAGATACTAGCAAATGACAACCTTTTAAATGGATGTTGAGGAGAGATTGTTTTGCCAACTATTTTATATAAATCATGTCGAGGTGACACGGTTATATAATTTAATTGCGTTGTTCGTTGTTGTTGTCGGATGTAATGCACATTTTTCCTATTATTAATGTCAGAATGGAGCCAAACTGTATTTCACTGTGGTCGTTTATGCGAACACCACCCTCATTTTCCTTTGCCAGTCTGTCTGAGTCCAGCTCATTACCACTCCCTGGCCTATCACCATACAGTCCCAAAGGACTGCATTCTGAAGACGCCCATCAGAGCGCAGCAGAGGAAGAGGAAGCCTGCAATATAAACACAAAGTGCTTTGAATTGGTTTGAATAGATAACACCAAATGAGCACATAATCCTCCAGTTTTCTGAGAAAAGCTTCTAGTAAAATTTATTTTATGCATATTAGGATTGATTACAGTGATTAGACATGTTAAAACATATTCAATTTGACATTTCTGCAAGTTTATTTTGGAGAGTGTTCAGATATCCCATTAAGACAAGAATAGTTAGAAGGTTAAAAGTAACTCAAGGCCATAACTGAGGAACGGGTTTAGATAAAACACTAATTCATTCAGTGTCAAGGTCACTACAACAACCCACTTCCCAGAAGAGCCAGAAGAGAAACCTGCCCCATTTCGTAATGATGCCTGTCCCACGCACATACTGTATCTATCAACAGGTGAAGCCAGTGACACCTAGTTCAACACACCACTACTACTGGGATAGAAACAGAGGATATTTCTAATGTATTACAGTGTTGCTGAGCAATACAAAAAAGCAAGTCAAAAGGTGTTAGCCTGGGTGTTGTGATTGTGTGGAGGTTTGCGCTTGGCAATTCGCCCCCTGGTACGTGAAATGATCCAGACACTGGGAACTGTGGCTGCTTTCATTTCATTGCCACTCTGCCTCTGTGCCAGATTTACCTGTCAACATTTGTTTCTTCTGGCGTGCAGTCTAAACTGAGGCTGTATTTATCCCAGAGCTGCAGGTCGACCCACCAGGGACGACGGCTCTATCTTCCCCTTGTAGCCTGCAGGGGCATCCGCAAGCTCAAGGCAACGAGGGGCCGATGTTGGCAGACAGAGCCAGCTGCTGGCTCACTCACCCCAACCCCACTCCCACACCCGTTGGCCCTCTTGCTTTTCTTATAGAAATTTGCATAAAAACGCAAATGTACTTTAAGGTGCAGCAGTCTATCTCACCGGAGCACACACACACACACACACACACACACACACACACACACACACACACACACACACACACACACACACCCTCACACTCACAGAGTATCTCACCTGTGTTTCTGTGTCATCCTTTTCTCTGACAGGCAAACAAAGACCCGCTGTTTCTAACGGGGGTGACCTTCCCATCAGACTGCCCTGCAAACCCTGAGACACTCGTCAAACTAACTGTGTATGATGCAAAGGATAAGAGCCAGGATTCAGTGAGTAAACTGTTTATGTGTGCACGCTGAAAATCCAGAGGGGGGATAATGATGGGGACAAATTCCAATCCATCCGTACAGCGGGTGTCTTTGGGGTAACGCGCTGAACGCCGAGCTTTAAACTTAACGGGATGGATATGAAAAGCTGCAAGAAGTCTGCAACAGCATCTCATTATGTTAAAATGTATCCTGCAAATTTTGTGTTGCCAGACGTTGTGTGGCACAATCTTAACAATCACTCATATGAGTAATCTTTAGACCCTCCGTCAGAAGATGGCTGCCTGTCCTTCAACACAGCTAATCATGATTCGTCTGGAAAAAATCTGGAAAAAAAACAGACAGAATTCTGAATGGATCCATAGACTCTGATTCATATTTTTTTAGACAAGCATTATAAGACACTTGTATGCTGGATCTTAATCAAGCGCCCCACTCAACCCCAGGTGCCATTTTAATTTGGCATAACTAACCGTGGTGAAACATTCATGAGCTTTATGATGACTAAAGACTCCATTATAGCTGTGTTTGCAAATACATCATGTTTATACCTCACAATTTTTGGTTGGCACAGTCCCAGCGACACAATTTGTCTTTGGCATCTATTCCTCTCGTATGATCTCTCAGAGAAGAAGTCTAGTCGCACCGAGGTGGTGGGCTGTTTGGCCTGAGAAATAAATATTTTAGAGACGTTCAGCTTGTTGTTGTGCAGAGGTTCAACAATTGGGAGTGAATTGGTTTAGTTATTGTCAGACACCTTCCTGTTTCCATAGTGAAATAACCTGGAATAACTTGTCAGTCGACCAGCATTTGGTATTAAAAAAAGTCCTTCACCTTCAACTCATGCAGGCATGTAAGGAGAAAGATGTTTGCTCTCCCTATTGCAGCAAATATACCCACATATGAGGTACTGAAACTATTGGATAGAATATTGTACACAACAGTTTTTTCAATTTTATCAATTCATATAATCTGTCACGTACAATAACTGCTGCGAGTACGTGAGCTTCAACCAGGGGCCCATAAATATTTTTGACCATAGATATTTTTGCCTCTTGGAGGCAGCATTCTTCAGAAAGGCATGACTGGATTCCCATCTCTTGGTTTTGAAGGGAAAGAAAGATGCACACTTGAGGCAAATGAAAACTCCACGTTCTGCTGACGCTCCAGCTTGTGCTTCTGAATACGAGAATACTTCTTCTTGCTGTCTTCGCTGACATTTTATCATTCCACTTTCATGCAATGCACATGCACGGTCCCACACAACAAAATAAATAAGATATAATGTTGAAGCACAAAATGAATACAGTAGCTGACACAAGCCTTTATTTGAATTTAGTGAGTTCCAAATATTTCACATACATTTTTGTGTCTGTGTAATTGCACTGTCTGCTGTATCTGTATGCCTCCTCAGAGTTCAGGCTTCAGACAAAGTCCCAGATGAAATTTTCTTGAAATGGGAACACAATAGTTTATTCTGAGGTGTGATTGAATATTCATGTTGAACAACACCCATGTGAGCCCTGAGCACTGTATAAACTCTCCATTCATCCTCCACTGCCTTCCTCCGAGCAGCATTGCTTGTGTTGCCTCCAGTGGTTGGACTACATTGCATGTGCCAGGAAATAAAAATGATTTTGCTCATGCCGTATAAAATGTAAAAATGTCTTTAAGAGGGCAATCCTTTCTCAGATAGGTCCCCCGTCTGTAGTCCACAGTGTATAGTTCTGTAATGCACATGTGCTGGATAATTGTCTTGTAAGAGAATAAATACTATTACTTTAAGTTTTTGTAACTCTGTATACCACCAAGGCTCTCTGAGTCTTCTTGCTGACAAGATGTTGAAGTATCAAGTATCGTTGAAAAGGTTTCAAGTGCTATTGCTGGGAGTTCATTTAGTATTTGCCAGTGAGCTCAAAAGCTCGCCATACAGTCGTGACACGATTGACAGGAGCCATGTTGTTTGTAAAGCTTTTTTAGTGAAAAACACCAGAAAGAGGAAAGAACAACGAACAGTAACAGCTCAGCGTTTAATCAGATTACTAGGTGTTACAAAGCCTGGAAAAAATAACTGACTTTTTTGTATTTTCTTTGCAATAGATGATATGTTAAATTCTAACCCAATTATCATGGCATAGTATATCTTATATATCCCTATATTTTGGTACCACATTACATACTTTATCATATATAAATTCCTGGCAGAGGCTTTTGAATGTCTTTCTTTCATGCTGTCTCTCACTCATTCTTTTTGAGCATTATTTCTCAGGAGCTCCTGTCAGTCTGTCAGAAATATCTCTGATACACCACACAGCATTTCAATCCAGCTTGGCTTTCAAAAGGTTCTAAAATATAATAGCCCTGCAGGGCAGTTGCTGGTGAGCCTTTCAGACCTCTTCTCACACCCCTCACTGCTTTAAAAATAAAAATATCTGAATTATAAGCTGGATCATAAATAAATAGTTGTATGTATATTTGTATGTAAATTTGTGTATTTCTCTTTGTAGAAACTGCATTGTTGCCTTCAGGCACATTTCTATTTTATTTTAGGGCATCTGCATTAGTTGCTGCTGTTGGTTTTTAGATGTTCAGTTCTGCTCAGCTGGACACAGCATACTTGTCTGGGTCTCATTAGAGTGCTTAACTGACACAGGCACGGCCCCAAACATGAGCTGGCACAATGCTTCAGCCCGGAAGCTGAAGCATTGTGCCAGCATTGTGAAATGACTGATAGGCTTGAAAGGGTTGCTCATCTCATTTTGCCCTTTTGGTGGAGGGGTGATTGCAGTGGTGGTGGTAGCGGGGTGGTAGAGGCAATTTGCTCTCTTCAACTTGCCTCACCAATCAGCTGTCAGAATCTTGCATATCACTTTTTGAATTGTTCCACACACAGCAGTTCCTGTCATCTATCATCATTGAAATAAAGGGGAAATAACCTGAAGAAGTGAGAAACAGATGGAGCAAGCTTTCGAGGAAAGTGCTTTAACCACAGAGGATCAAATAGTATAATAAGCTGCATAATTCGTACTTCTCGGGAACACTCCGTAGGAACAGTAAGTGTGACTTCCAGGTTTTGTTATTCACCCTCAAGCCTAAATTGTTGAAGGATAACATCAGTTAGGTACTATTCCACTTTGAGCAGTTGGCAGCTCCTCTCAGCATCATCGCTCCAGGAATGTTTGTAGTATGTTTGGACAAATCTGTATAACTGATAGAATTGGAAGGGAAGAGATGAGAGCAAAACACATCACCAGCTGTTCCATTATCACTCATTTCCTGAGTGTTTAGACTCAATCTCAGTACAACTCAATGTACAATGATGATTAAGGTTAATCAGGAGCTGGAACGTCTAAGAGTGGTCAGATCAATAAAGAGAATGGGGTTACATGCAAAATGGCAAACAGAATTATTCTTTTGTCTTTGGGTGTGTTGCATTTGTGGTCATTTACCTCAAAGACCCTGTGAATGACGCACATGTGCTTTGTTGGTGACCAGGCCCATTACTGGATCTGATTGTGGTGTAAAGAGATGGCACCGCTGTCTGTGGAAGCGCTCTTCTCTCTATCACGGCCTCGTTTACCCTGCCTTTGCTTTCTGCAGGCTGGAGCTTGTGGAATGTGTAAATCGTCTTTCAGCTTGTTGTGGAGAACAATTTTGATCGGGCTCTGTGAAGTGCAGTGTGACAAACACAAGAACTATCTGTGTAAGACATGCCACTTAAGAAATCTGCACAAATACGACCCAAGCACTTGTTACTGTGCTACTTTTTGTTAACACTCA
This sequence comes from Aeoliscus strigatus, assembly GCA_901007665.1. Taxonomy (NCBI): domain Eukaryota; kingdom Metazoa; phylum Chordata; class Actinopteri; order Syngnathiformes; family Centriscidae; genus Aeoliscus; species Aeoliscus strigatus. Next base: position 51,689 of record CAAKHB010007787.1, read on the forward strand.
CAAACACAAACTTAAGATGTTTTTGATTAGAAGGTCAGAAAAGGAGTTGTTTGTGAAATAGGTATTTGCTGATATTATTGCCCAATTTGACTGGCGTGGCATTTCGGGAGTCAGTAACCCGTCACTGTTCATACCTCAGCTTTCCAATTATGAACTGCTGAAGTATGAAGAATCACTTAATCCTGCCCTGTCACTAGTCATAATGTGTAAGCGGTGGTGACTTGACATGTTTTGGGCATTAAAAAGTTTCTCTTAGTTGGATGTCTGTCAAGTTAGTGGGAATTGTCTGTGCAGGCTTGAGTCTACTGTGCTACAATGCCACCTTGTAAACAGATGTGTCCCCATAAGATGAGGAATTCCTGGCAACCACACACTTTTACAATAACCAATCTCAGAGATATCCGCTAAAAGTCTTGGCAATGATTGGGTGGATGGCTGGGTAGTGATAACCGACGAGAGTAACAGTTCCCAGATAAGGACTGACTCTTGTTTGATGGCCACTTTTCCTCCTCTGTCATTGAAGCAATGTCAGCCAATGTCACAGATGCTAGAGAATGCTGCTTTTCAAGGCGTCAATACCGAAATTAGTAAAACGAGGGGCATCTGTCGTGTTTTTGCTGGCTCGCTGACAGGCAGTCCTGTCCAGTAGCGAAATGTAAGATTGTTTAATGCTAGTGTTACTTTGGCTCTGAAATCATTTAGCAATATTAAAGTGTGGAACATAGTGCTGTCATACATGTATGCCATGTTGGTGGATGGATACATTCTTTTCCAATTACCTGAAAGCTACCCAGCACAACCAACACAGGGGCAATTTGTGCATGACTTTCCCCAGGTTTTCTAACTATTTCATCCAATCATAGTTACACAGTCACAAATTAGTGTTGTTATACAACTTCTCCATCTGAGTGAGATATGAATTTAGTTGTGTAATGCGGTGTGAGGTGGTAACGTGAATGTTGCATTGATCAAAGAGTGATACAGCCTGTTGGCACTGGCAGAGGAGAGACAGAGAGAGAGAAGAGAACCCATAGAGCAGGTGATATTGAAATGAGCAGCAACACTGGCCAGGTGTTCCACCTTTTAATCACCAGCTCTGCCAAAAGGCAACCGTGCAACACACACACACACACACACACACACACACACACACAGACAAACTCAGACAAACAGCACATAGGGCCAGGGGCCGTCACAGTGGGCACCAAGTGTGGTGAAAGGTTCTGAAATGCCTTACTCACAATGAGAATAAGTGGACCAGACAGAGAAGTATAACTCTGTCTCTCACTGCCATTATAAATGCTTATCATGTGTGCACTCAGTTTCACATCCCACCCAGGTAGCCAAAAAAGAGAGCTTTTGATAAAACTCAGGAATTGTCTGTCTTTCATCTATCCTTTACCCATCATGCATCACAACCTTTATAAATCCTCCCTCATTTATTCGTCCCTGTTTCAGCCTGTTCCACAGTCAAGATCTATTGTGGTCTCGCTATTAACTTACTTGATGAACTGAACCTCTGATTTAGTTTTTTACACTGCCCACATGGTGAATGGTCCTGTTGTTTCATGCTCATTTACACGCAAGAGTAAGAGGATCAAATAGGCTGGAAAGGAAAAGGCAACCTGTTTTCTCTTTAGGTGGGGAGCCTTTCACTTTACCAGGGATAAAACATTATGGTTTGAGGTGCTACTATAAAATAAGTATACAAAGTACTGCATATTGATTGATGGAGTTGCATGAAAAACATGTATAATATGTTATGTAATATAAATAATAATATTATGAAATATTAACATGTAACATGTAGCATGTGTAACAAATATTCTATGTAGGTCTCGTTTGTGGACAACCCAGTCGACCAACCTGAGAAAAAAACTGTTGGTTTTTAATACCATATCATGTCCTACATGGCGAAACTCCAAAACTTGGGTGGGATAGCCTTTCATAAGACAGATATATTTGCCATATTAATGAATTAAAGTGCTTCCTCAATATGTGGCACAGACAGACAAGATCAGCTTCGAAGCTCTGGAAGCTCTGCGCTTGGCTTTCCCTCTTAAAAAGAAAATCCTGTTAACTTCAGCACATTTCTGAAAGTGTTTGTGTCAGATGGATGACGGTTGAATGGAAATGAACTGTCCTTGCCTCTGAAGAGTGTAAAGTTTAAACAAGATTTTTGTTTCTTTGTTATTTCATTTCATGATTTTTGTCATCTGAAATCTCTCATGTTTCTGCGTCAACATATCTCTATGTTTTCTCAGCTTACAGCATTGTGTTAGAAATCAGTACTTACTTACTAACACGGGCTTGTATCCCCTTTGTCCTATCTTTTTGATTGGCTGGCAAACTTCAGACATGAGATAATCACTTCCCGTTTCGACATTGTGCTGTCATGCTATTCAATAAAGTGACTCATGGTGTCAATTTGTTTGAAATTAATTACCCTCCAGTTTCTGTTGTGAGTGATCATTCAGTCATTTGTGACTCGTTGGAACAGTGCAGACTGAGGAGCTAATTACTTCTGCAGAGCAGATGTCGGCCTCTGTCGCCATGAGGAGACGCCCGACTGGAGGGTAAAACCACAAGTTAACGCCAGTATACTCGCAACTGTCTATTTATACACAAGTATACAGGACAGACACACTGGAGGCAGTGAATATACATTACTTTTACTGGTATTCAGAGTCGTGTCAAAAACCCACTGTGTTTGAAGGTTATAATAGGATCAAGTTGTTGCGCTTGAAATCGTTGGTCTGGACTTAACACTCTGCTGCCTCCAACATTGTAATTTAGATTGTAATCACACAAGCTATTACAATTTTAAGAATTATTCGAAGCTAATATTAGCAGCTAACTATCATGATCGCCATCCATTTGGTTTGAAGTTAGTTATTCACACAAACAAATGTTATTGCACCGATATTTAAAGTTTGTGTCACATAGTTTTCTTAAATCCTTGCACTGCTGCAAAACTATGAGAATTTGATATGTTTTTCTAGCCCACACTGCCACTTGTCCAGCTGCCGTCATGTGAATACCCTCTATAAATATTTACAATTATCGCTCAAATAAATCACGAACGCTTGCACTTGGCCTTCTCTCAAGACCGCTTGGAAAGGTCAGGGATAACTAATCTGCTTCTGTGAATCCAATGCACAGCGTGTTCTTTTTGCATGTTGACGACTTACACAACAAGGATTCTGGGAATTTGACTCATCAGGCACCAAATAACACTTGATGCTGAGGGGGGCCTCTCTAGGAAAAGTCCCAAACCTTTCTCTCTATGATCCTACTCCGGTCTCCTCAGGTGGGATTTGCCAGGATCAATTTTATAATACATTATTCATGTCAGAATTTAATCAGATATCTCTACAAACACTGCCACACCTTTCCTAACCCCTCCCCAGCTCTCCAGCCATCATATCAGGGCTTGGTAGTGTCACCAGCAATAGTAGATTTTCAGCCAAATGAATTACTGGGTCACAGGTGAATTAGATGCCCGGCTGACTGTAATCTCTTTTTTTTCTTCAGGAAAAGTAGCTTAGTGTAAGTTTCTTTTTTTTTTCTTTTTTTGTCAAGGGGGTGGGAGATAAGTGCTTGAGCAAATCCCCTTTCCGCCTGGCTTCCTGTGGGTTTCTGCAGTGTAATGGTTTCCTTTGAGAGAGACACTGAGGTGGAAAATGCTGATGCGTGTTGCCTGTGTGTGTTTGTTGGGGCAACTATTTTCCACGGCTAACTGAGCCACTAGCTGTGTTTCCCATTAACATATTTTAATGTGCATTTTCTATTATGTTAGAAAAACTTTATGGATGCTGTAAAGGTTCTGAAAAATAAGTTTATCCATTACTTTGTGTTTTTTGCCTTTCTTTTCAGAAGAGTTACCTCATGGAGACCTCATCTTTGTGCCTGTAGCAATATAATAAAAGAGCTTCCACCACCATGACATCATATAGAAATTAAGAGCTGAGTTGGACATGATACCTGTTTGGATGTAAGGAGAAAATGTGCACAAACCCAGGAGCTTTCTTTAGTTTGCACCAAAGAAGTAACTTAGCTATCTTATTCACTGATTATCTTCCTGTCAATAGGGGATCCTCAAGGTACAACCTGGTCAAATCACCACTTCATCACAGGGCTAATATGTATAACAGACAATAACAGTTTAGTAATAAACCTATGGCATACTGTTGGCAGTGGGAGGAAGCCAGAGTACCCGGAAAGAACCTTGCATTCATGGGGAGAGCATGCAAACTCAACGCAGAAAGACAGGAATCACACTCTGGACCTTGCTGTGAGTCGACAGTGCAAACCATGGTGGAACACTGTGTTGCCCAGATTCCACTAGTTCAAAAGTTAATATCATGTGGGAACTTCATTGTGAAAAGCATCCACTCATGGATAGGATTCAGTATGTGCCCTGGAAGAAATGACTGAGCTTCTTTGACAGACAGCTGAGCGATGTCCTGCTGAATGAACGGATCATAGTGATAGTGTGATAGAATGAAAACCATCCAGGCCACTATCACGTAAAGCTTGTTTTGAGATTTGTGTACGTCTCTGGGAAGTCAAAAGATGTTTGTGTGTGTGTTGGGTGGAATGAACTGTGTGCAATGAACACCCTGCAATTGTGAAATATGTACTATAGGATTTTTATGTCTTTAATTATATCTTCTATATATGTATTATTGCATATCAACAGGAGTAGTCTGCCACTGCGGTTAGTTGATGGAGATAATGGCACATTGCTTTTCTCCTCCTCACGCAGGAATAAAGAAAACATGTTGATTATTACAGGCTGAGGGGTCCTTGTCATTGCTTTGTTATTCTGTTAGCGCAGCTGGAACTGTATGATAATGAGAAATCAACCAACATTGCTTCCCCTTTGCATACCAGAAGAGGGTGGGAAGCCATTTAACATCTCAAAGAGGCATTTTTATGCTCGCAGGAAATACAAACATATTTGTTTTGATCGTATCTCTTCTTTTAAAGTAATCTTATTCAATATTCATTAGCATACACAACAAATACAACTTCAAATCTATTCATGTGCTGTCCCACAGCCACAGGGGACAAATTCTACTTTCACATAAGCAGTATATTTAGTTCAAAAGGCTCTTTTGGTGATGTTGTTTCTCATCAACTGGCAAATATGTCATTTAAGCGACTAATATGGCTGTGGTGTGCTGGGGAACAGAAATAGTAGCTGGTACTTTCTCATGCATCTTGTTTACCAGTGGAACTGGTACACGCTGTCAGAAATTGTAGCTTCTATATGGATACAGCTGTATGTTTTTCCTACAGGAAAGTAAAGAGCAGCAGAGCCTGTACTTAAATTCCTACACAAAAAAAAGTTTTCTGTTGCCAGACCTTTAAAGCTATATTTATGTGGCTCACCCTTCGTGCCATCGTGAAACACTCTCACACTGTGCGAACAGTAGTTACATATTGTTTTTCACCTGCTGTTGCCAACACGGACAAGATGATATTAATGTGACATACTAATGTACATGATGTCATTAGCATGTGATAACATGTATGCCAATAATAAGATACACGTTGTATCATACACGCTGGCACAGATTTACAATACACTCTGCTCATTTGTATTCTTGTATTCTGGAGGAAACCGCCTCCAGGTACAGTCTAAGTATTACAGCCTTGGGCAGAACTCCTTGTGTGTCATTATGCATGTTCATCTAGGATGCAGCGCACCTCAGACTGGAGCGTGCAGTGCAGTCAGTGAGCAGCCTCTAGATCTTACAGAGCATCAATCCCTGTCTGTCTCCCTGTTTCGGCTGTTAACCAGCTCTGAGCTGCACCATTGATCTACGTAATTGTCTCCCACTCTTCAAAGGGACCTGAGAGTTGGTTTGATCTGAGCTGTTTACTTTCAAAGCCCCTATAGCCCTGCTTTCTGAAGAAGAGAGCTATCAACCACTTCAGGCATGAGCAAGCATATTATAGTGCTATTACAGTGTGTGTGTGTGTGTGTGTGTGTGTGCGTATGTGTGTGTGTGTGTTTGGGGGCAGGAAGCGAGGCAGAGAACAAGAGAGATCCAGCATGGCCTCGGGGTGAGCCAGTAGCTTCTTGTTGTTACATAAGGACAAGTTCCCTCTTATGTGCTGGCAGAAAAAACTTACTATTATGTGCTATTGTTCACATGAAGTTTTTTGTTTTTTGTTTTTTTTTTTATGCTGATGCCACAACTGACAATGTGATAAACTGCGTTGTTGTTGATGATAAATTAATGAAGCTCATGCGTCCAAAGTGCAATGCGTCTTCATTATTACATTTAAAGGCCTGAACTGAAATGGCAGAGTGAGAAAACAGGAACCTGCAGCTCAAAGTAAGACACACAGTAAGTACAATTGTGTAATGTGATCTGAACACAGGAACTGAACAGGGCTGTGTCATCTTTGACAGAACTACTGAGTCATGTTTACACACTGCTAGTGAAGGAAGCCTTGATTTTTATCACCTCATCTGCAGCGGGGTTAGCCATTAAACTTTATGGACCAAAGCTAGAGAGTGTGAGAGACGGCATCAATAGTGCGCTTCAAGTAATCTGAGGGCAGGTCTGCATTCCCTGCTATTCCTCTCCTACCAGCAGGGATCATGTGGGAGTCACTGATTCTCTGATTTGCTGTGATTTACTGAAGGATATCCTTGTCATTCCTGAGCCACTGTCAAACACTTATCTCTTAAAATATCTCAACATTTGGTCGGACAGCAAGTGGATGTGGCCCTTACTTCATCAAATCAGCAGGAGCAGAGGTCAGAAGGGAGGATGTAAGGAACTAATGCAGTGGTTGGAAAAGCTTCTTGTTGTTTTGGGGGCAAGCATTGACAAGCTCAAGAATGTAAGCGTAGGCAGGTATGAACATTCAGCTTTGGTTTTCTGCTGTGACAGCTACAGAATCACAGGTCCTAAGGATGTCTATGTGTATCATATAGGTCTCTAACTCTGTTTAACTGCTGGAGAACAGGACTTCCCTTGTTTGAAACCACATTTCCAGATGTCATCTCTCTCAGTGAGTATTTACTCAGAAACACCTCTGGTCAGGTTCCAAAACTGCCTTTGACTGTTTTGGCACAAACAGTGTGTCTTGTGAATGTTTTTTTTTTTTTGAGAAACAGAGCTTATTGCATCCCAGAACATGAAGAGAACATGAACTGTGGATCATTTTGTGCTCATCTTTGTTTGAATTGAATTGAATTGTGATTTTAGTCAAGTTCACGTACTTAATGCTTGAATTGTGTCATAACCCATTACAATAATAAGCAATTTCACCCCACAGAGACTGGAACATTCATTCAGAGCAAAATTTACATCTCCTAAAAATGTGTGAGACTTGGTATTCAGTGCAGCAGAGTCGTGTTTGTAACTGCAGCACATATTTTAGCACTCTGAACTGAATTCCTCAAACAGCTGCTAATGAACCTGTCAAATGCATATGACTAGAGGTGTAGCTGGAAAAATATTGATTCCGTCTTTCATCTTAGTCTGTCATAATCGTGTATCTCTGGTTGCTGTTCCTCGTAGTCCACATTTAAAATTTAGTTTACACCATGTTGTGAGCACGTAGGTTCCGTCCATTCACCTGTGCCAACTACACAAGAAAAAAACCCTCCATGAGTAAGTGCATTTGGTGTGTTTGAGCATTTTATCAGTTATACATGAAGCAGGCATTAATGAGGCTTGTTATACATAAATAGCCTCTAGAAGAACACATCACTGCATTTTGTGTAGCTACAGAACAACATTACCTCACACTGCTTGGAGTGAACACACTTCTGCCTCAGGACCTACATGAATCACATAATAAGAAGCACAAAACATCTGGAGCCTGCAAGAGTATGCACATTCTACCCAGAACAGACCGAATCCTAACTGATTATATGCAAATGACCACTTCATCAAAGCTCATTGGAAGAGCTTGATATTTTGGTCCTTAAACAACCTAATGATAGTTTAGGATGGTAATAAGCCAGTGATGTAATCAAGACATAGATGGGGAATGGGCCAGCAGTGAGCTCAGGTCTGAATGCATCTTCTTACCGCAGACATTTCTTTTTTTTCCGTTTTAATAGATCAAACGCAGGGGAATGGGGTTAAGGTAGAGCACTGTGAAAAGAATAAATCAGGAAAGAATGGGAGGACAATGTGGAGAGGAGACAACTGAGAATGAGAACATCAGCTCACCCACAGAATGTTTTTGTCTGCTTGTCTGGCTGTCTTCTTCTTCTTCTTTTTTGGGGGGTTGGGGCAGAGGTTGAGCTCCATTATTGCAATGTGCAGGAGAACATTTCAAGCACCAGCACACCGAGTGGTCAGTTTACATGCAAGCAGTCACTCACCTATGTGTGTGTGTGTGTGTGTGTGTGTGTGTGTGTGTGTGTGTGTGTGTGTGTGTGTGTGTGTGTGTGTTTGTGTGTTTGTGTGAGTGTGCGTGTGTGTGTGTGCAATGAGGATATCCCTCTAACCATCTGTGAGTGAGGACGTACCAGCAAAGGGAAATGTAGGTGGTTGAAAGTGAAACAAATTTCCCCTAGTCCAAGGAACGCCTTTCAGTTAGTCACAACTTTGATTAGTAAACATGTCAGACATGTTGTAGTTCAAAGTATGGCATTTAGAAAACTGCCAGTTATCAATGAGCTTGATTCCTATTTTGAACAAGCTTTGATGTAGGATTTTCCATGCATGTCATTATTTAACATGCATTACCATTTCTCCAAGGTTCCTATTGTAGGTAGGAATTTAGAGTGGGAGTGTAGAGAAAAAAAAGGCACAAAACACATCAGCAGTCAGTAGGGGGGTGAGCAGCTACCAAATAAAATTGTACAAATGGATTTGGCAGCAGCAGTGATGAACACAAATAGAGTTATATAGTCAGAGTTGGTTTGCAGTAGGAGAAGCATTTTGGCTAATCCTTTGGCAGGTTCATGACTCCCGCCTGGCACCCACATCATCAACTGTGGTGGTATGGAAAACATGTATCCATTTAAAAAGGTCGACTCCTCGACTTCTGTTTAAAACGTTGGGTTCGAGTCCACACCATTTCGCTGTGGTTTGAGGGCTTTGTTTTCACATGTGTACCTGTTGGAGAAGATAAGAGCCAATGTAGAACGCCTCCTTTGTTCTGCCTGAACTGCTCATCCTCCTGCGTCAGCATGGGTAAATTAAACCCTGCTTAAGAGAAGATTGTAACCCAGGTAGTTACAGCTTGCTGGTGTGGGTTTGTTTTTTCATTGTCTCAAAATGGATTGATGTTTTGTCTCCCGAGTGGCTGCATGGTGTGGATAGTTGGCGAAAATGTACAGCAGGTGTTTTAACAAGCTCTTTATGTGAATATATCAACATGCGCTACACAAGTCACACTCTTCCACCAAACTTGTGCCAGTGGAGACATAATTCCTGCTTTTTAAACTATCCTAAATGTTTCTCCATAAATGTTACTGCAGTTTAACTAAAACCAGTTTAAGTTAGTTATTTTTTAGCCTGATAAAGATCATGCATTTGCAGTAACATTGTGTCTCATATTTCAAATGAAAACCAATCAGTTGCTGTTTTACCTTTTGGGCGTTTTTACTGCTGGGTCAAATTGACCTGAATAGGGAGAGTTACAAAGACTGAATTATTGATTTTTTTTAATTTACATGTTCTTTACAGTAAGTCACTAAGTGTTTTATACTCCTAAAGTTAAGTTAAATGTTGTTTATGTATTTCTTCACAACTCTAGAACAGGTCAGTTTGACCCACATCATAACAGGAGTGTTAATTCAAGTATCCGTAACAAGAAGTTCTTTCTTGTCAACCGTCTGAGTCACAGACTGCAACTGAGGTGTGACACATCTCTCTGTCACTCTCCGTCTTCCTCCTCTTTTGTGTCTCGCTCCCCTTTTTTTCCTGTTGCTGTCTATCTTGAGTTTCTACCCCTTCTTCCTTGCTTTCAGTCCCTTCCTCTGCCGTAGCGTTCCTCCCTCCACCTCCTTTTTCCCTTCTTGTATATGACATCTCCCTCCCTGATTGTGGCTCCCTCCTCTTTCTCTCTCTCTCTCTCTCTCTCTCTCTCTGTCAAGCCAACAACAGCAGCAGAGCCAGTAGTTCGCTCTAGCCAGCTCTCAGTCTCAGCTGAGACTGCAGTGTTTGTCTATGTGTCTTTTCCATGTTCACTATCAGCTGATGTGTCTGCCGCCGTTTAAAGAGCGATTACACATGGAGGTACTTTAACTCAAGCCTGGAGGAGGATATATGGGACAGACATCCTGGAGCTCATTAAAAAGAAGAGGGATCATCCATCTTTCTCTCTTTTTTTTAAATTTTACTCTCTCCCGTCCATGCTCTCTGTGGCGACCTCTTCTCATTTCTGAAGCTCACTGTCTGCCTGGCTTGGTGGCTTGGATGCAGCTTCTGAGACTGTGTGCACCATATCTGTAAGTGAACTTCCTTGTGTGTGTGTGTGTGTGTGTGTGTGCGTGCTGTTTGGTGCTACAGTCGTGTGTGATCTCATTGTGTGTGAGTGTGTGTAAGGGAGTTTATTTATAATTCACTGTGTCCATGACTTGTGCCCGCCTGCACACATTTCTATGTTCCTGTAAGTGGCATGTCGTGACATCTGTAACGACGTAATTAGGGCATATTTGTGAGACTCTATTTGTAGTAAAGGAGTGCTTTACTCGTGTAGACGTTCATGACCTCCCCTGCAATAAATCTGCTTATATTCATAAATGCATATTATTCAGCCAGAAGTGTCAGTCCTGTCACTTCTATATATTGTCATTTTCTGGCATGTGCATTAATGTCCTCTCCTCCAGGTATTCTGTGTGAGTCAGTGAGAGTGAGATAGGTTTAGAGGTGATGATAAATAGACAGTTAGTACGTGTTTATGTGTGTATTTGTGCGTGTGAGTGTGTGTATGTCATTGTCACCCGGGGCATGGAGAAAATCAATACATCTACAGCTTGAGTTGGATCGTTCACCTCTGCCAAGTGACGGGCCAACACCACGGCCTTCAAAGATTCACAGGCGATAGCTGGCTGGTGTGCAGTCAAAATGTCAGCCTTGGATGCTCCTGCATGATTGTCTTTCATTTTACATCTATGACTGATTGATCCAGTGCCTGCGTTCTGAAGGCCGTCCTTGAGTTTGGACCAGTATTTGTGTCACTTAGAACCGGGAAGTCAGTGTCACTATTTCTGAGAACTACTGAAGGAGATGGAAAGTTTCTGTTGGAGCCAACAGACTCAGTCAATCGAATGAGAGGGAACTGGCAATGGTGGGTAGTTAGAGAAAAAAAGGAGCGCATCTGTGCGAGGGAATAGAGCAAGACCATCATAATCAATCCTCCTCGATCCTAGAAGAGCATCATTTGTCTTCTTTTCTCACTACACTCCTCCTCTTGCCCCCATCTTTCTCCCATTTGCTGTGGCACAGCCACTTTGATCTCGCGTCTGACAACGGTCTCAAGAGCTTCATTACTTTAAAGGCATTCATTGTGAGCAGCCATAAAAAAGATGGTAAGGAATGGCTTTTTGAGACCATTTACCAGACGTTCTTACTTGCTTGCACGTAATGGCTACAAGGGGATATAATGTTCCTCCAAGGTGAGTGATGACCCTCCCTGCTTCATGCTCTGGGGTTATCAGGTCATGCTGCGTCATTGTGGAGGAATATGACGTTGTGCACATTAAGCGGCTTCCACTGGGTGTTCCAGTTCACGAGGGCTTGGCAATGCTGCTTTCGATATTTGAGGTTGCAGGACGACCAGTTCCATTCCCTCTCTCCTGATAACATATTGACTAACCTTTATTTAGGTCTGTTTATCTTTCTCTCTGACTGTGTGTCAGTATATGAATCCACTCGTATGTGGGCAAGAGAACATGTTTGGGGCAGTGGTTTGCTGTGGATTGGTGCGAGAAAATGCTTTTGGAGGAAATGATTGAAAGAAAAGGTCAGTAGACAGGATGCCCTTTTTTATCTGATACTGTAGGCAGTACGAAGAGAGCAGGGCACCTCAAGGAGTGAGGAAGTGAGATTAGAAAGGTGAGAATGCAGCCAAATAGCCAGAATAAAAGTGGAAAAGGAAACGTCTGCAGATTGAGGGGAAACAAGAAAAAAGTCATGATTAGAAATAAACAACTAATAATAATATACAATCATCCATTTAATACTTTGTTTTTTCTTTTATTGACGTGGACAAAGTTTCGATAAGTTTCATTGTCAAAGTTAATGCACCAGCGACCAGAATTTCAACAGACACACATTGCCTTGCTTTATAGTATTACTCCATTGTACAAGAACTATCTACAGCACTGTTGTACAAGGGAAACACTCTTTGTGTTGATGAAAGGCTTTGAATCATACGGCAGCAGTTCATTATCTCTGAACACAGTCTTGTGTGAACAGAAGCAGCTTTTCAAGGACTTGTACTGATTGTGACACAGAAACACACACACACACACACACACACACACACACACACACACACACACACACACACACACACACACACACACACACACCTTCCCCCTCCATGTAGATGGTGCCCAAGCCTCGGTTACACATGTGAACATGCTTGTATCTGCCTCTTGAGAGTGATGGAGCTTGTTTTTCTCCTACGGACGTGACCCATCTCTCTTCGTTATTGATGGGCTCGTCCCCCACGTTCCTCTCCATGACCCACTTCTCGTCTGCCGACACCCCCGTTCACATCACGCCCACAGCGAACACTAGTGAGAAGTGAGAAAGGGGTGGAAAAAGAGCCAGAAGGGGGGAATGGACAACCAACTCCTTGTGCATGTGCGAACATAATAAAACAGGGCAGAAGAGTTGTTCTTTTAAATACAGGACACCACTGTGTGATTTCACACACACCATGTCTCACACTTACTTCTGACACTTCCATGGTTCAGTCAAAAGAAGAAGAAAGTTGCTCTGCTGGCATTTTTCATAATTTCCTTTTTCACATTCAAGTTCATATAACACATGTGGTTTTGTTTCTCCCTCCGCCTCCACAGAGCAGCTTCCTGGGGACGGCCACATTTTCAGTCGCTGAGTTGCTGAAGGCTAAAAGTGAACAGCTGACCTTGAGTCTCAGGTAATTGTCTCATCTGCACCGACTACATACGTTGAAGTGAAATGTGATACAGCACAAGAACCCAGAGATTCCAACGCAAACAAAAAACAGAAGAGGTTGAATGCTTTGCCTGTTGATGTTGCTACCAGCTTTGCTTCTGGGATGTGATGTTTGCTCTTTTTTTCTGGGAAATCAGTGTCTCTTCTTAGATGCAATTTATTAAACAAAACAAATGACAGTCTTTATTAGAGACATGGCAAAGACATTATTTTAATGTGAATTTCTCTGCGATATCAATAAAAGTGTCTATGTGATTCAATGGACAGGATAGTAAACTTTAAAGGAATAAAACTATTGTTTCTCCCATTTGTATCATCAAGCTACATTTTTCCTTCACATCCAGAGATGTGTCTGAAAACATGGCCCTTTGGCACTCCTTTTTCTTCTTTTTTCTGCTCTTTTGTGATGCTTTTCATTTCCTGCAGGGGATACCAGGTCACTGGGAATAATTGTATACGGCACCATTGTCCGTACGAGCTGCTCGAACCATGTGTGTGCACAAATGAGTGTGTTTCTTGCTGTTATCTTACTCCCAAAGTCTCTCTGCTCCATTGAATTTCTAGCTTAATTTGTTTTCTATTGTTGTATGTTGTATAACAAGATACAGTGCTGCTCCAACATTTTTTAATAACTGTAAAATAAAATCTTCACATACCGTCACAGTTGAAGACATTGTCAAGAAGTAGCGAGCAGACACTGCTTTGTCTACTAGGAGCTGAGGAAAAAATGAACATCCGATTTGCAGCTTATTAAAGATAATCACAGACACATATGGACATTGCTAACAGTGAAAGTAAACAGAGAATCTCCCTTGTGCATAAACTGATTAAACAAAATCAATTGGATAATGTGTGTCTGATGCAAAACAACCCTTCTCTTTATATCCCATATTTGGGCATTTCTGATATCACAAGACTGAAATACACAATGAGTCCACTTCAGTTTAACCTCGGTTCCATTCATTCATTAGTCATCCATCCACGTAGTATCTACAACTCATCCTCAATAGGATGGCAGGGGTGGTGGAGCCTTTCCCAACTGTCAGTTTAGTGCAATGCAATTCAACTCAAGGCAATTCAATTTTATTGGCAACTATTGGCCCAACAACAAATCTCAATGCACCCAGAGGCTGTACAGTCTTTACAGTCTCCACATCACTCTCCCAGGATGGGCAGACCAGTAACCGATGAGACATATACAGACAATAACATTATTGCTATTATACAGGATGTCAAATGTTTTATGCAAAGTATATGTACGGTGAAATGGTAGAAGAAGTGAGCTTTAGCAGGACTGCAGAGCAGCTGGAGGTGTCTCAACGTGTTGCCTGCACCAACAGGTCTCCTTCTGCCATATAAGAGCAAAGCCACAGTGCTGAGTACTGAGAACCTGGTACCAGTGTACAAGGCCTCCTTGGGTCTGTGTGAGACACAGTACCGGTGGAAAGTTCTTCATGATTTCATCTGACAATCAGGGCTTCTCTTTTATAGATCTTAACTTCCCTTTCTTCATGACGTTATCAGTTGGATGGGTGCAGGATACTGCAAACAGACACCTTTTGGCTTTTTGGGGTGATGATGTAGCGGTCATCATATCTATGTGTAGAGCTCTTAAGGAGATGTTGGTGTGGTGTGGAGCCAGAGCCTGTTACACTGGCAGTCAGTGATGCATGCTGCACAGACTACAGACACACACTTGATTCGATATGCTGTTTGCTTGTTGGTTCATCCACTGTGAAAAAGATGATCCAGTTTCAAAGATGAGCACCTTTTTTTTGTGAGCTTGTATGAATCACACTGGGCTGTTTGACCTGTGGATGAGCCTATGATTCACAGTTCAGATTAGTTCTGCTGGCCGAGCATGGCCGATGCTGGGGCACTGACATGGGCAGGAAGTGCGAGTCATTCTGCCTGTGAAGAAACAGATGCTTAACTTTAACAGTGTTCTAATCCCCACTCAGTGGGTTCTTACATATAGTTTGAGGTGACTTTGCTCGGCAAATGGAAGGACGACTATCTCCACGTGCTAAGGATTGATTCCCTTCAACACCAATACGATTTCAACAGACATCTCTTCATAAGCTGCAGGTTTACACTGGTGACGAAAATATGTAGAGAGGAAATTGGAATTTGAGTGGAGTCATCGTGTGTGTGTATGTGTATGTGTGTGCATGCGCGCGTGTGTGTCCTTCTTTCAGTAGGGTTCCCAGAGCTACCCACCTCAAAGCGCTGTCCTTTTCCCCAACAATGTTCCTTTGCATTCCTGCTCCTCTGTCATGCCTCATGCTTTGATGTGTGGCTGGTTAGCAGGTCTGTCACGCACCGTTTGTTTTCCATAACGCACAGACAGTTTGATGTTGTGTGAATGAGTGCGACTGGACTGGTGGACAGACTTAACCCTGCATTCCCGCCGGATCAAATACGTTTCCATTCTAATCAATGTGTCCATTTACACCGACTGCGTTGCGTTGCGTCTCCGATCCGTCTCAGCTCCGTCAGTCCGGAGTGCTGCGTCGAAAATACGCAGAGGTTCTATTTCTGACGGATGCCGGAGCG
>CAAKHB010007787.1:67403-88680 GCA_901007665.1 Aeoliscus strigatus
TGTTCCTTTGCATTCCTGCTCCTCTGTCATGCCTCATGCTTTGATGTGTGGCTGGTTAGCAGGTCTGTCACGCACCGTTTGTTTTCCATAACGCACAGACAGTTTGATGTTGTGTGAATGAGTGCGACTGGACTGGTGGACAGACTTAGTAATGATCCTTCGTAGTTACAGGCGCAATAACAGAAGAACCAGATTAATACCAGAAAAGGCCAGTAAAGTAAGAAAAAAGTTTTTACTCCCTCAGTAAATAAACAGGAGACAGCTGATTTAGGTACACATCATAACTGACCAGCATATTTGACAGGACTGTGATGAAAGTGCTGATTAACAACAATGACTGTGCTACAATTGGTAATTATAAAGAGACCAACAGAGTTTTTATTTACCTAACAAAACATTGTTCCCACTTATTAATAAATGGCAGCAAACAGCAGTGAGGGCTTTTCTGCATAATGGGTGCAAAAATAGCCCCTAATTGGTTCATGTATTTTATTTCCATTCAGTAATCTGAAAACACTGGATGTACAAAATAAAACCTGAGGAGACAATATTGATTACCAGCTGTGAGAAGGTTTGACAGAATAGAAAAAATCATGACTTCCTGTATTTTGCATGTAAACAGTCTCAATTCAGTACAGTATACTCATGTATATTGTTTATTATAGATTAGGCTAGGTCTTTTATGGACATATAGTGTATATTTTGCTCCTTGTACTGCTACAACAAAAGAATTCCCCCATTGTGGGATTAATAAAGTCCAATCTAATCTAATGTCTAATCTAATGTTGGAAGTTATTGGTGAGCCTGGAGGCTTTCCATGGCTTCTGTTAAAAATGCAACTCACAAAAGATCATCATTTCCATTAATTCTATGTTCAAAAACAAACTTATTTTCTTTTAACAGAAGAAACAGCATTGTTTGATAAAATACGAATAACAAATTAAATGAAGAAAAAAAATGAAGAAATAAATCTAATTATGTTACTTGCTCAGACCTCCACTGGGAGGATGGGTACTCTTGTGGACATCACGCAGTTTGAATTGTGACCCATGTTCAACTGGTTACATGCACAGATTATTGCAGAATAACTTTTGTTAATGTGCAATTCAAATTTGAGTTCCACCATGTGCCATGTCATTTTTCTGGATTCCATTTTAAAATTGAGTTTGGTTGCCTGATAGCCGCGCCCATACCATATCAAGCCTGGTATGAACACGAACCTGGGAGGAGCAACAGAGGCACTGCAGAGATGTCAGCGCTGCAGAGGTCTCTCAATAATGCATGTTATGTATACACACGGAGGGAGAGATTATCATCTCCAAAAGGGAAGTCATTGTCTCTCAGCACAGCAGCTAATAGCTCTGTGGAAATGGAATATGCCTAATGTGAAAATGTGCACTGGGAAGAGAATAATATCCAGGCCTTTGGCCCTGAAAAGTAACTCACAAACACATGTTGATATATGATATGTGCTTTTTTACCATCCCTGATTGTCCTAATCATACTCCCTGTCAGTATGTAACACTGTCACGGTCAGTGTGAGAGGCAGATCTATGACCTAGATCTGCAACCACTTCAGATTAATATGAGTTTGTATGCTTGTGTTAGCATATAAGTGTTTCTGCATGCATACATGCACATCAGGGATCCACTCCTCTGCTGCTTAGCTTCATGGTTTATTCCTCCATTCCCACTGGACAGAGCCTCTCCTGCCCTACCAGTGAGACTCTAACCTGATATCGTGATAAGACCATTTTACCACCCCAGACTATCACCCAGCTCCAGCCCTCAGCCGTATTCTCTGAGAGCCGACTCTGTCTGACACTGGATCCTCTGGGACTGAAGCCCAGAGATCAACCAGCAGATGACTGAAGTGCATGGAGGTTGCAGTCAATGCAATGGATGTCTGGGTCAGATTGATAAATCTGGAGTGAGTCTATGAGTGTAGGTAACAATAATATCCACCAAAGCTATACAAGCATGACGTGTGTATTTGCACAGGGACTCATTCGCATGCCAGACAGTAATTAGGCAGCAACTTTGTGGGTACACGTCTGCTTCTGCTCCAAATATGAAGCTAATCTTGCTAATTACACTGTTCTGCAGAGTAAACCTTTCTTCCCTCCCTAGTGACTGTCGCCATTTGTACCCAAGGAATATTGAGTTAGTAAAAATGAAAGTGAAAGGAGTTCGGGGGCTAATTCTTAACCTTGTACAGGCGTATATAGTGTGTTTGTCGGTATAGTAAGAATGAATATATGCACTTAGGGGAGACTGAGGAACACTTGAAGCACAACATCGAATGGTGGTGTTTTATCAATAGGTTGAAAAATGCAGCTACAACAGGAACATGAACTACAGATGATCCTGGATAAGAAAAGCACAGACGATGTGACAGAATCAAGTAGTTAATGGCAGAATACAATATATACTGTCCTGTAAAACAAACTACCAACTAACACATAACAGGAAGCTTAATAGCTGCACAGCAACACTACAGTGTGTCGAAAGCAGTCCGATTTTATCAACATATCTGATCAGTTTGATCAAAGACTTTGTGTGCAGTGCTTTGCACTAATGGACCCCATTGCAGGAAGTAGAGTCATGTTTTATGCAAACTTCAACAGACAAAGGTCGCTGTTTCGTATCCATCATGAATCCCTTGGCTGCATTTCAGACTATAATCTATATTTTATTCAAGCTGTTTTTCTCTCTGTTTAAAAAAAAAACAGCCATTGACTTAATTTTACCTGAATGTTGTGACTTTCTGAATATTTGGCTTGTCTGATTGAACACAAGTTTATTGCATTTTATTCAGTTTACATCATTGAATAACTATCAAGAGCAAATGAATTTGCAGTGCAAACCACACCCCTATCAGGTCCTGGTACAAATACACATTTTGTTAGCAAACACATACTGCTCCTCTCTACGACAGACACACACACACACACACACACCATACATGCATACAATAACTCATGACTTGATTGTTGCGCACACACATGCACATTACATATACATGCAAATATAAACACTGCATTTGAATGCAAAACAAAAACGATTTGGGCTGTAATAAACAGCCATTTGTCCTCCATCTTTTCCTCCAATACAAAAAGTGCAGTATGTTTTCTTCTGCATAATCTGTGAGCTCCCCAGGGCATTAGAGCTCATGGGCAGCATATGAAAGTAACTGGGGCCAATGCTGTGACACGGCATCAAAATGAAACTCTGCAAGGAAAAAGGATGAATGCAAAATATGTTTCCTACTAATATGGCTCTTTGATTACCTGCTGCGAATGAGTACTAGTCTGATACTGAGCAGGAAGTTCAGTGAAAAGCTACTCTGAAACATAGAGCTGTTGAGCCACCATCCACGTTAAACACGAAATACTGCTAATTTAAGCTCTATTAGTCATTCATTAGCAGTTTCCTGTAGCTATTGCCATGTTACATACAAGTGGAAAAGGAAGGGAAAATGAGATGTAGTTTTCTGAGCCAAAGATGGAGCAGAGAGATTTAATAAATGTGGCCTGACGTGGTGCTGAGGCATGCTATGGGCACAGCTCACGCCATCCTTCTCCAAGTGATGAGAGGATGATAATGAGGGGAAAAATGGAGAGAGGGAGGAAGAAGGTAGATCCAATCATGTCTCACAGGTTTCTGTTTGTGTGGGTCCATGCCGTCTGGTACTGTTGCTCAGATTAAAGCACCCTGCTGGGTAACAAAGAACATTGTGATCTTTCCCTTTGCTCTTATTTCAGTGCACAGAGATGGTGGGCACAATAATCTGCCTCCTTTCTGTTTAATATAATCATGAATAACGCTTTGCTGGGCCCATTTGTGGACAAATAATGGCTTTAAATATGTCAGTGTATGTATATTTTGTGTGCTACCAGTTGAACAGTGTGAAAATGGGTATTGTGGAAGTAAGTCGTCTTCTTTGTTTCACGTAAACTAATTAAAAGAATGCTTCATAGAACAGTTTACATAATCGTATTGTTTAAGAAAATCACCTCAAGAAATACCAAGTGCATGAATTGTGATGTTGCATGATACACTCGTCTGATTGCATTCATTTCATCATTTTTAATCTTCAAATCCTTTTTTATATCCCTTGAACTTATGTCATTGATATCGATATCACTGTCCCCCCAACAGTTCAGCGCTACTCTTCCAAATTAATTCTTGCTGTTCTTTTTCATAGCATGTATGATACTCTCTTTTCCTTAATTCTCTTTTCATTAAGAATTTCCATAGTATATATGTACATTAATATTTCAAACCTCAAATACATTCTGACTGTTACAGTTACAATGTCACACCGCAGTATGTTTGTCACTCCATAAACAAGAGGTGAATGAACAGTCCTACTACCATAATACCTATGAAGAGAGTCCTTAAGAATATAGAAACTTTTGAGTCAGGCTTGTTTTAAATTGTAACTTTGATACTTTCCTGTATAATAAAAACAAAATGAAATTATATCAAAATTATTTATTATTTATTATTTATTATTTATGGGTTCACGTTTCTCCATTCTGTCAGTGCTTAGGTTTGGTAATGAGTAGTCATGGTTGGTTCCATTAAGGGATTATTGGAGGGCATTTACAGGTCCCTACATTTAATATAAAACAAGATGTGTGTATGTGTGTGTGTGTGTGTGTGTGTGTGTGTGTGTGTGTGTGTGTGTGTGTTTTAAGTTTTAAGATGTTTTCACGTCATCCGGCAGATAAACTCTGGTGAGAGTGAAGATTATCAAAGCATAAAGGTGTGTGAATGTGTACTTATCCAGTCTAGCTCTCACACTGCTGACAGAGTGTTGTGCAGCGTTGAGTGTCAGGGTGAGTGACTCCAAAGGAGGCAACAGTTGGTCCGGTCCAACATAGGCACTGGTGGAAATGATTGCATGGTGTCACCAGGTTCAGAAGGATGATAATCATGCACCGGGTCACTAAAGCAAATAGAAATGTAGAAATGTCAAGAAGATGCTGTTAAAGCTTCGTTTGGGTGCTTCCTATTCAACAAACACTTAGGAAGAGACGGGTGAAAGAGAGAGCGAGTGATGTGAGGAAGAGACATGAAAGAATGGAGCAATGTTTATCACCAGACATCCTCACTCTCCTTGGCTTCTTAAGGAGACTTAAATCACTGATGCAACAGGATCACAACTGTCAGCAATGTCAGCGATGAAATGTGAGGAAATGATGAACAGCCACAGACCAATGACTGCTGATGAACATCAGACACGACACAATATCACTGATGTCACTTAGACAGTTCAAATCGATGAATTCCTGGCAGAAAAGGAAGATATATCATTTAAAATGAAATAATAATATAGTGTGATGATGATTAATCAGTGTATATGTATTTCTAGTTTGTTATTTAATGGTTCAGTTTTTGCTTGAAATTTGAAAGATGATAAGCTTTTGCATGGTGTGTAGTTATTTCAGGAACAGGTGTGACTAATGTCATAGCCACGGTTGGTGCTGTTTGTCCTATTTCCACAGGTATTTGACTAATCTGTTCCATTCTGACTGTGCAGTCACATTACTTTTATCTTTTCATCAAACTCTTCTTTCTTTTCCATCAGATCACTTGACCGATTAATTTTTCCTCTGCAGACAATAGGCTGTACCTACAGTACGGTTTCTTGCTCTAATCGTTTCCTGGAGCTTCATCTGTCCTCACGTCTCCTTAGGAGACATTGGAACCAGTGAAACATCCTTGATGACTGCCAACCTAAATTAATCCTCGGAGCAAAGACAGGGGCAACTATAATTAGGGAGCAAAATTGAAATCACCCAGAACAATATTAAGAGTAGGTTTTATCCAGAATTCATTTGCACAGCTGTCCCATAGGCATGGTGTTTTATGTCCACTGTACAGCAGATGTTTCACAGTACAACCGAAATAATACTAAAAAAATATTCTGACAGATTTATGACATCTAATGGGAAGCAGACCATCTTTCTCCCTTTAAAATTCTCTCTCTTGCCAGCATTTGTCTCATCATATCACTTTATCAGGTCAGGATGAGCAGACATGCATGTTACGCTGTCAATTCTGTGCATCAGTCTGCGCCGCTCAGGTGTGCTCAAGTGGATGTCAGTTATTGTCCGGTCACTGAGTGTGTAACATTGTCCGGTCACTGGGATGCTTGCATCAGATGATGACACACACACACACACACACACACACACACACACACACACACACACACTCACACTCACAGCTCTCATGTGTTTGTAATATAAACTCACTGCACAGATTCTTCTTCCTTCAGTCATAGGTTGGGTGCATGAGTGCAGTAAAGGGATCGTATAACTTGGAAATGATGAAGTATTTTATTTTCATTTGAGAGTGGGGACAGGAGTGAATTCACTTGAGAAAACTACTCAAACTTCCTACAAAACTCTGTTTGGCAGGAATGGAAGCAGTGCAGTGGTTCTGATTTTTTCACTGTGTCATCCCTCTATCTGCACATTTTTCTACTTTGCACTGTGCCAGATTGAGGTTCTATTTTTCAGTAAGACATTGCAGAACACCTTGAGAAGGCACCCGTGCAGAATGGTAATTACCTGCCTTGTCTATACCAATGACATGCGTCCATACAGCTATTAAATCCCCCTCATTCCTTGAAGCACAGGGGGCTCTGTGCTGTCCATCCGCACCTGAAAGGCTACTTTTGACAGCCGAGCACCAGCTGACCTTTCTTGTTGTGACTTTGAAAGTGGCTTTCGGTCATGGAGACTTTGCTGGTTGTTCACAGAGTGCTAGGACGACATATTTTTTACATACTTGAACATACAATGTGCACAATTTTCTCTGTGTCTTTTAGTCTACAACAAATGAAAAAAGCCTCTCACGCACACATCCATGACACACACACACAACACTTTACAAAGAAGCTAAATGAAACTGTTAATGACTTTGCTGAGTAAAGTTTGCTGTCAAAGGTGGAGTAGTTTAACATTTCAGTGGTAAACTGCTAAATGTTACCTTGTCCTCATTCCAGGGCGTCAAATATTGAGACTTTAACTCCATTTTAAAGGTCAACAAGGGAAAATGAGGTGCTCAGACTCACTGGTCCACCCGTGTGAATCAGTGGCGATTGCTCAGACTGCAAGGGAATTTCAGCTTCCCCTAAAATGTCAACAAAAGAAGTGGTAAAACATGTACTGTTGTGTGCTCATGTCATTGACTAAATGTGCACTAGAACACGTTCATCTTTTGTTCAGAATCAGCTACTTATCCCGTCTCTGGGGGTCTATGGGGCAGTGGGCTTCTGCGTGATGATTGGACGATCTGTCTGAGGCTGGGTCCCTTTTTGATTGACAGCGAAATGAGCGAATTAGCGATCTTGAAGTATAAGCATCCACCGGAGCATTTTTCAAAGTTTCTCATTCCGTTTTTCGGAGTTGATCTGGTGACGTTACTGATCCTCAGCGACTTTGTCTTTGTTAAAAACGACTATCGTGGTGTTCTGTCACTCTGCGATTTCTGTCCCCAACGAGCAGCGGCAGCTGCAGAGCCGCCCCCCCACCCCCCCGTCATGATTAATCACACTCACAGGCGGTCACACAACACTCTAGACTCGCACAGCAGCTCCAGCTGCTAGCAAGCTGCACATAATGGACATAATGATAGTCTTCCTTTTGAAGAGAAAATTAGATTTAAACAGCAGGGCAGATCAACTCCTCAGATTGGACAGTGCAATTCCTCAGCTGTACAAACTGTTGTCATTAGTGGCAACAATTGGAGCTACGTCTGCAGGTATAGAGAGGAGCTTCTCTTGTTTAAAGCGCCTCAAGGCCGTTTAAGCAGCCTAGCTCCGCTGGCCATTGAGAAGTCCCCCGAGGAATCTGCAGAGAAAACGTGTTGATTCCGCAGAGAACAATCCTGATTCTTCTGAGAACTATTCTTGATTCCCTGGCTTGAAGGTTGATCTTCCTCAGGCATTAGAAAACAACCTGAAATGACCAGCAAATTTATGTAATAATGAAGTAAAAACCATTGTATGAAATTTACTGCAATACCAAAACACTGAAACATTGTGGTGATAAAATAATCAACATCAATATTGTCTTTGTCAGACAGTTTGTGTGGGAAGACAACAGATCCATCACAGTTTCTGCTGGACATCATGGAGGATGGTCAGCTGATTTTTATGTCGGTGCTGATCTGGACTGGATATCAGCAGACTTTAACGGACGGCAAAGTCCGGGGAAGACGGAATAACTTCCATTTTCTCACCATTGTGGAGCACTATGTCATGTACTCTCTTGACGGGCCTGTGTGTTGATGAAAAGTAGCAGAATTCATCCGGAGCTGAATGTGTATGTGTGTACACCAGTTCTAATGGAATCCATTGCTGTTTTTAAGATGACTCTAAAAGTGGAGCTTGAGAATTGAGGGAATTTCCAAAATTGGGATTCAGTTCATCAATTTGACAGAAAAGTCTGAACTAGACTCCTTTTTTTATGAGAACTAATGATTAATTTAGATGATTAGTTATTCTGGAAACCATACACGACATCTGCTCTGTGTAGTTTTCCAATATAAAATGTTTAAAAGTGATCAGACTTTCCATTTCTGCCTCTTCTGACGAGATGAAGTTCCTTAATGGCTTTTGACTGCACCTTGTCATGTGATGTTGCAAACTTATTTTCTTAAAGGTCTCACGTCTTAGCATGAGATCTGACTGAAGACGTGGTCCAAAAATGTTTGGGGTTTTCCAGTCCTAAATAATGAATATTCATTGTTAACGTTTGCCCTCTCTTTACCGACTTGGCTTTACAAGCTAGATGTTACAAACCTGTACCACAGTATGCTGTTCTAGCCTCATGGTGACAATCATTTTGTTACAAGAAACAAAAGTGGCAAACAGCTTAAAACAAGCAAACAAAAAAGCAGCAATATATTCATTTTCAAAGGCTGCCTCAGCCCTTATCAACAAACCCCTCCCGCCAGGACAAAATGAGTAAGGAAATTAACTAATCTCCAACGTATTGGACTATTGAGAGAAGTCCATTACAAGTTATTCTTCTGATGTCATTGACAGCTGGAAGTCCTCTCTGATTTTTTTTTTTAAACTTCAAAAAACATTGACATCATGCTTGTTATATTCTATCATATGTTAGAGTGAAAGATGATTTACTTATGCAACAGAATCCAGCTACTCTCATTCCCAGATGACCATGGGTCATGAGTGTTTTAACCTACCAGCTTCTGTGCAGTCATTCGTCCTTTTCCATCCATCTTGTGTGTGTGTGTTCAAGTCCAACATCCATTGAAGTCAATGGAGCATAGAACAGCTGTCACTTATTCCCAGCCTATGCCACTAGCAACAGTAGCTCGCCCACTCTGTCTACCCAGATTTATTTTACACGCACACACATTTTCCATTGTGCATTTCCTTCCATCTTCTAATAAATGCAGTTAGGTGACAGATAAAAGTGTGTTGCTTCCATGCCAGAGATTGTCAAGAAACCTACTATTGGTGGCTTGGTTCTACCTGGTCATTAACATAGATCAGAATCATGTCGCAGGTTCTGCAGGAAACAGTATCGACGTCAGTCAGAGCTGTGTGACCAGCAGCAGACGTCCTCATACCATGAGATTATCAAGCAATAAAAATATAAAATATCTAAAATATCTATTCATATATCATTGCTTGATCAGGAATGTGGAAGAACAGCCCAGAGAGAATAATAATCTGGTGCGAGATTAAATGCACAAACAAAAATGTAATGCAAATGCAATATACAGTCTAAATGTGGCAGTGATACAGTGAGAACGCATTTCTTCCACACCATTCATTTTACAGAGCAGGTACATGTCAATTATAACGTGGACATTGTCATTCCAGTCTCGTAAGCTGCTTTCTTTAGCAGGTCATGTTTAAAGTCTCAGCATTCTTCACACATTCTACTACACACACATTATGGTTTTCTGAACAAAAGCATTGATAACTTGTTTGTAGAAATGATCCTTACATTGTCCCTCAATTTTATAAATCTGTGTCTCAGTGGAGATCGTTGGACTTCCTTTAATTATAACCTCCTTGTTCGATTGAAAGTCCAGATTAGAACATTAGATATGTAGACATGTTCATACAGAAAGACAACAATACAGTGTCACTGCTAACATGCCAACGATAGCCGAGTCATAGTGTTAAAGTGTATTTCAACAGTAAAAGTGACGATTCAGCAATTTTGAGTAAAAGAAAACAACTAAAATTGGTGAATTTAAATGGAAAGTAATTTTAAAGTACAAATTACTGGATAAATACAACCCATGTCACTGGTCCATCATCATGCTATGTAGATGATTATTATTATGGCTATGCATCTCCCGGTGGCTCACACAATGATCTTAATGGTGATGTGCTCAGCGATGAATCCAGAACTCCAGTTTAATCACTCAAAAAATGACGACCACAGCTTGAGCTTTCATGCTTTCACATTGCACATAAATTCATTCAAGCACTTCCAGTTTTTGGATTCAATTGCTGTTTGTTGCTCTGACCAGCAACAAACTCTGTCCAAGTGTTTGTGAGCTATATGAGAGATCAAATTCTCATATTTATCCCACCCCTGAAAAGCAAAAACCCCTGCAACTTTATACCTTTCACAAACATGTCTTACAGAGACTGAGACTTCTATTCCATCCTTCAGGAAGCACCCACGGAACCTGTGGGGGTCGAGCTACAGTTGGCTGATTTTAGTAGCAATAACAAGAGGAAAACCATGTGTTTGACAGAGATGAAGGGAGTTTCTGTTTTGTCAGCTTTATTACACTTTGTTGAAAAGTAATTAAGCCTTAGTGGCTGTCTGTGGGGGGAATCTCCTCTCAGTTGTTCTTGTTGAGTCTCTGCACATGAAACAGACTGTGTGATGTTCTCCTCAGTTTCCCCGATGCATCTGGGATAATCATTGTCAGCTGTTTTATGCTTTGCAATGCAGCGTGGTAGCCAGTGTATCCCCCCACACACAAACACACACACACACACACACACACACAACCCACCCCCAACCATCTCCACCATGTTAGTGTTGTAGCACTCAGGTCAGCTGTACAATCGTGTCCTCTCGCACTGAACCATCATCTCCCTCGCACTCATTCAGTTCTCATCGATGTGGATTCAGGTTTCCAGTGATTTCACAACCACCTGACGTGTCCATTGTGAGATTGACACTGCATTTGCAACAATTTGAAGGCCTTTAAGTTGACTGCTTCTGATGTCACGCCTGTGTCTTTAGATAACCACGTACGTAAAAACCCTTAATCTGATGATGTGAAAGTTGTTTTAGTTCTTTAAATATCACAATTAAGTCACACACAAGAATCAAATTACCATTGTAAAGCCCTATCAGATATGGTGTAGATTGCTTCAGGGATATAACAGGAACATGGAACTGAACACATTATTTTCTAATTTGTTCCACTATTTCAGTCCTGTCAAGTTCACACATTGTGAGATTGCTGTTGCTCAGCTAGGCCGTTCCGCCATGAACACTCCAACACGTAGTCTTGGTGTGATCATTGTGTGGCTGAGGACCTCAGCAGGAAATAAAGGTCACCCCCCCCCACACACACACACACACACACACAGGATCTTAAGAGTTCTCTTTCTGTCTGTGGTAAACAGCAGTCGAAGGAACAATGTCCTAAACCTGTCTTATGCAAACCACCGTTTTTGTTCTGCAAAAAATGATGTGTGGTTGCGAGAAATGTGAAAATCAATTTGGAGTTTCACTTTCTGTGCACTGTCACACTTCTGCTTAAAATATATTTGTATATTATGTTTCTGGGAAATGCGTTCACATTGTGTTCCTAGTGCAAACTGCTTTTGACTAGACCAGTTCTGAATCTGATGAAGCGCTAACATTAACTAAATATAGTGTGAAGACAATTCTCATCTTGCAGGAATAGGCTGGGGAGTGACTGACGGACCTGGAACAAGTAGAAGGCACTCCAGGGTGGTACATCTTGTCCAGTCATACCTCCTTTTCTTCCCATTGCATTCATGACAACAGTCAAATATCTATTTCCTTTTGTGTGTGTATTAATGGGAAATATTAAGTATACATGGGATTGTGATACAGTACTCAGCAGATTTACAAAGAAACTTAAGGTGTTTGATTAATTTTACATTCAGACTGAATATATGTTTTTGTATCTTTCATCCAGAGAAAAATAAACTAGGGCAGTTTTTCTGCAGGAATATACTTCAAGTGGTCCAGACAAGCCAGAGCGTGTGGGCTCAGGCTTACAGGGTCCCCTGGTGATTCTGGCTCGAGCTCCACACTCTATGAACAATGCCTGCAGTGTATTTTAATGGACTGAGTCGGTCCTTTGCTCGCAGAAGTAAGTTACTGCTGAGTCACATGACATTCATCACCAATGAAGTTCAAAGCTGCTCGTATCACTTCTTTCGCTGGCATTTTCCCATTTACAATGAGTGCTGTGTCCTAACATCTGTCCTCAGTGAAGAGTAGCCAGCACTATATTTAGCCAACCCATCCAGCGTTATATGGGTCAAGAATCATATCGACACTTGAAGGGCTACTGGCTTGGAGCATTCTGTTGCAGATCCTGGCGTTCATCCCTTCTCTCCACCACTCTTACTCCAGCAGTGATTTACAACTCCAAGTGAATGACTTTTACACCAAATCAACTGAATCAATCTGAAGATAAAAGCAGAATTGCTTTCCCACTTCCAGTTGAAGCTGAAACTTTCATCAGGTAGAACGAGAAGCTGCTGTTTTCTTCATTTCTGTGGTTAGCAGGTGTTTTCCTTTCCTGCTTCCCACAGAGAAAGGTGCCTGCAGGCCACAGAGGTATTCCTGCTCTGAAGTTCTTTGATTAGCTTTGCCCACCCACAGCTGTTCAGTTCCCACCTTTCAAAATTCACCTCAGTTGTTCCTGGTGTCAATCTGTAATTCCTTCCTAGTGGTGGTTGTAGCTATGATGGCGTCCATGGTGACACTGTTCTCCCTCTTCTCTACATCCGCCAGTAAACAAATAAAAAAGTACCCCTCTGCACTGACCTTAATGTCGCTCAGATGCACAAATCATATTCATGAAACGTTAACACCAATAAAGCCAGTTGAATTTACATGAAACAACA
Organism: Aeoliscus strigatus; assembly: GCA_901007665.1. NCBI lineage: Eukaryota > Metazoa > Chordata > Actinopteri > Syngnathiformes > Centriscidae > Aeoliscus > Aeoliscus strigatus. The sequence goes on from CAAKHB010007787.1 coordinate 80,542, forward strand.
CACACATACATAATCAGGTTAGACCAGCATTTCTCAGTCCTGCACGGCTCCCAATTCAAATGGTCGACTTGTTATCAAGGTCTTGCAGTTAAATTCCAGAGCTATTTTCCCTCCGTTTTCCTCTAATGCATTCACGTTTCACTTAGCTTTTTTTACTTGTCAGTCTGTCCTTAAAGTGGAGGGACCACGTCTCTTGCTACTGTCTACTGTCTTTTACAGTAATGAACAAAGTGGTATTATGAGGGAAGGCAAATTATTGCCTAACAAATTATTCAGTGAAAGTCATTAGAAATCTTTCTGTCTTGTCTTGTTTTAAACAGCACGTGCAGCCTTTTATTTGACCTAACAGAATTTTTAGCTCAGGATTTCCCTGCCTAACTGAAATCAGTTACGTTCACACACATTCACCCTTTATCACCAGTTACAAAAGCGGTTCTTAGGAACGACAGGTAGATGGACCATTTTACAACTTAAACGTAAAATTTTATATTTTACATTCCAACATTAAGATGCAAACTGGATATTTAAAACCATTTGACGCTGTATGTTCACACAGTTTAGTGTGTTTGTAGATTGCAGTAGAGGCTTTTAAAAGGAAATGGATTTTAAATGTGGCCACTATCCCGATAACTAATTACTTTTTGAATTGTGCCAGCTTCACTACAGACATTTTAAGCAGATTATTTTTTGTCACTTTAACAAAGCTGTCTGATTAAGTGTTGTCATAAAAGTGGTTCTGAGCCAATTAGATCTTTAAAACGATTGGCTTCAGGCAAAAAAAAAAAAAAACAATCTGCAAGTTTGTTTCGGGGCCAGCTCCAACAGACAGGGAGAGGGAGGAAGAAAGGAGGGAGAAGGGAGGCCGGATTCTCTCAGCATTGGTTACACGCCAAAAACCGTACACACCAGGAGGTTACCTGCTTTGGGTGAGCTGAATCAAATCATGTTCATTTGAATGAGTTCAATGTACATCTACTTCAGTTTTTACTCAAAATTTTTTCTAGAATCAGTACTTTACTCAAGTATCAATTTTATGGCAACTTATAATATCATACTTTTGACCAACAATGTGTAGGATATTGTAACACCTATATCACGTCTGAAGAACTCACGTCAAACCCATGAAGAAAGAAAACACTGTTTTCAGTTTATCAGTACATTTCTATAGCTTCACAACATTTCAAAAGCTCTGAACATCAGAGCTGATCAGTGTCGCAGCAGGTTGTGACAATACAGCAATATAAAGAAATCAGTTGAAGGGCATTAAATACGTTTAAGTGCAAGTACTATAATCTGACTTGAAAATTTCCACTTGTAACTGGGTAATATTTGACCAGTAGTATGTGTACTTTGTCTACCTCTGGTTCCTTTCCTTGCATATGGCTGTGGATACACACAGCATTAGAACAGGTGTTTGGCCACAAACCAAAAAGTCTGCACTCTGTCTCTCAAGTGAACAAATCGGTTTTCTTAAAACAGTTCCAACAAAGTCTCCCTTGTGTATTCAAATTAAGAGTGTCATCACAGAGTTGAGCCTGAACTCCACTGTTTTGCTTTGGGAGAAGTGTCACTGAATATGATGCGTGTTCATCTCAGTTTTCTTGATGACGTGCGGGCCATTTGTTCAAAGTCGGGGTGACTTTCTTTACTGTGATGCAGAGAGAAACAGAGAGGGGAGAGGGATGAGGAGGAATGAAGGAAACAAAGCTGAGCAGAGAAGTAAACACTGTGACAGGTGTCTGGCAAGGGACAGTGATTAGATTTATAAAGCAGCCAATGTTGTTTTCTGTGCTTGGGGGCCTCTGAAAGACATTAAGCAATAACCGGAGCTCCCGGTGTCCCACCACAGAGACACTTATTCCACCTCGGACTCCTAATTCTCCTCCTCTGTATTCCCTGTCATTCCTCCCATAACTCTCCTTAGCGTCTGCTCTCCTCTTCCTCCTTCTCCCCGGGGTGCAACCAGATTTTCTCTGACAAAGATAGATTAGCTTTGAAAGCATCCTTTCTGCTTCCATCACCATCTTTTCGTTTTCTACTCTTTGCTCAGGAGCATTTTTTTCCTTTCTTTCTTTCTTTCTTTCTTCTTGGATCATCGGCCAACACACCATCCAATATTTTCTCCAGCTGGAGTGGAACTGAACACATTAGGGATGGGTCTGTTAAAGTGATCAGACTTGCCTGTGCGATGCATAGGGACCATTTTTCTCTATTTGAGAGTACCTGCGTCTCTGGCATATACTATGGATTTTCTATCACCCCCTTAATCATGGCTCCATGATTGGGAAAGTGATTGGTCAGGGTCCTTGATATGAAAGCTCTAGTATCAATTTGGTGTCTGTCAGTGTGCACAGCTTGGGTGATAAGACAACCGTTAGAAGAGTTGTATGAAATCTCCCTTGCATCAAACACAATAATGTCCCACTAGAGGAGGCAATACTTTATTTTTTCATACAGACTTTGCAAGAATTTACAGGGAGAAGGAAATTGCCACCTTCCATGCATTTTTGTCCAGGTTCCACTTTTAGTCCAGCAGCGTTGTCATTTTACAACCTGTTTAAGGCTTATCATATTTGTGGGCTTGGGAAGTCAGACACGGAGATGGATATTCGTCAGGCCTACGGAGGGGGGAGCAACCAGATCCAGCAGATTAATGACGCGGCTTACGCTGCATGTTTTGCTTTCATTTCAGATCATCAGATGGTGTGTGCACAGCAGGAACCGTTGTGGTGAGTCGTATGAAGATGGGGGAGATGGAGGACGTTGACCACATCACCACCGACCTACCCTCACAGAAGGTAAAGCAGACACTTGTCTGATAGAAATAGGAGTCACTCCAGATGCCTATGGCGCTAATGCGAGGATTAGACTAGCACTGCTCAAGTCCTCAAAGAGATTAAATAACCTTCAGTAAACCCTAATAGGGATTTGCTGGCTGTGAGTGTGCATAATAACTGTTTGTCAGTACATTTGTGTTGCGTCTGTCAAATATAGAAATGATTATCATGAGACTTTCAGACACACACCTGTTTGACTCTGGGGCTGGAGCCTGATGCTTGTGCAATGTGACTTTCTCACCACCACCACCACCACCAAAACCACCAATCCCGCCCGGCTACCCGGGTCTAATCCCATACAGCGCTTACTGCTCCTCAGTCAACGGGGAGCGCGAGGAGAAGAAAGTGGTACTCACTGTCAGACCGACAGTAAAACGACGACTGTGTCATCCAAATGGGGTGCTACCATACCAGAAATGAAATTGTATGTACTCTGATTTCACTTCATTTCCTGTACTTTCTTAATGGAGCTGCATTTGCTGAACAAGGCCAGTCAAATTGAGCTTCAGTGACAAATTTGCCTATTAAATCAAAGCAAACAGAACTATAAAAGAGGAAAAAAAAAGGTTTTGATTTTTCCAACCACAGCACAGGTCTGTAAGTCGTGTGTGTGTGTGTGTGTATGTCTGAATCACTGTCTTATATAATTGGCCAAAGTCTTCCACATGGATGACTGACTTTGGGTCCTGCCCACTCCTGTTGCTGGTGAAGGGAGGTTCCCTGCCAGGCTCCAGAGTGCCACTGACAATCTGCCCATGTCGCCTTGATGAATGCATTGCCCTGCGTGTATGTGTTTGTGTGTTGTCGCCGTGCATTTCCTCTTGTGTATGCTGCGTCTGTTGCAGAACATGAAGGGTGGAAGGAGTGAAGGGACCTGACAAACAATATACAGAACTCTCTTGAGATTTAACTAACTTGGGGAGATGTTCTTCAATTTACCTTTCGTGTGTGTGCGTGTTTGTGTGTCTTCAGGGAACTTTAGAGGACCTTGTTTGATCCTTTCCTGTTATTGCTTGGGGTGGCTGCAGCTCATGAATATCAGTATGACCCCAGAAAAACATTCAGCTGGAACAAGAGAGAGATTGTTGCCACCTTTTGATCTGATCTCTTTCCATATTTCAGCCATCAAAGAGCCATTGAAGCACACGCTGTCTGCTGCTGACAATTGCAATGGGACTCCTTTCACAGCTGCCATCCTTCGACTCATTGTTGCAGACTCTACTCGTAGGTTTCTGGAAATTGCTAGCTGTTATTGCATCTACTATGTGAGTTAGTGTATGAAACAGTGGTTGGTTGATTGTTGATCTTATTCACAATCCATTTCTGAGCAAAGGGAGGTGATGGATCGTGCCTAGAAGCCATTGAAATCAGTTTTTAGGGACAGTGTTAATGGTTCATCAAACGTGGCGGAGCTGACACAGATTGAACAATAATGATTTTCAGTATTGCTTGGATGAGTCGTCTCAGATCTTCAGATTTCCAGACTTACAGGCGAAGCAGACAGGTTTTGATATTGATGATATATTTTTATTTGTTTTATTTTTAACAAACCGGTATAGAGACAGGTCTTACTCAGCCTGTGAAGCTGTGGATTTTAAGGGGAATACTTTTGAACACTTTGGAAAATGTTGCTTTTTGAAAGCCTCTCCTTAATCAAAAACACATTCAAAAAATGTGAAGACGAGTGGAAACGCTCTCATAGCAGCAGCAACTTTGGTCTTGAAAATTTTTATGCACATGTAAAAAAACGGAAGGAAATAAGGATTGAAAGCCTACATGGGTTTGCACCGACCTTTGAGCTGAAGCGTTTGTTCAGCTGCGTTGAATAGAGCTAGAAACGATCCTCGCTGTCAGAGATGAACGACTGCAAATGTGCCCTTCACCTTGTGTAAAGACAGACTGCTACAGAAGACAGACAGAAAGGTAATTAGGCGACATTTATTTTCTAGGTTACAGGTGATGCTAAAGAAGCACCACCAGCACATGGTGTAATCAATCTCTCTTGATGCTGGTTCTGATCTCAAAGAGTCACGGGTAATGGTGATGCTTGACAAGTGAATCAGATAACTGGGAATGTGTTAACTGGGAGACATCCTGATGCATAATTTCGATAAATGAGTGATCTGTTTTCATGTCAAAATGACTTGTCATATAACTAGAGCAACAATATATGCAAGCATGTATGGATTTCTGACTCATCTGGAATACGAGAGAGGGGCTGTTGACACATGAATGTCATCAATCATCACTGTTGGACTGACATTGTTGTGCATGTTTGTCACATGTTTGGGACGGTCATTGACTTACATTTGCTGTGAGTGTGTGCGTGTGTGTGGAGGTTTCGGGCAGTTTCCTTTTTGTTGTTGTTACCATGACAACTTCAGTTGTTGTTGCAAATGATTTGAAAACGGCGGAAACGCCGTTGTCATTTATAGGTCATTTCTATGTGGGTGTTGGGAATAACAGTTGTTTTGGCACAATATTATATAATCATATATAATTAAGATTTTGATTGATTGATTAAGATTTTGATTGAAGAAGCGTCATTAAAATATCAGCACGAGGAAGCTTCTTTAACCTCATTTTGCTTGTGAAACTGGCACCAAACGTTTTTTTATTTCTGAAACAAGACACCGGGTTTTCTTGTTGCTTCTTCCATTAAAATAATGGTAAATGCACCACGACTGATTGTTAATTGCTTGTTTTGTGCTAGAGAAGAAAGCCTGGTGAGAGAAGTACCAGTAACTAAGGCAATGGACTTTGCAGATGGGCTATTTTGGTTAATGAGTCAATTTAATTTTTTTTAACTGAAAGTAACAATGCAATGCAATGTCTTGGGCAACTGACCTTTTTTAAAAAAAAAAAAAAAAAATACTGGTAATCGATATACAATGAAATTTGCTCCATTAATAGATTTCTTTGGCATGTTTTCCTGGAATTAAACATAACGGAGTGTGTCTCCTCCTAACATAATTATGAGATTTAAAAGGTATAAGCTTTGTGTGAAAGATGAGGTGCACCCATACTGAGTATCATAGGTTACTAAAATCTTATTTACAACAGTATGTGAAAGGACAGTCCTTTCAAATGGAACACCAGGGGAGGAAAGTCCAGTGTGGTGAGTGCAGTCACCAAACCTGATCAGTGAAATCACAGCAGAGCTTTTCTGATGGCAGAGAAGGCAGAAATATGATTTGTTTGAACATCTGGACAGTTGGTCTGAGTGACTGCATTTGTTGGAACTAGTCTTCCAATGTGTATGTATACAGAGCAGGTATTCAGTGGATGCTGTCAGTTGGTTGTCACCTGTCGTCCCACCTAAATATATGTGTGTGTCTGTGTGTGTGTGTGTGTGTGTGTGTGTGTGTGTGTGTGTGTGTGTGTATATATATATATACACACACACACACACACACACACACACACACACATACACATCAATAATACCAGTGTCAATAATATCTGCATTCTCTGTCTGTTTTTCCCGGTCTTCTCCTCCTGTTTCCTTCCCAGAGTCCATGGGTTTGTGACTCTGCGTCTCACACCTGCATCGACAGAGGAAATAATCAGCTGACAGGACCAGGTACGATCCAAACTAGCTGCACACGTATTTACATCTGAGATGATATCACCACATGGGGTAATATTGTCATTTTTTCATGTCTTTTTCTTGAATGGGTTTTGATATTAGGAAGGCAAGCAGTGGTGTAAAATAAAAATAATCAATAATACTGCTGAAATCATACCATAGGAAGAAGGCTGTGTGTATTAGGGATGGGAATCCCCACCACTGAGACGATTCGATACACATCTCCATACGATGCCAGCGATTCAATACGATTCACGATGCGATGTAATTCATTCATGATGTGACAACAGTATTAATTTATACAATGTGAATCGATTTAATACAATTCATGATACGATTCAAAACCATTCAACACAATACAAAGAACTTACAAGCCCACATCTGGTTTCGAAACATCAGAGGAGATAAACTAAGTAATAACTGATGTAACCTTGGCTTTTACTGATGCAGACACACTATGAACGATACATTGTGCAGTTACCCAGCACCTGTATCTGATGCACATTGAAGCAGTCACATTGCAAACATCTGTATCAGACCACCGGTTCAAATAGGTGAATCTCTCCATCCCTAGTGTGTATAACAGGAGTCACGAGGTGGTCATCAAATACACATTGCATTTAGAGTGTGTGTTGATAAGAATGCAGGAAGGTGGGAAGTCAAAGCTGGAGAAATCTGGAGTCATGACACATTGAATACACTTTGAACAAACTGGCAGCAACACTGCAATGACAGGAGTCAGGGCTGCAGTTTTCCATGGTGAGAAATACAAAATACAAACAACAAGCACTCTCTCTCTCTCTCTCTGAAATCGGCATTCAGTATTTCTGTCACAGAAATATAATTTCTTCCAACTAGTGGGCACCAAATCTAAAGGATGCTCAGTGGGGTTATTTTTTGTGAGAGGACAGACTTCATATAATTAAGATCATTGTGACGTAGTAAGGTCTTCAACAATGACATTACCGTACATGAAAGAGTTCATATAGTTTATAGTTGATAGAGGCAGTGATTAGCTGGTGAACTGCAGCCACGTTTGTGCGTGCACATCTGCAACACGTCAAAACAACACCCTCCCAGCAGACGCTGGCAGATTGAGTAATGAAATTTAGTCTTCCTCCTATATAACCTTTCAAAATGAGCATGTGGCGAGCAGAAGGAGAGAGGGGAGCCCATGCACAGCAAGTCATGGGAAGTTATTTTCTTAAGAGGTGCAGGGGAAGAAAAGAGAGGCATTTTATTGGTCGTCAGATTGGTCGGGGGACAGGGGGGAGTTTAGGGGTTAATCTGCTTCTCTGACGGAGGTTGAAGTCAGCAGCTATCGCTCTTACGATTAAGGTTACGTCTTCAACCCCCTTCTCTCCATATGTCCTTTGCAAGCCATTTATTTTTCTCATTCATTTTACTCTCTGTACCCCCCACCCATTCCAACGAGCTCTGAATATCCAGTTTCATTTACATGCAGTTTTGAGTTCTTACTAGGGTCACTTGAAGGTCAATTTTTACATAATTTTAACATTAATTTATAGGCCAGTAATAATCACCCACTAGCAGCTGTTTTTGTCCTTGAGGATATGTATCTTTTTTTAAAGATGTTTGTTTTTGCTTACAGTAAAGTAGATCTACCAAAATATTTTGGCTCAGTAGAATTGTATTTGCCTCGCTGAAATATCAAGCTAGATATGTTACCTGGGGGGGGGGGGGGGGGGGGGG
>CAAKHB010007787.1:95304-108974 GCA_901007665.1 Aeoliscus strigatus
GTGATTGTGTTTAAGGATTGCATTGTTTATAAGGATTGCATTGTTTCTTTATTGCCTTTGTAGAAGCAGTGACATTAACCCCATAACACCACATGTTTCAGTACTGTGCCAACTCACATAAATATGTCTTCGTTATATCTGGCTGTAAATGCCAAATATGTTTGTTGTTGTTGTTGAAATGAAGAAAGTGTTGCGATGCAACAATGTTGGCTGCATTGCTCCCAATGGACTGATCTTTGCTTCATACTACAACGCCTCCAACAGTTCAGTAATAATCGTCAGGGTAACAAGTACAATTACAAATGATAGGAATAATATATAACATGTTGGAGCCAAAAACAAAGAGGGTAAACATAAAGCAGCTGACACTGAAGATGATGTCCACATCTGTGCTTATCTGTAGGGTGCAGGATCTGAGGGACTTGGGTGAGCTTTCTCCTCACTGGGACAACTTACGGAAGGAGGTGATAACACGATACGGAGGACTCATCACTTCCTACCAGGAGACTTTGGCTGAGCTGGACAAGATTACCGGTATGACTGATCTTGTTTTACATTCATACCTGTGAGTACATGTACATTCACACATAATGCCAACCAGATAAGCAGCGTGTCCTTGGTTTGGAGGCTTTCTTGAACATCGTTGTTGATATGATCATCCATGTTTTTCTAATATGTAAATTAACTTTTGCTGTTCTTATCATTGTTTGTCCTTGGATGTCTCTGTGCTGCATTTGAATGCAGTTTGTGCATTCTGGACTTGAAAAAAATTATGTTATGTTTATCAAATATCAAACAAGTTATTCCGTTGTCGAATCTAATTAGTTTTTGCGCGGATATGTACACAAACCATTTAAAGGAGTCAGCATTAATAAATCATGTCTCCACTTGTTCAATATTAATGGTATATGCATTTAATAAATACTTGAAATGCAACCCTTTCCACATAACATTTTATGAACTTAATAATTGAAAAGTTTCTAATCACACAGGTGCATCACAGCAATAATACATGAGCAACTAAAGGTTTTCACAAGTCTTAGGCTGCAGATTATGTTTCTCAAAGTTTGTTGCATTTCCTCACATGAAATGAATGATAGTTGATAAAGGTTTGTCTCATTGTCTCATTGTCTCATCTCCACAAGAGCTGTGAGCACAACCCATGGGCATGATACTGCTGTACCAAGCTGCACCAACCATTTTTAGCTCTTTTATGACGTGATAATGATTCTCAAATACGATAAAATAAGACTTACATAGAGGAAATAGTTCCTAACAGCATCACAAAAAAATGCGGGAGAACATCTAAAAGAAATGTAGTCTTTGAGCACACAGATCAAGTCTATCCGTATCACTGTCACATATGTATTCGTCTCCAGAATCAAAAAATGTAAAAGTAAAAAACTTTACCACAAGCCTATAGGAACAACCGGATACGAATTGAGGAGATTGTATAGCTGTGTATAGCTGAATAATATAATACTGTGTGTGAATTACTCTGTATTGGCATTTATAGGTAGGTACCATATACCAGGGAACCAGGGTGTAACCCCACCCAATGGAACTGTCTCTAAGTGTGAAATAATATAAAATGTGTGAAAAAAAAAAAAAAAGTAAAAGTTGATAATGGCTCAATGTTGATCTTGGCCTCAAACCTTTAAAGTCAGAAAGAGACAGCAAGTTTGAACTGATATGGTGGGTGATATGTAGCACTGACATGAGCGAGAGGTTGTGCTTTTTCATCTAGTTGCTGCCATAGAGTTTCCATAGCAACTAGGATCACTGGGGCAGTTCAGATGTTCAAATTATGTTCTCCTCATGTTTCCTTAAAGAAAACATCAGCGCTACACAAATACGGCCATTACTGCAAATTGCTGCCACGTGGCGAGATAAAACACTCGCATCTCATTATCAAAAATTCACGGTTCCACTTAGCATGCAAATATTTCTGCACACTTTTTTGCAAATATTTTCCATAATAAAATGTATGTGGGCCGTTAGTGCTGATGTGAACACAGACAGAAATTAGGCTCCTTTTCGTCTGCCTCTGATGCCAGTGCTGATGAGGTGTTAGAAATATGTAGAAGATGTGCTGGCATACAGCTCCGTTAGTGAACAGCAGGTGGAATCCACACAAGGCCACAATGACACATGCTGCATTTAGCAAAACAACAGATGTGAAGTTTCTAGGAATAACATGGGTGGACTCATTCTACTAATTATAAAATAGGTTGACCAATCACAGCAGACCTCATGTGAATATGATTGCAGACGATTTTTGTGGGCAAAATGCTCCAGATTAATAATTGATAGCTAATATGATTAAATAAGAAGGAGGCAGAGACAAAAAGAGATGAGGTTCATGTGTTACAAAAAGAGTCATTAAAAGTGATAGATAGCTCAGTACTTTATTAATCCCCAAGAATACAGTCATTTTATTATTTATTCAAACGGAAATGTGTATTTTAAAATTCTTAAATTCAATGGTAATTATAGTAAATCTTAAAATTAAAGATATTTGGAGAAAGCTCAAACCCAAAGTACAGTTGGTATTTTATGCATGTTTAATTATGTTTTCAAAACGGATTTCGCTGGATTGAAAATGCCTCGCAGAAGAATGATTATTTGTGCATTTCTATTATTAGTGGGTCACATGCGTGTGAACGTGTAAATTCGTTCACGACTCAGGAAAGATTTCTTTTTTCCCCAGCAGTCTTAATTCACCTTTACATTTAGGAAAATAAGAAGAAAATATAAGAAGCCACAGTTAGTGAAATAAGGAAGAAGTAGTGTCCTCATGTTGACCTTGGTGAACACTTCAGATGCTCTAAACTGTAAACTGTCCTTCCATAAATTAATCATCCCCTCCTCCATTGTTTACCAGCCAGCGTATTAAAGGCACAGACATAATCCCATTAGTGCAATGTTTGTTCGACAATACTGCCGATGTTTCTCTGCACACATCTGTCAGTCACTCCTAAACTCCATCTATGAGGGAAGAGTCCAAAGCCCTGAGCTGCATTTTGTACATGAAGGTTGCGCCAGATAGCAACACAGAAGAAGAAGAAGAAGACACGATCACTCATATCTTACTTTCTCTGTGTGACGTCTCAATCTGAAGACTAGTCTCCAGGTATGAGGCTTAGCTACAGAATGCCCATTAAAAAATCCTTGTGAAGGAAAGCACCTAAAAATAATGATGAGACAGATGTTAGAGGAGATAAATTGGACATAAAAAAAAGGAGGGTCAGACATTCCAGTTCTTATCTCAGACAGCACGTCTCCAGCCCCTCTTTGCATCGACCGCATAGCTAACACATCCGCTGTGCTCTCAGCACCACAGGACCATGACGACAAAACATGCTTGAACACATCCACAGTCGTCCCTTCCTGTAATCTTGTTTTATATCCCCAGCTTGCCCTTAAGTAGCCCTCTCTGAATGGAGATGAAGCAACACAGAAGTGTCTAAGAGAAGTACATTTGCATTTAAGAGTAAACCAAGTGTCCAGATGTTGGTCAGTGCTGGCATCATTCCCCTCCTGTCACACAGCTGAGCCAACAGATGGGGCTGGATATGGCTGATTCATTTAACCCACAGCGACTCCTATAGTCTGCTACCCACAGAGAGTCGACGGAGAAACAATGGCAGCTCAGACACATTAGCCTTTGGAAACATCTCCACAGATCTGGAGAGAGATCGCTGATTTCTGACATGTGTCTGGAGTCCAAAGAAACATAGTTATAAATGAATGAATCAATCAAATAAATCATCGTTCTGATGCGAATGGGACCCACGTGACAGTTTTGAAGGTCTGCAAGTTCTCAGATGCCAATTGCTCCATCTGGATCAAATGCATGGAAAGTCAGAGCATTTCTCTTTGATGCCTTTCACTAAGAACATGGTGGATTCTTTGATTGTTTCTGCAAGATTCAGAGCGAAGTACTGGAGAAGAATACAGAAGAACTGAATACATAAAGGGTATAATCCCTACAGGTAGAAAAAACACAGATTCACTGTAACACAGCAGGACCTTGATACTGTGGCTCCGTTTCCTGATTACGTCTGCTCCCGGTCAAGTTCCACATCAAATGGTGTCATCAGCAGAATGGGTCAGCTGACAAGAAATCCACAACTAATATGGGCCTCAGTGAACTCCACTAGTGCTTGTTTGCATACCATCTCACTGACTGATTTTATTACATTAGTTACATCAGTATTTTCTACATCCATCAGTCTTCTCTAAGACTGAACCGTCAATATTCTATATTATAACTTGATATCTTGTACAGCAAAGTCAGTTCTGCACTTTAAAAGAGCATTGAAGTCGAAGTTTTGATGGCAAGTTTTTGATGTCAGAATTTTTGTTCCTTTTTCCGTCTCTTACCTGTTCTGAATTTATTTTCTGTGAAATACGCCCACTGGCAAACATCACAACACTTCGAAATTGCCTCTGCAGCTTGATTGTTCTTGAAAGCATAGTCTCAGCTCAAAGAGACGCCTCAACCCTTTTTACATATGCGAGATGCGAGCCAGCGACATCAGACTGTAGGATTGTGAGTTACAGCTTAACTCTGAGTTACAAACACAGAGTTCTCTTTGGTGGGTTTTTAATTGGACGCTTTGCACAAACAAGGCGCTGCAAAGGGCATAAAATCCTGCACTTCAGAGCTTATCAATCAGTGGATGCTGTAAGCAGTTGATTATAAGAATTTAGAGAGAGAGTTTCATCTATATTCATGTATGTATGGATATATATATTTCATGTTTGCTTTGGTCTTAAATCTCTGTCTTGAGCCTCCTCCATGTAAACTTAAAAGCCACATAAAGCGCATATCAAGTACATAAAAAGTGGCCGTCACATGGTAATAACTTTTTATTAAGTGGCTGTGCAGGGGGGGTGGTGTCCATATGAGATAATACAACGTTTTATCTCTTTTCCAGGTCGTTCGTTTAAGCCGAGTTGCTGCAAAGCCCAGAAATCTCTGGAGTTCATCCCAATAAACTTGCACACCCAGAGGATGAGGGTGACGTGCCCCAGAAAAACAGGTATAACACTAGTGTTTGAGTTGTGATTACATTTGATTATTTTTTTCCAGATCTGCTCAGAGGTGTGTCTTGAGTAGAAGCATGTGACACAACTCATCCTCGTGGGTTTTCATTTCATGTGAACCAAAGCTGCTACTGTTTCCCACTGTTACGTTCTCTCCATGTCTCAGACAGTGGTGTGGTCAGCACATTGTCAGAAAGGTGAGATTTAAGTCAGCTTGAGTTGAGGAAGATAAAAATGGCCGAATCTCTTTGTTTTTTTTCTTGAGCCAATGACCAGGCGGCTGTCACCTCAACCACTCTTCCTGGAAGTGTTTCAGGGTATTAAGGTAACTCCCTGTGAGTCGGCTCCGTCTCAGCGGATGATTGATGGAGAGTTGAAGACAGGCTAACTGTGGTTCTGTCATTGAGGACTCGGGGCTTGACAGATAAAAGAAGAAAAATCCAGACATTAAACAACCCTGCTAAAGTCTAGTTCTTTCAAGAACAAGACAAGGAGGGAAGCGAAGATGGTGTGAACCTTAGGGGAATGTTTCAATGGATTGATTTCGTTTTGTGGACACAGCTCAGTTCACCTCCTGCTTCAGTGTCCACCCGTACCCACAGGCTACATGTTAAAATGCATGAGTTGCTGTGATGCTATTTATCACTCTGCAGTACAGAGATATTTTTGTCTCATTACACAGTGAATGTGTTTTATAAAACACTGCATAAAGGCTCTCTGTTCTTAAATATACCATGGGATTCATGGCACTCATGATTTTATCTGAAATCAAGTTCAATGGCCGTGGTGTCTTGTAGACAACTAGACTTTCAGTTTTCTCATAGACGTTTTGCCACTCATCAGAGAAGCTACTCCACTTCTCAAGTGACCGGTGGGAAGTTCTACTAATACTAAATTGGCTCATTTGCCCACAGAAAGTCAGTCACTTGAGGGTTGTTAAGTCATTGTGTTAGATAAATTGTGTCGAAGGCCCCCTCCTCTGTTTTTCTAATTTAACAAAAATAGTCTCTCAAACCATCGGTCCTCCCTGGCCAAGATGTGAACAATGTCATCCTCCAAGGAGTGACCCTTGACCTATAAGTGTAGGTGAACTGCAGAGTCTCTCCTGTGTTGAGCCATGTGGGTGTGTAGCACTTGTTCCCCCACGTACAGGTCAGCTCACTCCTCACTACGTTGGACAGCGTACACAACATTGTCCAACTTGTGCTTGGGTGTTTTGTCCTTGGGATGGACAAGTTTCTGCCTCAGGGTGGGGTTGAAGTGCACCGGGATGTTTTGTTTGTTGTAAAGTTTATTGAGACGTATGGGATGGCATACTGTACTACAATACTACAATACTACAACATTCACCACGTAGTAGTAGAAGTAGTGTTTTCCTCTCACTAGAGTAGTGCTAGCGTCATGAAGCTTCTTCTGCACTCGCAGGCTGTAATTGCCCTTCATTGTAGCAGAGGCTGCTGTTGTAACTGAGGTTATAGTATATTTTCTTCCTGTAAACTGCAATAAAAAAGACACACACCACCACCGACCAGCTCCAGACACATGTTGTGTGCAGAACATTGGTCAAATCCAAGTTCATCAAGGCACATTGTACAGTTGCCATTCATCATACCGGGACAATCAGGGGGCCTTTCTTTTGAAATCGTGCCTATGTGTCCACGTTATGTGGGATGTGTATGTTGTAAATACATAGTCATCCATCGAAAGAGAGTGATGGCTGCTTCTATATAAGTATGATAAATGACTGTTGCACAGGGTGAGTGATCAATAGAATGAACTAATAAGGAATAATGCAGTTGCTTCTCTGTTCTAAGTGTCTTTGTGTGCACGTCCAGCCATCTTTTAAAAATCAGCCAATGTATATGGAGAGTATTATTCTTACACCATTACTCTTCTATCATCATAAACACCGCTACAGTAATTGTGTTTGGTGTAATATCAGTGCTAAAGGGGACAAATGTTCAGAGGACATTTCTTATATCTTACTTAGTAAGATAGCAAGTATGAATATAAAAAAATGCCTGACATACCATATTAGCTTAATGTCCCTGATTTCTCTCCAGCCGGGGATTTCTGTTGCATGTTGTATAACCCGCTCCGTGTCTCTTGTCTGTATCTATAACCATAAAACACTAATCTTAAACAAGCACTGAAATATACTTAAATATGAATCATTTAAAGGGTCTGCATATTTCCCCTCATCGTGTCTTCCCAGTGCACGTGTCTCAACCACCACTTAGGAGGTCTCGTGTGCAGTTAAATGAACGTTCTCCCCAACTGGCTTCTACCCACGTACTGCCTGTTTGTTCTTTGTGAGCAGCTGGAGATTACCCCACTGGGCGTTTTAATGGTCCGGCCAATGTTTTGCTCCTGCATACTGTAACCACCACTGATTATATGTCATAATACATAATAGATGTGTTGTACATTCAAATGTGGCTGATGATGACCTCGTCTGAACAGCATTGCCCTGGGAACAAAAGAGTATGCCATCATACACATAATCTTACTTTGTGTAAATAATACCATGGAGTAGTTTATTGTTCCGTTCATTATCATTATCCTGTAGGTTTTGTCTTTTACAAAGATGCTTTGACACTTGCCACAAAGACTTTGTTGGTATTTTGTTCAGTGCCTTCTCCCCAAACCTGCACAGTTTCCAATGACACTTACCCGAAGGACAACCCATGAAAACATGATTGATGGACCACATTTACAACAGTTTATTATTATACAACAGCATTTATTTACTTCAATGAAAAGTTATGGGTTTTTTTTTCCTTCTTTTTCTTTTTCCAAAAGCCCTCATGTTGACTTTGGCCTCTTAGGTCCATTTCAACTTCATCATACTCCCGGTTCCCCAAAACCTGCTTGAATGCATCTGACCTTTTTTTGTTGTTGTTTTGGGGTTTTTTTTCCCCACTTACTCTTCCGTGAAAGTCATGTTTGTGCACCACTGCTGCACAGTGCACCACCTCTCCTGACCCGTTCATAGGTTTGTCCCTCTGACCAGCATCTGACTTGTTCACTGTGAGAGTTTTCTGCATCTTTTAAACATGATCTACAGTGATCCCCTTAACGCCTAACAATGTCTCACACTGTGGAATCCTTTCTTTCCCCCGTAGCTGCCAGACTGTGCCATCAATAAATGTAAATCTTACTCGGATGAGCTCATGGGTGCGGAGTTGCTAATTGACAGGAATCTTGTGTGGGTTCCAAACATGCTCCAATGTGTTGTATGTGTATGTGTATATCCTGTTGAGAGGCTTTGGGAAATTCTGTTATTCAGCATGGGACTCAAAACATTTGGTTGGTTCAGTCCACTCAGTGATGCTGAACATTTCCAAGACTTCCAAATAAATCTGCAGAAATGTGGGGAAAAAAAACAAAACAGCTTTGCCAAGATGAAATGAAACATTGTTCAATAATCTGCTGGCTGAATTAAAAGGTTGTTTAGTCGTTGTTAAACAGGATTGTGTAATGTTAAGTTTCAATTATAAATCCTCCTCTTGACTTCCACACACAGATCTCCACATTTAGAAAGCAACAAAGCTCTGAACACCCAGATTGTTGGTTTATTGAGAGAGGACAGTGTGAGAGGAGGAGCAGGCACTTGGAACACAAACGGATGATCGCATTCACACACTGGAACCCACCAGTGTACCCACCACTCTGTTCCACTTGCTGTAGGAGAACCAATTAGAGGAACTTGGCCATCTGAGCGCTCCAGAGGCTAAACGTGTGCAGTGGACAAAGAGCCTCATGGCCAGACACAACGATAATTAATAGAAGAAGCAGACGCTCGTAGTCAAGGCACCACATCAAGTCACCGTTGGTCTGCTGTGGTCTTGTTAAGGGACGGGAGTTCGCTGGCCCTGCTGTCGTTCACATATCTGTGGATACACTCTGAGATGTGTCTCTGAGATTCATTTACAAACCTCCTGTTTTATCTAGGGGTTTCTGAGGGTGACCATTAACTCACCTGTCCACCTAAATATAATTTTCTGATTTAACTGCCTCATCCACCCACCTGTGTATGTAGTCTTTTTTTTTACCATTGGCAGATTGGAATGAAGTGCTGTGACATGTGCTGGTCCAACAGAGTCAATAGGTGAATAGATGCCTTGTTAGGGAGGGGTAACTAAGGCCATGTCCTCACAGAGACACTTTGTTGTCGCATCATTTAGGCCAATTGTCCAAATGGATCCTGTAAATTCAGGGGCTGTAAACACACTTTTTTGAAACCTGCTCCCACGGTGAAATAATTTGAATCCACTGCCCTCGGTTTCATGTCCACGTGGTGAATCCGCGTACTTTCTGTATCGAGGTGTCATCGCCACGGCCCTTGACATCCAGTTTTCGACTTCTTCCCCCAGATGTCTCATAACAACAACAATGTACATGTTGGTGTTCCTGTTGCAGAAGGTAGTTAGCCTGTTGGGTTCAAAGCCATAAGCGTTTATACTTCCGCTTCTCTGTGTCTGTAGAGCTGAATGAATTCAATTTCACGGCGATGTTTTGGTTTTTTCTTCATTTACTTCAGGTGACAGCAACTCAAAGTGAGCGGATGTTGTTACCACAGCAACTATGAGAAGATCGGCATCAATTTTCGCTCACTTTTCTTTGTCAAAAAACACATTTTGGACTGTTCTATTTGCTCAGCAGACAAGAAAGTGCCACTCCACCGTCTTTTGTTTTCCGTTTTTGGTGAATTTCAGCAACACCTACAGGCCTGGTGTATGAACTACAGCCTGTCGAGTCGCTAACAAGAGATCCCTTTGGATGTAAATATTCAAGACAGAGGGAAAAAAAAGATTGTTTTGGTACGTGTGGACATGGCCTACAGACACGTTTTAGACAAGTATACATTGAATATCTGTGTGTGATCTAGAGGCAGCAAAGTAGCCTGAACAAGATCTCGAAACAGGTTCATAAATACTGCATCAACTCTGTATGTTTGATTCCATGATGTTGACATAACATGACAGAAATTGCTGCAAGTGATGAAATCCTAATTGGATATTCATTTCATATGTGTTTTTGACAGGATAAAACACTTTGAAAGGTTGAATTTATTTTCCTGACTCCTCCAGTTTCTGTAGAGCTGTAAAGCTCAGCACTGTAAATTATTTTTCTCTCTTTATAGATGCATCCTATGATATCGTTACTGTCGGTGCCCCTGCTGCCCATTTCCAGGGCTTCAAATGTGGTGGTCTACAGCGTCTCCTGAGCAGATATGAGGCAGAGAAAAAAAGGTGAGCTAAAACCCCAAGAACGTGCATGCGGTGATAAAATGCGACACATTCTCCACTACAGCATAATTTAATTTGGACATAATTGACAATTTTGTACCTGGCCGATGGACCTAATTTTCAAAGCCTCACACAGTTACTTAGAGACCAGCCATGCTGAATTTAGCTCCACAGCCTCTGATGGCTCAATTTGACGTGAGGCACCCGGTGTGATGGAAACAGCTTGTTGAATCCGAAGTTCCTCTGTGCTGGCACCTTTCCCTGGCAAGCATATTCCGTTTCTACTGAAGGTGTAACCCTTCACTTTAACTGCCAGCTGGAGCTAATATTTGGGTGCAGATTATTTCAAAACTGACCGGTCGAAAAGAAAAAGAAAAACAAAAAACAAACGTGAAAAAACACCCCTGTCAACAGTGACTTCCAAATGAGCCGAAATATGCATTGTGATGACAAGATCATCATATATCTCATTACGACTAAGTACAACTACAGTATACGTAACATATTGCAAACCAGAGGTTCCCTTAACAACTGAACACCTCTCACAGCCAACACTGATCAACTCTCAAAACTCTAATTATTTCCTCTTTTTTATTTCATTAACAGAGCAATGCACTACTATAGCAATATCATGCACATTAATAGAATTATTAAGCTGCACACACTAAACAATTTGTACAGTAAACGATATAAGTATTACCGTGCAAACAGTTAATCGATAGGCTGGCTGTTTCACCACTGATGAAAATGATAATTCCCCCAATTACGATTCCACAAATCAAGAGCGAAATGTACGATGTGTGCAACATCAACTATTAAAATGAAATAAAAAGATCCGTCAAACGAATGGAGAGTGACACTTCAGGTTTAAATCTACTTTAATCATGCGTCACTTTGGTCTGAAATGTGGTGGGTTTATTGGTATAAACTGATAAAATCTTCAGCTCAGATGTATATCATCAGTGGTCGCCTCACCAAACATGTCCAGACCAACCAAAATGCATTTTGATATGTTTCCATATTAAACCCTGTATACATCCACAGTAACACAGGCATGTAGCTCATACCTTCATCCTCACAGCCCTGTGTGACCCTGTCATTTTACCTGAGCGACAGACTTTCCTCGTATGCACCGTTCAGCTAGATTTACACCAGTTACCCTCCTCAAACCTCAAATCAGCAGCATCCTGTACATTGTGGCAGCAGGATGGAGCTATATGTCACCGCAGTTCAGTATGGGGCCACTTGAGTGATGCCAGTAGAAATGAAGGCTGATTTTTCCCAAAGCTCCCCGTGGAGTGGAAAGTCATTAAATGCCATGCCAGATCCAATTAGTGGTAGAGTTTGTAGCTCAAGACAGAAGGGACGAGAGGCAAGAAGGGGGGAAGCGGCGTGCGGGTGTAAAATGGATAAGTTGAAGCAGCAGAGTTAGAAGGCCTGTTCAGATAATGAAAAATAAATAAATAAATGACTTCTTTACGCTAAAGTGCACAAGAGAATTTCCTGAAGATGGTCAGTTTTATCAGCTTGCGTGAACTATGATAAGCTTTTCATTTCGTCGAGAATACACTCAAGTGAAATCGTTTTCTGGCGAATGAGAGATTAGACTGAGGGAAAGAATTCTACTGGGAGACAGGGCTTTTTGTTTCATATTTGACTTAGCTAATGACTCACTGTAGCTTAAATTTTCCAATTTTCCGCCTGGCTAGCTGACTAGAGCCGGCGCTGAGCCTTATCCATGTTTGACCTGGATTGCAGTCATTTGTCAGTCATCATCAGAAACTGGAATTGATGCTGTTTCTGTGAGTGTGGTCATTGTAATGGGGGTGCGTGTTTACTTTATATCTGGGACATTTGTTAATTTCCAAATATAATTGGTTTTTGTTTTGCATGCAACAAAAATCTTTTTTATGTAGAAGTTCTGCAGTTGTGTCACAGGTCAACCTCACTCCAACAGAGAAATACTAGACTGTCACGTGTATTATCGGTTTCCTCATCGTCCGTAAGCATTTTGATGAAGAAGGAAGCAGATGCAGAGATGTGAGATCTGTCTGTTGAATATAATATGAATTTGTCAAAAACAGAAAACAGAAAAGGATTGAGGAGAACAGAGGTGTTACCATAGGCAATAAACAAGCTATTTGTCTTGGTTCCTCAGACACTTGAAGAAAGGGAGGAGGAATGTTTCCAGAACCATTAACAAACCTGCATCGGCCAAACTTGGCAATGATCAGAGTGTCCGATGTATTTTGTCTGGCTGAATGGGCCAAGAAAGACCTAAATCAATAGCAGCACTTAGTATTCTTCCAGAAACCCTGCACATGTTCATGCTGGGTCCAGTCATTTATCTTTTGTTAATACATGTAGCTCGAGTTAAATGGTTTTAAAAGTCAGAGGATTTTTTCCACTTTAACTAAACCCCATAGAAAAGTGGAGATTTGCAGAGGTGGTCAAATCTTTCAACGGATAATCTGGATCCTAAATATTTTCATACCTGCACTCAAAGTGTCTAACCCAACTGACCAACGGCCTTTAGATTAAAGACATTTATGTAAAAGAATTATGTTTTATTTTAGTCCAAACATCATTTTTCATCTTAACATGCTGCAGTGTTTGGTAAAGGGGTCTGGAGAGCAGGAAGTCTGCCAGCCCCAGATTTGACCCCTTTTAACACATCAGAATTTGCATGAACACTTTACTCCTCCAGTGTCGGCTCAGAAAAAAACAGTAGACTATTAAACATTGCAGGGTCAAGTATGAATCAAGATTCTGTTCTGCATCACTCCGAATTTCTTGCCTAAAATGTCAATAACATATTTTGGACTTATAGACATGGCCATTGTAGACAAATTTAGAATTTTAGAGCGCAATCATCACAATTATTTACATGAATAATTAAACATTATAACTGATTTGAGTTATGTTTATTTTGTAATTCTATTATGTAACACTGTTCCATGTGACATGCTCGTGTCTTATTATGTGGAGAAAAATATTCAGACTCGTCCTTAATATAAACTTTACATAACATAAATTTATCCAGGCACTTTCAGGATCGGCTGTGCTGCATCGCTGCACAAATTGTGTTGTAGCGCTGTTGTGTCTTTGAACCGAGTCACACAGAGGACGGCAGAGTTGCTGGCGCGCTGGGCTTTCAGGTCAAGCAGAACCACAGAATGACACATTTCTGGGACACAGAGCGGCTCAAACTACTGCTACACACTTAATAGAGTCTCTGGGAGCCGATGTTCAGATTCAGTGTGACTAGCACAATGTTGTCCAACAAAATAAGTGTGTGTGTGTGTGTGTGTGTGTGTGTGTGTGTGTGTGTGTGTGTGTGTGTGTGTGTGTGTTCACACACACCAC
>CAAKHB010007787.1:114083-119083 GCA_901007665.1 Aeoliscus strigatus
CAGAAAGCTCGGCATCATCATCACTCACATCTACATGTGATGTCTGCGCATACTCAAGTCAGGCTGGCTTTATGTCCACAAAAAGTTTGAAAGTTTGACACTGAAAAGGCCCGCCTGCCAAGCATCTCTGGAACGCACTAATTATCTTTCAGGCTCATGTGCAGTTAGTAGGCAATTAGCGGAGAGTCAGCCTTAAAGTCTGTGCTCTCCTCGATAGTCTGTCCCTGAAGAACGAGACACCTCCGTTTTATCCTGGGTTCCGACCACAAGTCAGTTGTTGCATCAAATCCATAACAAACTGTGCCTTTTCCTCAACCTAAAAATAATATCACCAGGATCAGAGACTTGATGTCAGAACATGAGCTACAGAATCTTGCTTTCATGTCAGGCAGGGTGGATTACTGCGATGTCTGTTCGCAGGTCTATCAGACAGTAATCTCGCAGCTTGTGCTGATGCAGAGTGATGCTGTGGGATGTAACAAGGACCAAAAGAAGCTCCAGTTCTCAGATCACCTCACTGACTTCAGATTCTGACTGCTCGTTCATAAAACTCAACAGGTTTAGGACCAAGATGTTTATCTAATCCTCTGAGGCAGCAGGAACAGGTCAGCTAGTGGAGGACTACTTCCTGAAGTTAGGAAGCTTCATTCAAAACTAAACAAAGCCCCCACCACCGCCGCCCTTTTTTGTTTATTTGTGTTTCATGTTTTGTCTGCGTGTCTGTTCTCATTCTACCATTTGACACCTGTCTGACACATCAGAGGAGCATTTGAAATGTGCCGCAATGCCTTAAAAGGCTAATCCTGGAGAAACCCCATCCACATTTTGTGAGAAAAAAGTAAGTAAATGCAAACTAGAATAAACTAGAAAAGCACTTCGGAGAGTGCAGATCTCCACCAAGCAGCTGGCCCTATCTCATAACGAGTAAAAATCCTTCAAAAGATTCCTGTGTCCAGATGGTTCCAGAACACTACCAAAATTTAATCATCGGGTCCTGGTCCTATTGTCAGCATTTCCTGATGATTTCATTACAATCTGTTCATAACTTTTTGAGTTATGTTGCTAATAATATACGCCCCGCGGTACGTAACGCTACACCCCCTACCTGCACTGTCCTTCCTCTTTCACATGCACAGGTGATTCTGGAACCTGGGGTACTTGAGGCTACGTGTTTGAGCCCTATCTATCTGTCTATCTGTCTGTCTGTCTGTCTGTCTGTATGTCTGTGTCTGTGTCTGTCTGTCTGTCTGTCTGTCTGTATCTCTTCTCACCTCCCTCCAGCTGTATTCAAGGACAAATTGTGTAATTGTAAGTAACTGTTATCCTCAGCAGATGGTGTTCAGTAGTCAGTGTACTTTCACATGTAGCAATCTGACCACTTATCTCTTCAGCCTCCCTCCACCTAGCAAGTAAAGTGAGACTATTTTTAACTTTCCTTCTTATCTGCTTTTTTTTTTTTTTTTACTTTGGATCAAGCAAAACTTATTTATCTTAGTCGGAGTCTAGCGAGGCACTCTGCTCAGCAGTCACGATGATCATACTCACAGATATATTGTTAACTGCATTTCTCCCCAGGGATGTGTGCATGTCAGATCTGTGAAACAGGTAGGTGTGGAAGAACTACACTGAAGAGTAGTTGTTGTGTGTGGGCGGAGCAAAGGTGCTGTGGTGTGACGGTGCTAAGAAGCCGTTTGCTAAAAGACCTGCAGCTCTTGTATGTGTTTGAACACAGCGTCTCAGCCTGCAGTGTCGTCTGTGATTAAACGGCAGCTAACCGAAGAAAGTTTGTGCATGAGGAGCGCCAGCGCAGTCAAACACACATGTACTGTGACCCTGTGTTTAAGAAGTGCAAATATGACCCAGATTGTTTTAAATGCACTTTGCGTATTGGTTCAACCATCTTAGGAGAGATCATGAATAAAACTCGGTCGTATGGATTGCAAATGAGCAAGGTCAGGAAACCAAAATTAATTCATAATTTACATTTAATTTTCAGCTAAATGTGCTCGTTACTATATCATATGTAGCCATTTTCCACTTTTTAATTGTGTGTACATGTAAAGCTCTGCACATCATTAGAATAAGAGAATAATAACATTCTGTTTCCACGCAACTGCAACGTCTAATATTTACAGTTCCGCCTTTACTTTATTGACTTGGAGTAATGAAGCTGTTTTGCATCTGTGTTAGGCAGTTACAATGTTATATAAATAAAACACAGTGGTGTCATAAAAGAAGTAATTTGCCTGTTTTCTCTGCTCAAATATTTATTTGTCAATGGACAAATGACAGTCAATGGAGATCATACACTAATTTTAAATCCCAAGCAGAGAAGCTCAACCAGGCTCATGCAGCCTGGTGAATGTTAAGTCATTGACTGAAACACAATCTCAATGACAATATTATTTATTGCTTTAAAAACAAGGAACACTACTTATTCTAATCAAAACTGGAATACAATATTAATGACAATTTGTCAACAGTGTCGATTCAGTGGGAGTTTCTGTTCATCGTGCTGTGTAATTTAAATTCTGTCACTTAGTATTATTATGTTGATGAGTATTATTTTGCCTGTGTGAATGTTTGTTGTTGTGCTGTCTCAGTTTAATCTTTGTGGACCTCAGGAAGAAAAGCTGCTTCGATGCAGAAGCAAACAGGATCCTTGAAAACAAACAAACAAATGTTCAGCTAAATGCGAGTTGGCCAGGAACTTGGGGCGAGTTAAATTTGTAATAACAAGAGTGTATTCAAACTGAAACAAAGTCAAATCCTGTCTGGATTGCTGTTTGAGATTGCTTGTACACATACACTCGCCGGCCACTTACACAGTGCTTAAAGTGGGCCGGAGTTCACTAGAGCCGAGCCCCCTTCAGTGTCACATACTCATATCACGCTTCTGTTCTATTTCATCTCCTGGCAAACATAAGGACGTATGAGACATTGTGAATAAAGCACTAGTCTACAAGGAGAGTTCACTTGGAAGTGAATTGTACTGTATTTGTACTGTAACATACTGTCAGGTGGACGTTGCAAGGTAACATTTAATGTATATTTACTGAGGTGTCTGCCAAACAGAATTAGCGATGTGCTGTTAAATGAGCAGTGGCACAGACACAGCCTGGAACAGTATCATGAGCAGCAGCAGATGCAACAACTCAATCATGGACTGTAAAAAAAAAAAAACAAGCTGTCAGAAGTAAACCAGTAAGAAACAAGGTCCAACAGCTCAGTACTGATGCTGATGTGTTAACTCAGCTACACTGTTTATTTGCATTTGATGTGCATAACACTGAAAATTCCTTTAATATTTTATCAGTATAATGACTCAAATATAATACAGTCCAGTTCAGCATCATCAACCACTGCATCCTCAGTAATAACCACAAAATAAAATCATACCTTTTCAGACTGCATGAACAAAAACTTAGAACCTTATTAAAAGCCCAACTAGTTTACATCACATTGCAGTGGTCAGTGAGTGTATGTGCCTGGCGTATGTCTGTGAATGTAAAACAGCGTCTGTGCCTGAACTAGTGCGACACCTGATAAGACAAGTGAAGGGCAGTGAAAGTCATCCTGTTATTATAATTCGGTTAAATGTTATAAAAGCAAGAAAAGACAGAAGAAGAAACCTTCCGTTGAGCCAGACTCAGCCAGAGTGAGCCTCCACTGTTCAGGTTGTGGTGCCGATGTAAGAATTTCTACCACATAAAAAAAGCCCAAACATGCAAGCGCAGATTCAGTAGCAACAAATCATATGATTTTTGTTCCAAGATTAGGGATAAAGATAAAGGGCTGAAGAAAGATCCTTCCGCATTATAATAAAAAATGTCCACTCCTGGGCTTGGACTTTTTTTTATTTACCCCCCCCCCCCATGTGCAGGCTGTTGTTGTTGAGGCTGTTGTTATTATTATTATTATTATTATTATTATTTGTATCACAGTATTACATTATTATAGCTACCCAGCTTAGTCCTTTCCTCTTAGTTGTATAATTGTGGAATACATATAGCTAATCAAAATTTTCATGAGGTACGTTTGGCTGAATAACAAAGTTTAGTAGTAGTTGTATGGCACATTTCATACCTGAGGCTTTACAGAGAGGACAAAGTAACGAATGGCAGAAACAGGAAGAGACATAGAACGTTTCGACAGTTCTGGGTCAGACACACACCAGGTCATTGCTTCGCAAGTCCCAAGTACAGAAAGTCAGGCAAGTCTCAAGTGATCCAAAAGTCCTGCTGCATTTTAAACGGTCACATCAGCAAAGCATAGAGCCGCTGTCCGATGTGACATCCATACAAAGATGTTCAGCACTGATTAAGCTGTCAGCTCAACTTCTGACGGCCAAGACAAGCTCACTATTCTGTCGGCATCCGGGGGTGGGAGTAAAGAAAAGGGTGTTGGCATGGCAAATCCAGGGGTATAACGACCTTGCAGGCTCCTTTTCTTGAAGGGCTTTGCTCCTATGTTTTGTTGGAGTGTGTTTTCTGAGGTAATTGAATTGCATATTGCAGCGCTAACTAAATTACTCTTGAGAATCCTTATCATTTTTTACACAGTGGAAGCAGCAGCCAACACGAGTCTCCTTCGTAACGGGATCATCATCATCTTAGGGTAGCGGTTGAATTTTAGATCAAAGGAGGTGTGCTCCTCGGAGAAACAGGCTGTGGAGGCAGTAATTGAATTGTTTGTTGCTCGCTGGCTGTACTGCAGTAATGGAGAGCAGATACTTCATGGTGAAGGAGGGTGTTCATGTCTCTGTTCCCTCCGTTTGTAAATAGTTCCTGTGTCTCCTTGTGTTTTCTTCACCCACTTTCCCCACCAGTGTGACTCACTTCTTGTTCACTTTCTCTGTCTCTGTTGCTTTTTCAACACTTAAATTTTCATTTGTCGTGCCAACACACCAAAGCATTCAATACCTGTCTCCCACTCCCCCAATCTTTCCCCTTTTGTGTTGGCTACAGACAGAACAATTTGTTCACACACTTAAGGATGAA
>CAAKHB010007787.1:121583-132035 GCA_901007665.1 Aeoliscus strigatus
CACTGCCCCCTGTTGAAGGAAACATCAGAAACCCATGAAATCACACTGTGTCTGTGTCCCAATTGTCTGACACACTCAGATATTGGGTAGAAGGTGTGACAGAATTATTCTCCAAAATCCCCATGCATCGTCGCAGACATATTTGAATGATGCTTTCGAGTGAGGATTGAAAGCAGATGGTATTTGGTGATGCATTTGAGCCTTGACCAGTCCATTTACATGAGTTTCATCAGGGTAAATCTGTGAGTAACGTCACGTTGTCATTAGTCAAATTAATCATGGACCTGTTTTCTGTGTAACATGAGGTTCACATTGAGCTTTATCACAGGCTACAGACTCAACAAATGTTGGACAATTCAGACTTCTCTGCGTGGTATTCACGACCTCTCAGAGGTCACTGACCAGAGGTGGGTAGAGTAGCCGAAAATTGTACTCATGTAAAAGTACTGTTAGTTCTGAATACTATTACTCAAGTAAAAGTAAAAAGTAGTCATCCAAATAATGACTTGGATAAGAGTAAAAAAAAAGGACTTGGTGAAGAAACTACTCAAGTACTAAGGAACATCTTATTTATTTGTTGAGGAGCATTCAATCAGACAGAATTACAGAGCGTAGAGTTTATCCAATAAAATAACACAATTAAATTGGTAAAATTTTAAAAAGAATGTAAATTCAAGTACTTGAATACAAATACAAATTGAAAGGGAGTACATAAAAAATATTTACAAAATAACTTATAATATTATACAAAAAATACAAGAGTCACACACTCTGCAGCTCAGCAAACTATTTACCAGAAATATCCCTGGCCCCAGAGGTTTCACCACAGAGATAAACCGTATACATTTGAAGACATGTTGTAATCTAGAACCACATCAACTCTTAACTCTTTGTCTGCTCTGCATCTTCGCCCGTTATGCTCGTTCTCCTACAGGTGATTGGAGGGAGCAGCTGTGCCCCCTGGTGACCAGACTGAAGGAGTGTGTGACGGAGGTGGTGGAAAAGGCCAAGCGAGCCATGACATTTGTGCTCCTGCAGGAGGCAGCCTGCAGCATTCCACAGGGCTTCCTGCTCCAACAGAGGAGAGATGTAGTCTTCAGTCAAGCTGTAAGCACCCAAACTGGCCTTATTGGAGAGATTTAAAGTCTGTTCCATGACTTACTTCAAAACTCAGATTACCTCTGTGACTCCATTTGATCTCTCTCAAAAAGGTCAGCAAAACACTGCTAGCTAGTTGATAGTTGGCCGACACTACAGTTATAAAAACAGGCTTTTACAGCCTTTATTGCATTCTTATATCCTTGCTTGGTCTCAGCTTCGATGCCACTCAGTGTATTCTGTATGTGTTCATGTGTTCCACCAGCTGGCAGCCTTAGCCTGTGGTTTCATCATGAGGTTGTACGCAGGAGTGCAGGACAAAAGCTTCCTCATGCAGCTCCACCTGGTCGGCCTGGTGGCTCAGTTTGAGAGCCTACTCAGCACTTATAGTAAGTAAAATGTGATCTGGCAACTTCCGATTACAGCAGCCGCTCACCTGTATTTTCCCTCATGGAAGAAAGAAAAAACTGTTGAGTTAAAGTTGGAGTGTGAGGCTTACACTTACTGCCAGACGATGATTCATTGTCTTTTTTTCCAGCTTGTTTTCCTGTTTAAAACAACAATAATTGTAGATGATTAATAGATCAATATGCAGACTCTTGGTTCAGTTAATAGGTCAGAATCTGCTGTGCAGCTGACAAAGGAGCAGAACTAAAACTAGAAAGTTGCTCGTCAAGCTATTTTGATGTGGGTCTGCCACCAGGCCCATCACCATCCACGTGCCACGGGTTGGCATGTCAACATAAAAATGCGGAGCTGTAGCACCGTTGGCTGTTCTTACAACCGGCGTGTCGTTAGCTTCAAATTGCAGAGCTTCAGCAGCGTTGGCTGTTCTGATTCCCTGAACGCATAGATGTATAGTTTATGGGAGTTTATGGGAGAAGGTGAAAGTAGGGCTGAGCTAGGGGGCTGTGAGCACCCCATTCATTTCCCAGAGATGAGTTTGCCACAGTCTGGACATCTGGGCTGCTAGCGCGAAAACAGCACATTCTTTCATCAAATCGACAGGACACAACTTTTCACCTCTTTTCACCGCCATTATTTTCCTATAGGGAAACTTTGACCTTTGACCTTTCGCAGGCTATGGGTCAAAGGTTGTCAAAGCACACTCCGTTGGAACGGGGGCGATACCCCAAATGCATAGATATATTTTTATGTGGGTTGAATGAGATTTGATCGAGATATGACCAATTTTATTTTCCTCCAATGCATTTTATGTGGGAAAAATCGGCCTCTAACCTAACCTCTCAGAGCATGGGATCCCCGATCGAGACGGTCGAAATGAGCTATGTCTCCAGAGTAGACTAATTATTCAAATAATAAGAAACGCATCGGATCATAAGGTTGTCTCTTGCTTGCAGACCCACAATAAAAAAATGAGGTGCCTCAATTAGTCGTTATCATCCATTATTCCACCAAAACCTTGCACCTGCACCTCCTATTGGTCAATGTGGATTCATTCATCATGGCAGCCTTTAAATGGATATTTTTGAGAAACAATAAAGCTTCATGTGCTTCATGTGGTAACTGACAGTCACTGGTATTTTTTGTGTGTCTCAATTAAGGTGAAGAGATTGGGATGCTGGAGGACATGGAGGTTGGAATCTCAGATCTTCAAAGAGTTGTGTTCAAGATCACAGAGGCAAAGACTGATGACCTGAGTGACCTCCAGCCTGTAGTGTGTGGCCAACGGTAAGACTTAGGTGCAGGATCCTTATTTTGATGAAGATCCCGTCAGTTAAGACATGAGATGATGAGAGTTTAAGTGAGGAATCCTTCACTTCAACTACCAGAGTTAGGTGTCTGTGGAGGTGCTCAGTCCTACTTGTTTCACCTCTCACTCAAGAGGGTCCAGTTTGGAGTTCTAGATAAGACTACCACAAGCATCCCTCAACAGAGGAGAAGGTACACAACAGAACTGACCCAATGCCCCCCTTCATCCCTAGGTGGGTCAACAGACAGGTATCACCATGAGTCTCATATCTTTCAAGGTTTTATCAACCCCACAGACATCAAATATCTGGAACATCCCATTAATGACTTTAATCAACATTTATATTACCTTTCTTTGACCTTAAAAGCACTTTAGAAGGTTGAAACCGTTTTTGTGCCCACTTCACTTCAGACATTGAGGAAGTGATTGATTGCATGTGGAAACTCTGTGTTCCTGACTGTCACAGAGCTCTCACACCGTCCAGCCATTCACAGTCAAGGCTGGAGTTACAGCTGTAGTTATTTCATTTTACAATTACAGATTATAGACTCTACAACATGACGAGTCTGCAGAAGAATCCCTGACTGTAGAAGCTCCATGTTCTGTGAACAATGGATTGATGGATTCAGTGAAGCATCAAACACTTCACAATGGTTCTGTCTGCCGTGTTGTGACTGCACAAAGGTTTATGTTCCCATGGAATGAAAACACAACAGCGTTTCAGTTCTTCAGCATTCAGCAACAGTGATTTCTGCTCCAGAGTGGTGATTGAGCATAAATACAAATAATGTCAATGAATAAACAGCCAAATGCACCTTCTGCATTTGACCCATATTCTACAAAGAAGCCGAGGATCTTACGTTCTTTCTACCAGCAGCTCTGTGACGAGCGTGGACATGACTGGTCACAGACACGTTTGTTGACAATGATTGTATTTGTTTGTGTGTAAACATGACCAAGAACATTAAGTGTTTTGAATATTAACTGAATCACAGCCTCTTTGAGTAGCTAGCTGTGTCTTTGGCTCTTAGTCCACCACAAGTAAACACGTTTTAGTTAGTATGTGTGATAAAATACACTCCATGCACCAGCCAATCAGTCCTGTGCACTCTTCCTCTCATGCATGAAAAGTTCCAGCTCTCTTGTTTTCAGCTTGTAACACAGCCCCTTTCTTCTCCTTTCAGAGACCACTTCACTGTCGAAGTGCCATTACCACGACTGGCTTTCCAGGCAATGCCAGAGGAGATCAAAGATGGCAAGCCTCTCCGAGTATTCCCGGTGCTGTTCAACGTGGGCATCAATGAACAGCAAACAATAGCAGAGAGGTACTGCCGTCATAAAGCCATGTATATCATCGAGGATAACTCCCCCGTCATTTGTTTTCACTGGCCCAACTTTATCTTTTTTATCCTTTTATCCTTAAAAGGCTCAATGTGGTACTGAATGAATCAATAGCCAGATCAGATCTTCATGGAGGACCAGCCAAGGAAAAGATGTGTGTTTCTAGACGATGTTTGACCTTTTTGTCTCTGTTGTGTCTGTGGTCTTTTCAGGTTTGGAGATATTTCTCTTCAAGAAAGAATAAATCAGAAGAATTTTGAGATGTTAGAATTTTATTACAAATCCTTAAGTGAAAAGGTGCCACATGAATGTAAGTGCACACAAATCTGTTTTTAGTTGTTGGAAATGGTTCAGCCTGTTGTGAATGATGCTGCCAACTGTAATTTTGGTTTAAACCTTTTGCTATAAATGTTTTAAAGCGTTTTGGGGTTTTTTTCCACCTGGTCCAAACTGTTTTTGCTTTGGGCAGGTCTACCGTGTTTTCAGACACAGACTGATGTAAAGGAATTACTTGAAACCCTGGGCCAGAATGTAGTCACTAAAAAGAGGAAGAATGTGGAGATTTTGTGGATTGCTGGAGCGGTGAGTGGATTTTAAATAGCATCGATGTTACTTTAACAATCTGTCTGTGTTGAGCAACCCAATTTCCTCAGGGGAACAAAAGGGAAGAACCTGTGCTTTGTAAGTGTAACTTGTGTTCACGTTTGATGGTTATTGTGACCAAACAACTGAACACAGACCAAGATGAACTGAATTACAATTGGTACACACTGTTATCTAAGGTGTTTTCATTCCTACAGTGAAGCTAAAAGAATCTTGTAAGTTTATCTGAATCTAAGATTAGATAGAATATCTGTATTTGTCCCACAGCAGATATATAGAGGGAGACTGTATGAGTCAGTGTGGTCAAAATCAGGAAATGTTGAGCCTCTTTGCACACTTCAACTGTTTTTATCATCACTTCCAGATTTGTCGAAGGTTGAATGGCATCAGGTTCACCAGCTGTAAAAGTGCCAAAGATCGAACATCCATGTCTGTCACGTTGGAGCAGTGTGCTCTCCTACGTGATGAACACCAGCTGAGCAAGGACTTCTTTGTCCGTGCACTGGACTGTATGCGGAGGTAAGACCCAAAGAACTACACTTACTGTTTACACCAATATCAGCAATCCTGTGTTAAAGGGTTAGTTCCTTTCAATTCCAGTGGTTTTACCACTGATAAGGTACAGCAGGAGGTGATGTCTCCTGCTGTCAGACCTTTTGTCTGCAGAAAACATGAAGGATTGAGGGTCAGTCCTCTAAACTTCCATTTTGACCTGGGAGAAGAATTTTCAGGGGGGGTTGTTTTGTTTTGTTTTGTTTTGTTTTGTTTTTCAAAAAAAACTATACAAATGAAACTATGGCTGAATAAAGATGTAATTCAGGTGTTTGGGTGAACTGACCCTTTAACAGTAAACTGTAGAGGAGCCAGACGTTCCTGCACTAACACACCATCAGTCACACACATCTCAAACATTGTGTGTGTGTGCAGCTTCTCCACCCTGCTCACGTGTGCAATCATCAGAACGACATGTGCCTCCTCCACCACCACGTCTTCCTCACACTTTCAAAGGCAGTCGTGCATGTTTCTGTCAGGGCTGCGGGGCCCCTGCTGCCTTCCATGTTTGTGTCTGACAGTTACATCTGCACCTTTTAATGTTCGTAAAAACCTTCTCAGACGTCAGTGGATGCACACACAGATGAAGTTCACGAACACAAATACCAAATCATGTCCCATCTATGACTCTACATCTACTGTACATCAATCCACTTCTTCCAAACTCGCTGTTTCCTCTGTTCTGGGTGTGAATGATGAACATGGTAACCAGCAAGTAAGTAAATTGTCCAACTGGGGATCAATAAAGTTAATTATCACTTGTGAGCTCCTGTTCAGTACAACATGTACAGTCCTGGCCAACCATTTGAAATCCTGTTGGTCCACAGTTAGTCTGTCTCTGGCCAGGTGGAGTTTGCATGTTCCCCTTGTACTTGTGGGTTTCCACCAGGTACTCCATATGACCCTACCAGCTGCCAAAGGTCACATTGGCTTTAGCTTTCTGTGACCCTGCTGAGAGAAGGACAGTAAAACACTGGGGAGGCTGGCAGAGAAAACCGATAAGAACACAAAATAATATATTTTTTGTGTTTTATTTGTCAATGTCAGTTTTATTTATATAGCACACGTTTACAAAGCCTTTGGCCAACCAAAGTGCTTTACAATAGAAGACAGCCAACAACAGTAAAAACAGAAAAGTAGAGAGATAAAACAGATGCAGAAGAGGTGACTGCTCAGCCAGAGGCCAGGGTGAGTCTTAAGACGGGTTTTGAATATGGAAAGGCTATTTGCAGACCACACACCGCCATTTACTGTAAACAATACCACATCGCCATAGAAACATGTCCCATTTACTGCGTCCGACAGTTTTTCCATTCCGTCTCTCCAGTCTCTCTGATTCCATGTGAATGCAGCATAAACCGCACAAGACAGATGACTGGAGATAAAGTCCGTCATCGTTCCTTCATTCATTCATCATCTTCTGCTTGCTCCGGTTACGGGTCACGGTTGTGTTGGAGCCGATCCCAGTTGTCAACATGCAAACGTCAGGGTACAAGATGGACGAGTCACCAGCTCACCACAGGGACACATGAAGGACACACAACCATTCACTCGCACAACTACGGGCAATTTCGAGTGACCAGTTAACAGTTTTTTAAGGTACAACACATATTATTAAAATAACTATGGTGTCTACATTTCTTAAAACAATTCGGTTCTTCTCAGCATAGCTGACACCTGTCATCAAACCGTAAAGTCAAGTGTATTTTAAAACTGAAGCTTTATTTTGAAGAGCTAGTGATGATGAACAAAAGGACCTTTTGTTACTTATTTCATCTTTCCTTCCCGCTGCACCAGCAGACTACCCTCCTTCTGATTTCACTCCTCAGTCAATCTAAAGATATTTCTTGGTATACAAGACTTCAGGCCACGTTGACCTGTGTTAAAGTCACCACGTTTACAATATTGTCACACAGACCAACGTGTCTTATACTTCAGTGTAAGTGCTGAAACATGGCAGTATGTTTATTCAAAGTTTAACCACAAAGAACCTGCTGATCCACTGCTGGAAACAAGTATTCTTAATTCCTGACTTCAGCCGGAGCTTGTTTGCCAGAACAGATGTAATGGAAACACATTTTGCATGTACCATTTGTCATGAGACCTGCATCCGACAGCATGACTCCTTCCTCCGTCCACAGCCAACCGAGTCATCCCATCAAACGGCTCAAGTTGTGGCGCTTGTCCTTCTTTTCATCCATCACGTTCTGCTCATCTGAGCCTCATCATTGTTTCTGTGGGAAGTTCTCGACTGCACTAACGTCTCAGTGTTTTGATCTGTTTCTGTTGGTTCTGTTTCAATCTGACGGGCGCCCCCGCAGTCGGCTGACCCAGGGAGACATGGGGCAGTGGGAGGACCCTGAAGCTGGCAACGTGTCAGAGAACAAACCAGCATCACGACACTTTTACCCCATTGCCCTGCTGCTCGTTAGCTCCCATCTATTGGTCGTGTGGCTCATTTTAAGTCTTGTTTTTCTGCTTGCAAAATATCAATAAATTGCTGACAATGGCATCTGTACTTTTTTTCCTGTGTATGCTGGTTATTCGTCAGAGTGGCGGTGTGGGTTCATTGGCTCTCTGTCTTAAGGTTCACGGAGGCTGATGATTGAGGAAAATTAGTTTCAACCGGAGGTGTCTTGAACTACAGTTAAACTTGTGTTTCTTCCACTGCTCTGTGTTCAGTAGCAATCATAAACGTTCTTCTGATTTGAAGCTGGGACTAACTGCATCCTCATTGAATGGACATGAGCAAAACAAGTTCAAGGATAATTCAGATGGTTTTGCACTTGAGTTCCTGTGCTTTGGGGGAACAAAATGACTCACAGGGATGTAGTCTGTGCAGCGCTGAGTGTCACCAGACACTGGCAATAGAAATTGGAGCCTGTCAATGTCAAAGACAAACACTTTTATTTCTTTTGACACACAGTTGCTCTGTAATTTACTCTGCAGCCGTTTTGCGGTCACTTCTCCCACTCAGTCATAATGGAGTCATTTCCACCCCAATGGATAAATAAGCCAAATGCTAAAAAAAAATACTGCAATTGTCCTTTAATCAA
The DNA here is from genome assembly GCA_901007665.1 of Aeoliscus strigatus. Taxonomy (NCBI): domain Eukaryota; kingdom Metazoa; phylum Chordata; class Actinopteri; order Syngnathiformes; family Centriscidae; genus Aeoliscus; species Aeoliscus strigatus. The sequence continues at coordinate 129,948 of CAAKHB010007787.1, forward strand.
TCAATGCTAGCAGCTATCACACAACTATGGCACCAAAAAAAGTATGTTTTCGCAGGCTTGTGCTCCCATTTTCTGTAGAATAATTCAGCAGGACTTTTTATGACATTTGTTAACAATACCAGAAGCAGCTTTACCTTTGTAGCATCGCATAGAAAAGCAGATGATCTTCTTCATCAGTGTCGTTAGCAAACCGGCACGAAACTGAGTAAGATGTGAATGATTCTTAATGGTATCATCACGGTCACCAATGCATGTGCTTGGATCATTCTGAAGTAATATATTTTGTATTATTCTTACTATTCTTCTTGGAATAATGTGTCAGGCAGGTGCCACATGAACCAGTATGAGCATGCATGTTCTTTGTCTGAACTTCAGCTTTCATGGTTTATCCGTGTTCACAGCAACCGTCGAGTCTATCATGGTTCTGCCAACAAAGAATACAACCAGGGAACAGTCAGTGTAGGCTTCAGCTTCGCGTGCGTTTCATGTGTTTCTTCATTGACACCTGCATGGATTCATCTGTTCATTGAACTCTCTCTGTAACACTGACCAGCTTCTTTTTCCTTCAGTTTTGGAAATCGATGCAGTTAGTAGAGTAGTCTGAATACAACCCAGATGTCATTTACCTTCTTTGTGTAACTAGCCATCAGTGTCCTTGTTCCGCCACTCACACAGTCATGTTTTGGTAAGTCCCTGTTGAATGTTCCCTGTTCAATAGTGGGACCAATCAGTGGTCAATCAATCATCCTCCACTTACATATGACATTATGGTTGGGTCACCTGGCTCTGGCTGAGCAGATCTGGCAAACCACAAACCATCAATGTTCATCAGAGTTCGATAGTGAAACATCCAGAGGGTCCCACGTCTCCCTGCTTTCCATGAATCATCCTCATTGTTACTTAAGTGTCTCTGGAGGGTATTTTATACCAAATAATGAACTATAACATGTTTTTACTATGTTAACAGTATATATTTACAGTATATGGTACGGGTGATGTGAAGTAATACACATAACCTGAAAACACAGGTAGTTTGCATATTAGCCGTTTTGTTTTGTTTTGTTTTGTTTTTTTCACATTACCCGTAATAGAGAGAGAGAGAGAGAGTTTATATCGAGTTGTCTGAAGTACAGCTTACAAGCTTTTTTAAATTTTGTGCCTTGTTTACCAGCCTGGTGTCAATCAAGTGTACAAGTGAAGGCAGGTTTGCATGTCATCATACAGATGTTTCCCTTGTTCTACCATGAACACATCTTCATTTGTACAAACAGGATGAGTAGGACAGGATAGATGTGCCTGAGTCATTGTCATCACTGTCGTTCATATTCACATTAGGAAACTACAGTTTACAAACTCATGCATATTCATTTTTTGTTTCCCTTCTCTCCCCTCATTCCTCTTCACACCCTCGGTTGGTCACCAGAGAAGGCTGTCGGATTGAGAACGTTGAAAAGAATATTAGATGCAGGAAATATGCCTTCAACATGTTGCAGCTGATGGCCTTTCCCAAGTGCTACCGACCACCGGAGGGGACGTATGGCAAAGTTGACACTTGAGGAAGAACTCCACCAGCACCAGTTCACCTCTTTTAAATGTGTAATAACAAAGAAATTAAGCAGTTTATTTGTAACTGTATGTGTGTTGGATGTTGCTATTTTGTTTGTTGAGTTTTTTTATTGTTATTTAGTGTGTGTGTGTGTGTGTGTGTGTGTGTGTGTGTGTGTGTGTGTGTGTGTGTGTTGATCCCATGCGATATGTAAGCACATTCCCTTTTTGCCTTGTGTACCTTGGCCTCAGCAGTGATAACGTTGACAGTGATAACAATGGTGTTGTCCAGTCACATTGTTTTTTTAAACACGTACGCTGCATTTACGTACTGGACACAAGCACTTCACCCGTCAATGGATTTGTTTTTTCAAACTGACATGTGACTAGTTACTGCAGACATCACTTTTGATGTGTGTGAAAGACAGCTGGCTGTCTGTTAACTCTATCTCATGTCATCATGAGATACTGAAAGTGTATATTTGAACCTCGAACAGACACACGCAAAGAACCAGAACGGGGGGGGGGGGGGGGCAACCAAAA
>CAAKHB010007788.1:2796-14360 GCA_901007665.1 Aeoliscus strigatus
AAGCACAATTTACAAAGTGCCTCCACCACAGTGTATTCATATTCCTCCTACACTGAGTGCTTCTGAATGACAATTCCTTCAATATGTTGTAGAACTCTGAAATGTTTTCTTCACCATAAACACCACAACGTTGACTGATTTCTGTGTAATTACCCCTCATCATCCTTGGACTATCCTCATAGTTTGACTTTTAACACAAAAGGAGCATGTGCTTCATAAGAAGTGTCTAAATGGCAGTAAATACAGGGAAATAACAGCCCACACCAAACTTACAAATATTTGAGCTATTCTGAATCAGATTCAGAATCAGAATTACTTTACTCATCCTAGAGAGACGGATAGCTATTCTATAATGTGTCATATATATGTGTATTAAAAAGTAAATGTTTATTCAGGCTATATTGGCTATATTTGCTGGTTTTCTTTTAATAGTGAAAACTTTCAACATCACTTATCACTATTTAAGACTTCTTGTAAAAAATCCTTAAGTGTTCATAAAAGTATGTGGGCATTTAAAAACCATTTTAGACGTTGCAAAGCTCTTTGTGAGGACTGGAATGCTGTCAAAAGACGGTTGGATCACTTACAAGTGGAAATTAGCTTGGATTTATAAATCATTTATAAAATCAGGTTTATTTGTGATTTGTGCCCCTCTGCTACTTGTTAAATCATTTGTAAACCATTTAAGAGTATTCCTAAGTATGACTAAAAGTAGTTCATGATACACAGTATTAAAAGCTTTTTTTTAATGATTTAATTTTATTTATAGTTTTATTTTACACTTCGAGACAGTTGTGTTTGGTGGCGTTACAGTGGGTCCCTGGTATACTGTATGTACCTCACACAATATTTAGTCACAACTGTACCATCGCCTCAATTCATATCAAGTTGTTCTTACAGGCTTGTAGAGAGGAAACAGTCCCATGGCCCGTTCTCACTCAACCCATCATTAACTCTTGCTAACATCTGATCGTATGACGCTATTTCTGTCACGGTTTCCATCAATTTTTTATAGTCTGGTGGGGATGTACTTTTCCATAACCTGAGGATATTTCGGGTTGCCGTGACCGTCCCAACCTTTATAACTGTAAAGTCCTGTTTTGAAACTCACATTATTTGTGTTGTGTTCGTGTCGCCCAATAAGCATAATCTTGGCAAGACTGGAATCTCTGTCTCCAGAGCCTTCCCCAGATGTTCTATTACTTTCACCCAAAATGGTCAAATTACATTCCCATAGCACATGAAGGAAAGTCCCTGCCTTTGTTCCACATTTCCAACAGAGATTACCAGGTAGTAGACCCATCCTGTGCAGTCTGTAGGGGGTAAAGTAGAATCTATGTATAAGCTTATATTGGGTAAATGTCCCTCATGTAGTTCACATTCTAAAACCTAAATGAAAATCACATCAAATGTTATTATCTGATAGGAACTGTACCCTGAGATTCTTAGCCAGATAGTTTGGAGATGAAGTGTTTAGCTCAGAAGGATCTCCACCTTTCAGTGTGCATCTTTCCAGATTGTGGGTATTGTGTTTGATTGGAGACATAAATATATGAGCATTAGGCTGAACAATAATATCTGCAGCCGTCTCTGATAGGAAAGGAACCAGGTTATCTGGATCTGCAGATTTTTTTTGTCGTCAGTGTCTATTAGGGCTTTGTGAACTTGACTCAGATGGGTTTAAAATCAAACAAATCCAAACTTACATCAGCTGCTGGGGTGGACGAGCCTGGTTCAGGGGTATTTGCATAAGAGCTGACAAGTATAGACCCTGCACTGATAAAGTTTTGTCACACTGATTCACAGTAGCATCTGTGTCCAACCACAATGTTGACTGGGAGGCTGGAAGTACATTAGTGTTTGATATGGATTTGATAAATTGTTCGCTTCCCAGTTTCCCCTCTCTCCATCCTACGCTTTCTTTCCTCCCTCAGTTTTCCCTCCCTGTTTTCCATCTCTCTCTCTCTCCCTCACTCTCTCTCTCTCTTTCTACCCCACCCTCCCCACCTTTGTTCTCCAGCATCCCGCTAAAAAAAACTCCCCCTTTACTATCTGTGTGCCAGTCTGTGCGTGCGCCAGAGCCAACATGTGCCAGAGCGTTTGCGTGAGCCACCGAGTGAGTGTGCATGTGCTGCTTTGACGAGACAAGTGAAAGAGACAAGTCAGGCTACGGGAGTAGAGGAGCCTGGGAGAACAGGGGGCTGGATATGGCCATATGGAAGATGTTTTGGCTTTGGGACCGTAGCTGACCTACAGGCGTGCGTGTTTGACGAGGTGTGTGTCCATGTGTGAAATGGGTTCCACTCTCGGCAGGAGACAAGCAGCTGACAGGAGGGAAAGAAAAACTAAAGAAGCAAGGAAGGCCAGGCTGAATAGTAAGGTACCCATCATCTCTGATTTGCCAGTACTGCTGCTACACTTTTTATACTTTCTACTTATTTATTGCCAGTTTTTCCCAGCGCTCTCCAACCTGTTCAGCTTCTCTCGTTTCCTCTGCTGTGGTTGTGCTCTGCTGCATGTTGGTTGTGTGTGAGATGGTGCAGTCCTGTCTGAACCCCTCACAGAATGTTAATGCTTCTCCACTGCTTCACTTATTAACTTTAGCTCTGGATCCGTGTGTGTTCAGATTGGAGGTGATAAGATGTTATTTGTGTCTCGCTGCAGCCTGGGAGAAACTGTGTGTGTGTGTGTGTGTGTGTGTGTGTGTGTGTGTGCGTGCGTGCATACATAGCGAGCGTATTCCGTTTGTCTGTTTGTCTCTCCATCACTTGTACTGCTGTCTTTGCCGTCTTCATAAGCCCCTGTGTCACATTTCCATCATAACCTCATGCTTTGTGTGTGGTTTTTGTGTGTTGCAAAGAGCTGAGCAAAGTGTCGTAGCAGTAAACTTAGTGCCACAGTGTGGCTGCACACCTCCACCAGGAGCCCTCCAACTGTCAGTGTGTGCCCGCGATCATCGGGATGTGCAGCAGACCAGACTTACCTGACATTCAGGTGGCGTTCATGGGGTCAGTTGTTGGCACCGTACGCACAATAACTGTGTATCATTGCTATGATCAACGAGTGACATTAAACTATAATAAACTTCATTTGAGACCCGCAGCACGGAGCAGAGGTACAGGTCAGCGATCGCATCCTGCTCCGTCTCTTTTCTCTCACTCCTGTCTGTGACAAATAAATCCACAAACTGACCAGCAGCTTCTCCAGCTCCTCCATGTCCTATGATGTTTTGGTGATTGTGTTGTACACAAAATGCCAACCCGGCAATTTCACATTTACATCGAGGACGTACTGAATCGTAATGGAAAAGAGCCTGAATGGAACCGGATCGAGTAGAGCTGAGTGGAGGCGAGCCGAGCTGGGCTGGAACTATGTAGCACCATTTGTGTAGGTTTGTTTTTTTGTTTGTTTGTTGTGTAGGTATTTTTTTAAATGTTGAAATGTATTTTGAATTGACGTATCTGTCTCCATTTGGGAGGTAATGCTTAAAGCAGGAGATGAATGTGTGTCAAATAAGACAACAGACAACCTTTCTACCATTCAGTCACCTCCAGATTTCCCACTCATTGTGGTGCATATATGTATATAGATGAATGGATGGATGAGCAGAGCACTGGTCAGTCGCTCAGCAGCGTACAACGCCCCACCAGCATTAGACTGTATCATTCTAGGTCAGCCAGTTTGAATGGATGACGGTGGAAAAGGCCGCCGGAGGCAAAACATACAATAGAGTTCTAATAATCATCTGGCTGAGTAAATACATTCTAGCCACATAGCCCCTGTCTCAGCGTACAGTTTGCTGGTTTCCCTCAACTGTTGGCCTACAGGCATATGGTGCGCAGTCAGTTATGAGATCATTATGGCACAAAATGTCATTTTATCTCCTAAAAACATCCACTGTCGTCTATGACAGCGAAGTTTGGACACAGCTTAAAGAGACACATCAGCGGTGATGCTCATATTTCTTTCTTTCTTTCCTTTCAACTCTGCATAGTTGTTGATCTGTGTCGTGAACGTCTAAGCCAGTCGTCCAGTATCCGATGCTCCAATAAAAAAACACACACATTTGCTTGCACTGATACAAACATTCAAATACAAACTATATCTTTTTTTTCATCAGGTTTCATCAGGATGAGATCCGGCTCTGTTTATAGTTGAATAGGTGTCTTCCTTTCTTTTGCCGTTATTCACTGTCTGTCATGTGTGTGTGTGTGTGTGTGTGTGTGTGTCTGTGTTGGGGAGGGCAGGGGTGAGAGAGAGAGAGAGAGAGAGAGAGAGACAGAGAGCGAGAGAGAGAGCACCTGACTGGACCTGATTCAGCTCTTCCTTTCTCTGGACACTTTGATTCTGATGACAGGCTGCATTCCCCTCATTCTCTGCCCCCCCCAGCCCCCTACACCACCACCACCAACAAACACAAACAGACAAAAAACGCTCATCCACTTGTATTTCATGAAATAGAGTTTCTTTAGATTGTGAACGTCTCTGTGCAAACGGCTGCGGGACATGATGGGCCTCAGCGCTGCATCCGTGTTCCACCTCACCGTCAATGGAATCCATTGTAACTGCTGTGAACGTGTCGCACTGCACTTCAAGCCTACACAAGTGCTGCATATTCCGAATACAGCTCATGAATGTGTGTCATTCTGACACATGTCACTGGTGTATGTGTGTGTGTCTGCGTCATCATGAAAACGGGTCACCACATTTGTATGTTCTGCTCCTCTTTGGACCCTCTTGTGTTAATGGGCTGGCAAACAATCCAAGGCTTCAGCTCGATTGTTGCTGATGCAAGTGGCATCGCAGGACCCAGCTGCTGTGTGTCGCTAAGAGGAAGGGGTGGGTGCGTGCGTGGCACTGGCTGAGAGTGTCCAGCAGAATTTGTTGGGCTCCACATACAATGAGCTCTGTCCTCTGCATGCCTGCGATTGTGTTGGTGAGCGGCTTTCTGCTGCGCTTTGTCCTGGCCTCGGGTCAACCCGATCACAGCTAGCTCGTGCAGCCATAAGCTGCAGTTCATCAGGAATAATAGATACTTTACAGAGAGCTAAACTGTATTATTCCCGCACTTCTGAAAAAAGGATTCCTCAGGAGACACCATGCTGCTGCGTTCAGAGAGAGCCGTGAGAAGCTGGGCTACAGAGGTTAGATACAACACGTTACTATTAAACCAGAGTGACAGTAAATTACAGTGGAACCGAGCAGGTCTGCTGCTGTGTAGATTTGTCTTCTCAGCTTTGGATGTAATCATGAATTTCAACGTTCCTGTGCTGTGATGTGTTTCATATCCATCCATTTCGATGTGTGTGAGAACCACTAATGAATTGAAAACAGCCAGCCGCCTAATCAAACCTCATCCATACATGTTCAGACGTACGTTTACTGAGCAGCTGTGTAGTGTTGCTGCGTCAGCAGGTGGCAGTGATCCAGCTTTCATCCAGCTTTTAGCAAGAAGACAGCGACTCTAACGTCATGTTGTTCTGATGTGGGCGATGTGACGAAAAAAAACAAAAAACGATTTGGTTTAGATAGAATATACGACATGTGATCGATATGGGATGATATTAAAAGCCAATCTCACACAATGATCACATTAAAATATGTTGTATGTGTAAACAATTTGATTGCTGTAACGTTTTCAGATAATAATAATAATTATCCAACAACAACAGTCACATACATTTAATGTCCTTTGTAGATGGTCGAAAGCACAAAGTACCAGGGCGCATGGGCGTGTCTCCGTCACGTGCTATTTCAACGGCGCGTCTTCTGACTGTGACTGACTGTGACCATGTCGGAGAGACTGAAAGGGTTGGACTTACTCTGTGAATTAGTCCTGGGTGTGTTTGGAGTGTATCATACAATCAGCCAATCAGAGTTCCCCCTCTCATTCCCTTTCAAAGTGGTGCACCTGGAGCGCACGGCGGATTGCTAGTTCCATGGCGGAACGACCAAGATGACATTGTCTCCTCAGTTTCACAGCTGAGGAGACCGACATCCTCGTGATCTTACTAAACCTCTGTGAAATATTGTTCCATCCTGTTTTCATCAGATAAACAGAGCAGCTGTCAGGACGCCGGAACTCCCCAAGGTTCTGATCCTGTTCGTGGCTGAACATTAAGACGTGTTTCTGATAGATATTATAATGTGCAGGACCTTGATCGTTCACCTTGTCATCATGTTTTTATTTGACCATCTAAATAGGGCCCTTGGTATCTAGTGAACATGCATTCATGTCAATAAAATGAAATTATGTTTATGGGATTTATGCTGACGCTAATGTTAGCATTTTAACATTAGCAAGCACATCCTCATGACGCTACCCCGAAGGTTTATCATGCATATCTGGCTATTTTATCACATAACAACCGTATTGCATGTTTATTTGTTTGTTTGTTTGTTTTTGTCAGTTGAGCCTGTGAAGTCTTCACAGACATTTGTCACTAGCATTGTCTCCAGTTTGGAGGCGGAGTCTTGGTTGAAATGATGTCGCTAAAGGCGTATCATCTTAAAAATGACCATGACCAAAGATCCCAGGAGCAGTTGCAGCAGTCTGAACGGTCCTGTTGGACCTCGGCGCTGGTCAACACTAGACGTTACAAGGGGTCGCAGTGCACCCGTTGCTGTGGAAACAACACGAGAGGTCACAGTGACTGGATGCAGCTCGGTGCCTCAGTGTGAACTGTACTGTTGTAAGTGGATGCACGTCGTTGCACGTTGCAAGTTGTTTGACTTGGCAATATTTGGTCTTGACTGGACTTTAGAATAACGGTTGGAGTTTTTATCGATTTGAATGAATTTCTGCTTAAACAATGTACTGCAGATACTGATATACTGTAGATTGATGTATTGTTATATATATATGATACAATGAGCCAAAGAAACTGCGATAAGAGACAGAATCATGTGCAGAAATATTTATTGAAATTGTGAAATGCAGTTACTATAGCAACAGCACCACATATGTCTCTGTGTTTTTTCCCCCTTTCTACACACATGAATGATGAATGAACGTGTTTTAAGTGTGCTGAATTATGAATCGCCAAGTGTTATTTTCAGTGCAGATGTGCTGCATGTGCTTCCTTTTGTACATACGTTTGTGAATGAATCTCAAGTTTCCCCGCATGTTTTGTTTTTTTTTTTCTTTAACGTGATGTGGTGTTATTCAAGCTTTTAAAGCCGTATTTATACCAGAGGCGATCTCAATTCACAGCGTGAACGCCCAACGTGAAAACGAGGTAGCACGAGAGTCACGAGACGGTGTGAGCAAACAACAACAAACAGGAACGAGGCTTCATTTCCTGTTTGATGCTCCAGCTTTCACCACCACACGTTCTTCTTTTGGATTCCACAAGCCTCTGAATGCTAATTTATTACTTTATTAAAACTTCACAACTATAATTGAGGTATCTCATATGATACTGTGTGTCTCCACTTGTAGGGTAAATCTTTCCTCGTCCATGACTCCGACATACCTGTGGCTCTTCGATACACATTTGTGACATGGTCTTTATTTTGAAAATTGACTGGATTCGCTGTGTTGTATTGTGTGTAACTTCTGGTCTGAACGATCTGCTCTGTGGAAATTGATGCGTCTCAGCTGCGACTGCGCACTCGCTGCTGAGACGCTGCAGAAACGCGCTGAAAACACTGCTACTGACTGGAATGGCCGCTATCACCAGCGGAGACGCGCCGCAGACGCTTCCAGTGTAAATTTGCCAAGGATTTACGGTGCTGCTATAGGGTTAATATAAAAGATTTCCTCTCACAGAAAATCCTGTTCCTCAGGATAAAGTCGTAAGCCGTCATAGAGGCTATTGCTGTTTTGTGGAGAAAAGCATTACAATTTAAGCCTGTTATGTATGGTTATATCACTGGTCCTCGCTCAGAGACGAACATCCTGCAGATCCAGACACTGAGAGACATGTATCACTGAGACACACACACACACATGCATGCAGCACTTTCCAGAACAACAAAAAGATGTTCAGTGTCTTGCCGGGAAGTTTTTCAACATTCACATCAGCTTAGGAAAGGTAATTAATGTGTTCCTCCGACGAACGGCTTTACCAAATCCCTGAACATGATCTTTCAAATCACTGAGAAATACTGAGTGATTGACACTATTCCTGAAACGTGATTCACTCTCCGCTGGACAAACTCAAACTCTACTGATCCCAATTAATCAGCAAGAATAGTAATAGTCACTAAATACAAAAAAAAAGTTAAATGTATGTTAAGATGCCTTTTTTATTCTATATGATTCCATTAATATGAGGTCAGCAAAGATACAATCCGGGAACAAGAACAAAACCCTCCTATCCTTAAAATTGGGGGGAAAAAACACAACAAAACAAACAAACACATATTTTTTCATGCAGAATATTATTTATTCAGGATATCCACATGTTTTTTTGGAGTATATTAATATATGTGTTAACATGACTGACCAGGTATGCGCTTTGGCCACACACACACACACACACACACACACACACACACACACACACACACACACACACAAACAATAAGGACCTAAACTCCTTGATAGACGTAAAAAATCTCTTTGTAAGTTTCACGTGAAACCATTATGACTGCAGGTGAGGTCCTGTCTTTGCTTTATTTCCCACTCCTCCTTTATTTCACGTAGCTCTGATAACTTTGTGTTCCTGTCAAACCATGTCATTGTGCTACATTTTTAATGGAAACAAGCCTCTACACCTTCATACTCTTCTCAGAATCCATAAATTATACAGTGAACTCAGGAATACAACAACTTAACCTCCGTCCAGTGTTCAAGTCTAGTACGACTGTCTGAGCAGATGGAGTGTAAACAAACATACAGTCACCCACTAGTATATTAGTTAGTTAAAGTACAGGGGTGGCGCAAAGTATGTACTGTATCGCGTGTATTTTGTGTTTAATTGAAAAAGCTGCATCCTGGCAGGCGAAGGGGCTGAGGCACGCGGCACTTGAGAAATAGGGGCAGAGGGCTGCCGGCTCTCACTCCATCTTGTAAAGAAGTGACCATGAACAAAGCACAAACACAAAATCAGGAACATTCTGTGCCTGGAGGGATGTTTTTGTTGATGTTTCTACCCACAAGATAAAGACCTTTTCTCTGCTTGTTGAAGCTTCAATTTGCATGAAGGACAATTCTTTCACATACTCTCTTGGCTGTCGTTTGGTGTTGTGTGATATGTACATGTATTTATCACCAGAACGCACGTTTTCAAGTAATTCATTTGATCTGATTGATCTGATCTGACCTGCTGCGTCGGCTCTTTTGTTTTTCGACTTTTAGAGGGAGATTTCAATTCAGAAATTCAGAATTCAGAAGACTTGTGTCTGTTTGATTAATTTCTAAACAGATTGTACCCAGTGGATAATGACCCATTATTGTGTTTTTGAACGAGGCATATATATATATATGTATATATATGTATATATATAAAGGCTACGTCGTCATCCAATAACGGAAACTTTCTGCATGTACACTGCTGAGTGCTGAAGTCTTATGTGGTTACTATGGGAACTGATGACTCAGCAAAGTGTCATAAATAAGGAAGAAGTATGAGAAAGAAGACTGCATTGTGACAAAGAGGGTTAGATTAATGCTGCCTGCGCAAGAAAGGGTGAACAGCATGAATCACCAAATCATGCTCATTTAGGAATGAGATTTCAAACTCAAAGCTGTCAATAGACATTTTTCACAAAAAAAGAAAAGCCCAAGATGTTGGAACGTCCTTCCTTCACGATGAAATTCAGCCCGTCGTCCCATTTCAGAACACCTGGATCAGTTTCCTCCTTAGGGTTTGTGTTGGTTGGGAAGGAGGTGAAAGAAAGACAAGCTGGTGTTGATTAAGAGTAACCCAGCTGACTACAAAAACGGACGAATGACGTTGACCGTTGTCACATCCATGTCTTCACTAAACACAGTGTATTCTCGCTGACACTGACAGCCAGTCGATGAGGCCAACCGATTTCGAACAGCTCCAGCTCCGCTCTAGTCCGTGCTCGTACCATTTTGATGCACAGTGGTCCCTAGAGCGTCCCCATGACCCACTGGCTCACTGTATTTACTGCCCGAGCAATGATGCTTTAGACCATGTGTGTATTTTCCAGGCCAGCTCACAACAGGCCAGTATATGATCCTCCTGAATAAGCATTGTAATTACTACTCATCCATGGCAGCGCATGGAGCAGGCCAGCTGTGAGGGACCAGGGGCGATGTGGCCATGTGGTAATGAGTGTAAATATAGGGCAGAGGAAGTGTCTGACACACATATGTGCATGTTGTATGGATCAGAGGCGATTGAATGGGGAGCGCACGCCTCCTTTTATGAATCGAAAAGACTGCGGTACATATATGGGCATGAAAAGACCAAGACCAAGAACATAGCTGCAGACCGCTGAGAGAAAGTTTGAGCAGATATTGGTAAATAAAGGAGAAGGACAGGGAGGAACCAGCACCGGGGAGCTGGCTGTGATGTGCCCCGTTTTTTTCCTGATCCATCCAGAATTTCAGTCACACTGAAGACATCCACCAGTGAGTTTCAAGTGTTGGTGAAAGGTTTTGAAAAAATGTCACATCAAAAACATCTCCGATTGAATGGTGGAGACAAAAAGTCGGCCAAAAAGTCAGATAAAAAAATGAAAGAAAGACCAGAAATTTCTGATTTCTGTAGCTATTTTTGCTACATTTTTATAGATTTGACCCCAAAATATGACCTAGGGGGAACACAAGTATCCACAAGCCTCACTCATGTTCTTAACATCTTATTCATTTAAACATGAGATGAGAGAGGACCAAGGTTGGTTGTAAGTCTGCATTGGCTGACATGGCGTACCATGAAAAGAGTGGTGCCAGAAAAAAAAAGAAAAGATTCCATCTCTTTCACCATTCAAGGTCCAAGGCAGCTTTATTTTCAACTTTATGTGTAACACATACAGAGGATTGAAATTTTGTTTCCCAATTGTCCAAGCGTTTGACTGGTAGGGTGTAGTCGTAGAGTGTTTTCATCGCCCTCTGGTGGTTGTTTACTGTCATACACACAACAAGATACTGACACAACATGGGTGTTGGCTGATTATTTATATTTTCGTCATGTCGTCCATAGAACATATAGTCTGTTTTCACAGCTCTCCATACCTTGGCACGCTGCAGAGGAATAATAACGGAATAATAGCGTTTTATTAACTCAACAGGCGACACTACGTGCATCAAATCCAGCTGATCACTGATAAATCATCCCTGAGTCTCTTTGAGTGATTATCCACGGCATTATGCAGGACACACACGGTGCTACAGCTCTTGTCCCACTCATGTGTACACTGGCTCCCATCACCATAACAACTGTTTGACAGGAAATCTAGGAAAGATGGGCGAAATTAATTTCTTTCACTCAGGTTGACTCAGATATGGGGAGAGAAGTGGTCGGCAGCTCCAAGTAGTGAGTGTGTTTGTGTGTGTGTGTGTGTGTGTGTGTGTGTGTGTGTGTGTGCGTGTGTACCCAAGCGGCAGGCTCAGAGAGGCAGGCAGGCAGGCAGCAGATGACTCGTTG
>CAAKHB010007788.1:18939-23939 GCA_901007665.1 Aeoliscus strigatus
TGTGTGTGAGGTGCAGCTCCTTATGGAAGTTATTGAGATATTGCATTAGATGGTTGATTGGTTGAATTGGTTCCCATTCACTTCTGTTAGGCCGTAGCTGGTTGCCATGGAAGCAGAAACACAGTGTCACGTGTGTTGCTGAGACGAACTGAAACATGACAGAAGACGTAACGATATTATACAGTAAATACTTTCTCAGCATTGGCATACAAATGTTTTTGTTTTTTTTTTAATATATGAACAACAAAAGATTGTCAGAGGAAGCAATGTAACATGTAACTAGTTACATGTATTTAATGACAGTAAATATTCATTATTACAGTTTTAGTTACACTTAGTTAGTTAGAGTTAGTTTGATATGATGTATTTTCTCCTGATTTAGTATGAGACTGCTGTCACATTTTGAACGGAGGAACTTACGAATGACTAATTGTAATTGAAGCACTTCCTCCTGACCGAAAACTGTCAATTTCTCCTTTCAGGCATGTCGCTACGGTCACGTGCAGCACCTGGAGCATCTGCTGTTCTACGGGGCCGACATGAGCGCCCAGAATGCGTCTGGAAACACAGCGCTGCATGTGTGCGCTCTCTACAACCAGGTACCCGTTGTTCAGAAGTATCGCCGCCGCGCTTTGTTTGTTGAGTCTGCAGTGGATTCACATACATATTGAACACTTGTGCACTCTGCATGACAGGACAACTTAAAGCTGGGAGAGGTGAATGGCTTCAGCATACATTTGCCTTCGGCACACTGAGCGTTTGTTCGCTTTCTTGAATATTTTACGCTGACCTACTCTGAATATCCAGACCCACATGCAGAAAGATATAGGTTCTGGTATTCTGGTATTCTGGTAGGACCAACGGACGCATATCAAAACCTCTTTTAGGATCTTCTAAATCATTTCTCGACAACAGCTAGAAAAGAGAATAAATCGTCTTGTTGGGATGTGCTTGAAACGGCGTCTAATCAATCCCAGAGGTTCACAAAGCTGTGTTCAGGGCATGGACAGTATTTGCGGGTCTGTATATATTTGTGGGGCCATGGGTAAACAGTTTTACACCTGGGGAACGGTGAATGTGGTTCAGTTCAGTGTGTACGTGCAGCTGCCACAGTGTTTGGTTAAAGGCTGCAAGAATAGAAACATGTAGCTGGTCATTGAAAGCGTGTGCACTTCATGAACACTAAATGAGCTGCTTTCTCTATTTCCATTGCAGAGGACGTGGAAAGTGTGTTTTGCAGCGGCTGTATTTGTTTGTGTGTGTGTGTGTGTTGCAATTTTAATTGTATCGCAGAGTTAATTTCAGTCATGACGAATGACCTGTTTCATCTGGACTGGAACAATATAGTCTCTAGAGAAGGAGTGAAAGAGCGAGAGAGAGAGAGAGAGGGAGAGAGAGTGCAGCATCGATGCATCAATACTTAATACAACTTGTTTGTTACACATCCACGTGATCACACTCTTTCTGTCGTCTACTTATTCCTTCACTTCCCAGAGAAGGACACAGAGCCTGGGGTTGGTTCGTGTGAGTGCGTGCGTGCGTGCGTGCGTGCATGCGTGACCTGATAGAACGTTTCCAACTCGTTGTAGATAAATCTGTCAAAGTCTTCACTCTACATGTACTTTGTATTCTCCCCCGCTGCTGCTGTTCCACCTGCGGCTGCGTCTGACCACCATGGTGCACTGACTGATCCCAGAAACTGTACCATGCCTGGCTCGTACGATTAGGCACAATCACAGGAAGAAGAAATGGGCGGGTGGAACTGACTGTGGAACTTGTGGTCCAGTGGCGGGGATCAATGCAGGAAGATGGAGGGAGAAGGAAAGCTGGAGGGAGAGATGGATACGGCACAGAGAGGATGAAGGACAAGATGGAATAATCAGCAGTTGTGACGATCGGGGTCTGTGGCTGGCTGTAACTTGGAGTCAGGCAGAAGCAGCCAAATGAAGTCGTAGCGGGGGTCGAGTACCAGGCAGACAGCTTCATGGGAGGTGGTTGGATGGAAGATTTACAAAAGGACGCAGCAGGTAACGACAAGAGGGAATAACGCTGATGAACGGCATTAAAGAAACCAGGCACAACCGTCCCGATCTGTTTGACCCGTCGGTCAGCTCATTCCTGCCTCTCCTGACGTGTTGTTGTCGTAGTCGCCATCTGAAATCCTGCATTTAACAATCACCTTCTAGTGTAAAACAAATGCCACATGCAGCCGACTGCACACGTCTCACGTGCAAAGATTCAGATGAGAGATGAATCCCCTCATGTTACAACGCAGCAGTGAACGGAACCATCCGTCCTGATCTTCAAACATGGCCGACCAGCATCATTACGGTTTAGTCCTCCACTTACGTCTTCAGCGAGTTTTCCTCTGCAGTGACTGGAATGGCGTTTAACACACCATGGTGTGTGTGACTGGAATGGTTTGTCCGTGAATTAATTCCTTCAGGAAAGAGCGAGACAGATGGCGCACACAAGAACTTGTCTCTCTTGTGTGTGTGTGTTTGTACACGTGTGTGTGGATTACATCTTCGTACATGAGTGTAGAACGTGACTCAATGGTTCTAATTCAATCATTTTGATTGTTCCAGAAGGGGAAACATAAATATAAGGACACCATTCAGGAAATAATATAGAACAGGATGCTATAAGCCAGCCTGTGTGCTAAGTTAGCGCCGCTAGAATGCGAACATGAGCGTTGATACGGTGATTTGGGTTTTTGGCTGAATTAACATGAAACTTGTCTAGTCAAATGACGAGCTGCCTCCATTATTTATCACAAGGAACGACACGCAATACTTTGTTGTAGATGAACAACGAGGTTCAGGGATGGTACAGTCTAACTTAGGCGTATCTGAAAATTGAATTATGTTAGAATTTGACCGGTATGATGGGTGACTACTACATTATGATAAAAATTATAAAATCATGAAACTTTCAAGCCCTATCACGTTTTTTGGGTCCATGTCCTAATAAATTTGAAGCATGACATTCAGTACTGTACGCATCTGCTGTGAGACCAGAACAACATGCAAGAAATGAATGTGAAGCACATGTTCCATGAATTTGTCTGAACGCGGGTGAATATGTGACTCAGACAAGACGGCGCTCCCCAGAGTCAGTGTGTTAATTCTACGCTCACTGTTTAATTACATATCGACCTGCATCCAGCAGCACATAGACCCGTAACACTGTTTATCAATCGTTTTTTTTGTGCCAGAGGGGACCTGCACACAGCACATGAACTATCAGGAAATAATTTGATACCGTATCTGAAAGGAAAAGTTGTGTTTCTGTGACAAACAGGCTCCTAAGGCATCAGTGTAAGAAGAACTCGTGATTACAGGTCTGATGTTAATGGCATTTGTCTGTTAGTACACACGAGTAAACTAGATTAAAATAGAGTACTTTAGTATCACAAAAATAAAGAAGTAAACATAGTAAAACCAGCATCAAGTTACTGCACAAACTTTCTCAGGGATGAATGTACTTCAAAACTCTGCGGTGGTACTTGCCACAGGCACACACACACACACACGCACACACACACACAGACACAATGTAAAATCATTGGAATCATGATTGCATCTCTTTGAGCATCATCAACATCTGCTGGGTGCTGATTGGCTGCTGTAACTTATCACATCAGCCTCAAACCCTGACAGGTGCGGATTGAACTGTTCTGCCGCTCAGTGACAAATGTAGAAATCCAGCTGCTGATTCATGCTGAGTCTCATGCCGCTGTCAGGTAGGGTCTGTTTGTTTTCATTATTCATGGGAGCGCTGGTGTGACCTCTAGACGACCGGACCTGAGGACGTTTCACAGCTCATCAGAGAAGCTTCTTCAGTTCTAAACTGTGACTGAGCTTGAGTTCATTGACAAATGCGCTAATGCTAGCAATGGGAGCTATGCTACCACTGCATGCAAGTGGATGTAATGAATGTCTGTCTGTCTCGTCACTCTGCATTGAATCCTGACACTGTGTTTTGGTTCTCCTGGTTGTTTTTTGTAGTGTTTTTTTTTGTGTGTATTTCCACCGATAGCGACTGAAAGCAGGCGAAACTTGTTACTGCAGTAACTGCAACAAGATAAGCATAATTTTCTGCTCATGAATCACCTTTAGGATAGCTGTGTTTTCTCTGCAAACACAGAAGTGATGGTCCAAGAGCTAGGAAAGTCACGTGACGCAAACGGTCCAATCACGTCGCTACATTTCTGGAGAGGTGCACTTCGTGTTTGAAGTGTTTTTTTGTGGCTTCTGTTAACAATGCACCTGAAATGCAGCAATATAAACAAATGCAGGTTAAAAATAATTTTTTCTTTGAACACAAGAAACTCTATTGTTCATTAAAATGGTAATAGAAAAAAATAATAAAAAATGTAGAAATAAATCTGTATTGTGTTTATTTTAATGCTTGGACCTCCATGGGGAGGGATGGAACCTATGCAGAGCTCTAGCAGATTTAATTAAAGACCCGTGGTGTTTCCTGGCACACCACTTTGTGTTTGTATCATACCACACAGTTCTACTGGATAGACCATTAAGATGCTTGGGAATCACCCACAGGTGCCTCATGCATCAATTTATAAGCGTGTGCCTCCACATGTGCTGAAATCAATCAGACAATGACATTTAAATGTGTTGCCAAGCACATAAATTTCTGTGTTTCCTTCGTTCAGGACAGCTGTGCTCGAGTACTCCTGTTCCGGGGGGCTAATAAAGAGGTAAAGAACTACAACAGCCAGACCGCCTTCCAGGTACGTGTGACTGATTGTGATATGTGTAATATAATAACATCTCCAAACTCGTCTGACTTGTCTGAGAAATGCAAATGAGGCCAGAAACTAAAATTGACACTAAGACTGCAGACAACGTTGGTTGAGTTTGATGTATGAACATTTTTTTCTGAGCAATTTTTTCCTGAATTAGTGACTTTCCTTCGTCTCTCTTCCAGGTGGCCATTATAGCAGGAAACTTTGATTTGGCTGAAATTATAAAAGT
>CAAKHB010007788.1:28939-34125 GCA_901007665.1 Aeoliscus strigatus
TTGATGAAAATAACACTTCCATTTTTGAAAGCATTCTTTGTTTACAGCATTTTTTTCCACACCTGCCGTAAACGTTAGCACAACACTGTATGTCTGCTGTGTCTGCTGCACTGGACATTGATTGGCTGGAAGGAGTAGTCGCAGCACCAAAGTGGTCACACAGCATGCGCCATGTGATGTCTGGAAACTGAAAATATTCGTATTGTTTCTGTAGCAAAGATGTATGGTGGACAAATAAATGCGTGGATATAAGAAGAAAAAAACGGTTTTGTTAAACTGATGCCACCTGTGAGGCTATTTTCATTACCTGTCCATTTGATATGATAATACAGTGTCTAGTGTCCTTGCATCCTTTGCCGTCATGACCTTAAAATGTTCCACTCAGTGACCAAGGTCCACATTCCTCTCACGTCGGGGGTGTATTAGAGCAAGACAGCACGTATTCATGTGCAGCAAAGCAGGGACAGACCTCTGATCATCGGGCTGAGGAGGATTATTAAGACTGTGATTATAATGGGCTCATTTCACCGGAGACACACCAATAGGCTAATTGAAGAAAAAGACTTTTACTTGAGAACAGGAAGGCGGTCATTTGAGAAGTACATGACTGATACTGCTTAGTTAGACAACAATCTTCACATTTACTGTTGAATCATCTTAGCTAAGTTAAAGGTTCTGACATCCAGTTGACCAACAGACTCTTCCTGGAGCGACGCTGATCGATAAATATTCATGTTGTGGACTGTTTTCCTGTAAATCAGTGCTTTGACACAAACAAACAAAAATATTTACGGACATAGGGTTGGAAAAGCTTTTACTTTTATTTCAGTTGATCTCTATGTATTTGTATGAGAATGAAACAACACCAACAGCGACAATCCTGCCAGCTGAGCATTAACAGGTTGAATAATGAAGTTCATCATTGACTTACATTTCAATCTGTATTTTCTTTCCTTTTATTGACAGTTGCCATGGTTACTGAGGCAGGACTGGTGTCCAAGGAAACAATGATTTCATTTTTGTATTTTTTGTTTAATTTTAATTTTAATAAAATACGTCTTCTTGTGTGAACGTGTTAATGATTCTAAAATGTGTGTTGAATCACATCTCCTTGATGTTCATCAGAATTAGCCTCAACAGGTTTATTACCCGACAATCTTTTTGGGAACTTTGGAGCCAGGGCAGGGACTTTCCTACATGTGTTATGAGAATGTCATTTGATACAACCATTTTGGGTGAAAGTTAATAGAACATCTGGGGAAGGCTCAGGAAAATACTTCAATTATGTCCAAAAATTCATAGAGCAAGTGGCCCATGTTTTAAATTGTTATTATAATGGACAAAACACTGTGCAGAAACTGCAATAATGTCTCCTTGGTTTTAAATCAGACATTCTGGATAATGGCAGGAAGTATGTGTCATGTCCCCACTGAGTGGAGATAGTAAAGAAAGTCTATCACAGTTTTTTAAAGCTTTCCTTTCACTCTAAGAGCAAAATGTGTTTGATCTTTCCATTTCACATGGAATTACCAGCCCTTCAGCTCTTCTTAGCGTCACCACACAGAAAACAGGACAAATCAGCTCAGACTGCGTGGGTCAGGCTGAGCACGTGACCCCCACATGAGGCCAATGATAGTAGATGCAGACTTGAGTCATTAAAACAGATATTCTGTATTTCTTTCTCTCTGCTCCTGTGTACAGCTCATACTTGAACGGAGGGGCTGAGGCTTTTCGACATGTGCCAGCCGTCGATGCATTAATTGGAAAAGCCATGGGCAAACCGTTGTTTGGATGGAGAGGTGTGATGGAGAAGGGGAGGGTGAGAAGAGATGAAGAAAAAGAAGGAAAGCGAAAGCGAGTTGGGGGAAAAGATAGACAAATAAGGGCTGAAATGAGTGCAGCAGGAGATGGATGGATGGCGAGACGGAAAGTGACTCATACATTGTGTCCGCGAGGGAGGTTGAATGAGTCTTTGGGAATTTTTCACAGAAAAAAATGATCAGGATTTTTAGCCACTTTAGAAATGGTTATTGATTCAACTGTCTAGTTCTGTTCAAAGGTGTTTTTTTTTTTTTCCTTTCATTATCTAACGTGCTGCTCACATGCAGCAGCTGTGAAAACATGATCTTGTCTCGTTCCGTTCTGATTGATTGATGCATTTTATGTGACAAATTTGATCAATTCAATACACAGTGTGTACACGTCACTAAAATCCTTCTGGATGTCACAGTAAAGTCACATGCCGTATTTCCATTCTGGTCCATTGAAGTTTAGGCTAAGAGGCAGGCAGGAAAAGGAAGTATAATGTATGTATGTTCTCTCTCATAATTTAAAATAAATTGTCTGAAAAGTCTGCAAGAAAAACGAAACATAAATTAGTTCATAAAATAAAATGAAATAAAATAAAACACAGCTTCCCAAACCAAACTCACTCTGACCTCAGGTCATATTTCTTATGCTAATTTAAGTTACTCAGCAGCCATTTTTCATGTTTGCTGTAAAACTGAGCAAGGAAGCAGCAGATTGAATTTAGTTTGGAATTTTGTTCCACTCCCACCATCCACCCACCCCCTATCGAGAAATGTACTTTCTTCCTACTTGACTTTTAATATCAGCTCGTTAAAACCCCTAGATCTCGTATTCTGAGCGTGAGTATCTCGAAGACACTGAGAGTACTTTAGAAAATACATTGGACATTGACCTTGTAAAATTTTAAAGACCATAATGACTTTTCACTGCTGGACCCGACCTTCTTCAGGGAGCCATTTCAACTCCAGAAAAAGATTTAAAATAAGTGAATCTCAGGGGGTGACATGGTGGGGCAGTGGTCCGTGGCTATTGGCGAGAAGGTCCCCGGTTCGATTCCTGCCCTGGGCTGTCTTTCTGTGTGGAGTTTGTCTACCGGTACTCTGGCTCCCTCCCACCTCCAGAAACCATGTTCTAAATTGCCTGTAGGTGTGAATGTGAGTGTGAATGGTCGTCTGTCCTTCATGTGGCCCTGGCGACTTGTCCAGGTTGTACCCCACCCTCCTCCCATTGACAGCTGGGATCGGCTCCAGCACTATGACTCCGTAAGCCGGAGTGAACGGAAGAAGATGAAAGAATGAATGAATGAATATATCAGGAGAACAACAAGCACACCGGTCCAACCTGCAGCTGTTCGATCCGTATCGTGTTTCATCCATCGTTAATGAATGATTTGAAGGAAGGAGTTTTTCAATTCACCTCCGCAATCCAAAGCCACTTCAGCAGCAGAAATGACACATTTCTAAAGTGAACGCAGGAAGTCGTGTCCGGCATTCGTCTTTTATTTTTGCTCCAATCTTTGGCTCTCTAGATTAGCTTAGATCCTTTACTTTAGATACTTTATTGTCATTGCTCAGAGCGCAGATACTTGGGCAAGGAAATGCTAAAGGTGGAAATCCAGATGTACACCAGCAGATGTGGATTGTCTCCGCAGCTTCATTTGGACATGGACTAGGAACCAGTGAAATCAGTTGAATCTGTCTGATGTGGGCGGGCTCAGAGCCATGTCCAGAGTCTGTGGGCGGGGCTTAACAAGCATAATGACTGTGGTTATGTGCACTACAAAGATGGCTGCTGCTGATGGAGAGCGGTCGTTTGAATCATCTTTGACATCAACAGTTGGACGTTTCTTTCAAAGACCAACAAAGGATCGTTTCCATTCCATTCTCCCTCCATCAAACTCTTCCACTCTTCTCCAAAACAACCTCAGACATCGACTTGTTTCTCTGATGTCACCGTTGTCTTGTTCGTTGCTTTGGTTGGTCATTGGTCTGTCCAATAGCGTGTAGTGATATTTTGACACGCACCTGTTGGTCAAAATATCTTTGTAGGTGTGGTTCTGACTCTCCAGGATAACAAAATGCAGTTTAGCATGTAACCAGACAATGCAAAAAGCGTCAAGTTTAATTGCGCCAATGTTTTTATGATTGTATATGGAACATTTTGTGTAATGTTTTCAATGACAATAATCACGTGGGTTGAATCTGTGCACGTCGCTTAACAAGGCATGTTCATTTCAGCAGCAGGACGAATCAAGGTGATTTACAACAGTGACTGTCGGTGTTTCTAACCGTAATCGTTGCATCTGGCTCATCTGCAGACAGGCGAAAATGGTGGATGGACAAATGTGTTTTTATTTGGCTATTTCAGCAACTCTGTGTCAGCTCTGTGTCATTTCCGTTGATTTGTTAACATGGGTATCCTCGTCCTTAATCCTGTGCAGTTTGTCACTTGGAGCAAAACACACTTGTCATTTGTTGATACAGCTTAGCTGCTTTTGTTTCAGTGCAATCAATCTCCCTGCTAATGCAAACACGGCAGAATTGTTGTCAAATAAAAG
The DNA here is from genome assembly GCA_901007665.1 of Aeoliscus strigatus. Classification (NCBI taxonomy): domain Eukaryota; kingdom Metazoa; phylum Chordata; class Actinopteri; order Syngnathiformes; family Centriscidae; genus Aeoliscus; species Aeoliscus strigatus. The sequence goes on from CAAKHB010007788.1 coordinate 33,306, forward strand.
CAGATAGCGCAGAGGAATCTAATCTAGTTTCTTCTCGCTTAATCATGTTGCTTCTGTTGCGACAACACTCTGTGATTTTGAGGCTTTTTTTTGTCAGTAATGTTTACAGATGGAACATCAGGAGGCAATGCAGTCATCAGAGGGTTGATGGTTTGGTTCGATGACGACGAAGAGGATGAGAGTGTGGGATTGTGGGATGTGGGATCAAAGCAACAAAGCCAGTATGATGGGAAGGCGTCACAGTTTTTCTTGAAATTCATATTTTTTCATGTTTCTATCCCTTTACGTGATATTATTTTCGTATGTTTTTTTCATCTTATTATATTAGAAAAAATATTTTACCCACCACCCAGCATTACACTGAGCCGCTAACCTCTAGCTCAGTTGCACATAAGTGTGTATTATATTTCATTCTATTATATTCCACATTCTTTTTTTACACTTTAGTTTTGAATAAATATCCAGTGAATTCATATATCTTTTCACTGTGGTGACTTTTCTTGTTTTCTAAGAGAAACACATGCAGCTGTTGATGACCAATACGACTCGCACAGTAGTAGCCGGGAAGTGATGAATGAAGACTAGGCGGAGCTCTGCCTCTGCTGTATTATAATTCAGCAACAGGGAGGGAAGAGAACGTGAGGATGCAATGCGAAGAAACGCTGACAAGGAGAGGGGATGAGAGAGTGCAATTAAAGTGTGGGAGTGAAGGAGGGGTTCAAGGCGAAAGGGACGGAGGGAGGAGCAACAATTTAACCAAATGGGAAGAAGGTTTTAACCCCCCCCCCCCCCCCCCCCCCCACCCCCACCCACCCACCCC
>CAAKHB010007788.1:55252-78353 GCA_901007665.1 Aeoliscus strigatus
AGAAATGTTTCTAATTGGAGGAAGCAGGGTGGAATGGGTCCAAGCACAGAACCTTGAGGAACTCCATTACTGATTTCTGCTCATATGAGGAAATGTATTATCATTAGTAATAATAATTATCATTGCAGTACTTCAGAATTCAAGATAATGGTCGGAAATGGGGCTTATTAATGGGGTTGATTGCTGCCTCAGGATTAGGTATCACATGGAAATTATTATTATTATTATTATTATTATTATTATTATTATTATTATTATTGTTATTATTGTTATTATTATGTTACATATTTATGAGCAGAGAGTTATTGTGTATAAAGGTCAATATTTTATTTCTGAATGTTCTTCCCTTGCTGTAAATATGTATTAACAATAATTAACCTGACGTTGCCATACCAGAGATTTAATTAAACCCGTGTGTGTCAGATTGATTTCACCACATCACACTTGTTCAGACTGTTTCATTAGCAGATGGCACATCCCACTTGCTGCGGTCTCGGGGGTAATTCAGAGGGGCATAAAAATGCAACGTGAGCCGCCTCTGGTCAGAGGGAGTGAAGCACAGCAGCCGCAGGTTCACCTACTGTACCAGGAACGAGGCACGGACAGGTTTATCATAAACATCTTCCTATTCCGTGGGTGTTGTCATGCTTCCCCCAGGACCTATATCTGGAGCAATTGGAGCATTTCTTTCCTGTGAAAGGCTTGTTGAAGGATTGAGGTTACATGGTATTTGTAAAGAGACGAGAAAGGCAGAAATCTCAAACTGCCTCCTTTAAATGCATTGTGAGAAAAAAAGAAAAAAAAGAGATATGGTAAGGTGGAAAAGAAATTGACGAGATAGCGAGGGAGACGGATGGCGGAGCAAACGCTGGAGGACAGAAACGTGGTTATGCCAAAGCAGGTCTTTTCAAAGGGAAGCAGGGAAAAGGAGAGACAGATGGGACTGATATTAAAAGCTACAAACTTGAGAAATCCTGTTTCTCAGGGATTAAAATTGTCTTCCGCGTCCATTGTCGTTCACACTGCAATGCTTTTTTGTGTTTTTCAAATTGAACTTGGTTCATGTTATCAAGTAGTTGTCAAATTTATACTTGTATTCATAATTGGTACTACTCCCATTGTGTGGAAAATACAGGTTTACATGTGTCTTCAGTTCCGCCGTCCACAACGATCCAGTCGGCTCTGATTTGTCGGTTCACACAGCGCAGAGCAAACACTACCTGACGTTCACTGCTCTGCTGGCTGCACATGTACTATGAATGAATATTTCCATAATAGCAAACATCTAAACCACAAATGTCTTCAACTAACAGTGCGGAGTCCTTTTGCTGTGTTTAGTCATGCTCCTGTGCAGCAGTTGTGCGGAGCCCATCCCACATCCATGTTTCTGCCTGTAGAAACTCTCTTGTGCTGGAAATACGTAGTCATCAGGCAGAGTTCAAGCAGGGAGCAGACCTGTTGTGGTGTGAGGTTGGTCCTGTCCATGGAGGGACTTTATGTGAGAATGCTCTGAAAGGAGAAAGTACATCATGAGAGACCAGACCAGACCAGACCAGACATCTCATACATAGCAGCTCCACCAAGTTTAGTTTGGATTCTGGGTTCAACTGAGCGAGTCGATCTCTGAGCCCTTTTGTGTTTTCGGGTACTAAATCCTTTAGTACTTTCAAACGATTCTATATCTGACTACATGAGTTTGAATCATGGTAAAACATCCTGTCTACATGCTGTCCAATAGCATGCAGCGGCATTTTCACCCCCTAGAGTTCAAGGGCTGTTGCTCGCTGATGGGACCTACATGGCTTGGCTCTAGTTCTCCAGGATATTAATACTTCATAGATTCAACATGAATACAGCAGAGTAACACAGGAAAACACACACACACACACACACACACACTCACACACATACACCTTTGTTTATCTGACTGTAGCCACTGAGCCATCATTGTTAGGCCAACAATCTACAATTAGGAAACCCAAATACTACAACCCCCCCCCACACACACACACACACACACACACACACACAAAACACACCCCACCCGCCTACTTCCATCTCTCACTTTCTGCACGCCTACTGTACATCACCCGTCAGTCATCACTCTGAAAGTACCATCTCCCTTTATCTATCACTGCTTCTGTCAGTTTCTTTCTTCTCTGCCAGGTGAAAGAGCCGTGAGAGAGACAGGGAGGACAAAAAAGACAAAAGACAGGTTCAGTGCGACACAGGAGGAAAGAAATCGACCAAAATCAGCTGGCGAGAGATTGAGAGGTCGAGAGAGAGTGAGAGGAAGTAGGTGACTGCTGGAAAGAGGAATAGTTTAAACCATCACCAGCTCCTTTGGCCGCCATCCATCACCGCACTGCTCTCTCTTCTCTCTCTCTCTCTCTGTCTCTCTCTCTCTCTGTCTCTCTCTCTCTCTCTCTCTCTCTCTCTCCCCCGAACAAGCAGAGCTGCGGCCAGCAATTAATCTTCCGCCAGCGCTCAAGGGGACAAAGAAGAGACAAAGGCGACATATAATAGTCCGAGAGAAAAGGAAGGACCAGTGCATGAGTGAGTGAGTGATGGAGAGAATGAGGGTGAAAAGCAAAAGCTATTGACTGAACTCATTAGGAGCGATGCAGTGGTGAAAGTCAGCCGGCTGTGAGCACACGGCTGATTATGTTTGGGAGGTGGGCAGGATTGTACTGAGAGTCAAACATATTTCCCTTCTCCCTCTCTCTCTCTCACACACACACACACACACACACACACACACACACACACACACACTGCCTGTGTGAGGGGGTTAATAGTTGATGTTTACCCGTGGTAATGGAGGAGATAATGATGTGAGTAGGAGCCGCTCTTCTGCTTCTAATGATGCAACCAAATTGCCAGCAGCCAGTCATATTTACCGATGGTGTGGCTGTGGTCGCTGCCTCAATCTTTTGGGATCTGCAAAGTCATGCACCAATCACAAAAGAGTAAAGCGATGATTCACACCGTATCAAACAGCACAACCTGGGCCATACAACATAGAAAGAACATTTAGGCTAAAATCACATATGACACAACTTCCCTTTAGACATGTTCTGCACTTATCTGTTAGCTAGCTTCACTTTGAAGCTAATGCGCAGGTCACTCAGTTTCAAACACCAAAACGAGTAAAGGTTTGTCTTCACAAGAGATTTTAACAGTTTTTGGAACTTTATTCTTTTTTCTGTAGATTGAAGAGTAAAGAGTTTCTTTAAAGTGCTATACACAGTCACTGTATTATTGCTATTATTATGAATAATTAATAATTCATCAATCAATTATTTGTTCATGCTTATTTATTTTTATTCATTTATTCATGTTTTAATGTATTTATTTTTATATTTTTATTATTATTACTTTTGTACTCATCCCAAACCGCAAGGACAAATAAAAGTGCGACCGAACTAAAGCTCAAGTTAAATACAGTTGTCAGAAGCTTGAGGGGAAAAAAAGTGTGCAGGCTTAAATACAAAACCCCCCAATTCTGCTGTTAAATGAAACAATCCTGTTTTTATTAGCTGCCCTAATTTCTATTACATGCGTTTAACTTTCTCGTCGGCCCGCAGCCGTCAGTGTCCTTAAGGACCATAAACGCTCATCATAACTTTACAACGCACACTGTGATTCAACACTTGATTTTCTCAATGGTCTGATAACTTTACATGCATTTCTTTTCCCTTTGTATTCATTCACTCTGGTCCCATCGCTCTCCTCGCACCACGGCACTGTTGAATGACTCACAGCCACATGAATCAGCCCAGTCAGAGACAGCCAGAGCTATTTTTAGCCGGCCCATTAAGAAGTTTGGTGTCTGCACTCCCCTAGAATGCTTAAACATCAGCGTCGCTGCGGCAGCTCAGACTGACGTGGAAAAACGAGCCGGCAGGAGCTGATTGAGCTTTGACACAATGGACTGTCGGGGAATGACACGGGGAGACATTTGGTCAACACGGTTTGTCGAACAACAGTTGGTCCGTGGATGATTTCTGTGGACGAGCTCCTTCGGTGGAGGTTAGCGGGACCGTGCTTCTAGTCTCCAAAGCAACATTTTGTAAAAGCAGAAATGACGCTGAGCCGGTTTATATTCGCTCTGAGAGTGTTTTATCGGCATAAAGCAAGAGGAGAGACTCTCACCCAGACATGAGGATCCTTCATGTTCTATATCTCAGCTGGTGATGAAGCAGATTACAATAAACCAAACCAGAGCAGGAGGCTCATTAGACGGCAGAGGGATGCACTCGGTCACACTTAGCTTCCATGACAAATGTTTGTTCCTTTTTCTGGATTCTGAACATCACTCAGGAGCTGTCATCTATAGATTCCAACTACTTTTTTAGTTTGAAAAGTTATGAACAGCAAGTACAGTATTTGTATGTAGCTACATGTTAAAATTGTATTAATGGATCTTATGAACATCGCTGTCAGTTATTTTCTGCACTCACTTCGTTTCTGTCTCTCCTAAGCAGATCGATCAGTGTGGTCAGATTTGGATTCACTTCGTTTCATTTTATTGGAGATGGCCTCAACATCTTTCTCCGTAAATAAATTTCTAATGGGGCTCTTGACATGAAATTGTCACCAGATGTCGGCAAACCCCCCCCCCCACACACACACACACACACACACACACACGCATGCACACACACAAAGGGATCCAAACACATATGGCCATAAACTCAGCACACTTGCTTCGATGTTTTTAATACGTAGAGAAAAGCTTTTGTATGTAATGGGGCTTCAAGCCACGTCCTCTACTGAGCAGCTGGATACATGCTGAATTAGATACACAAACACACACACATACACATGTATACACACAAACACACACACATACACATGTATACACACAAACACACACACATACACATGTATACACACAAACACACACACATACACATGTATACACACAAACACACACACATACACATGTATACACACAAACACACACACATACACATGTATACACACAAACACACACACATAAAGTGTTTGGAACAGAAATCAGTGGAGTCTCTCTCTCTCTCTCTCTTTCTCTCTCTGTCTCTCTTTATCTCTCTGTCTCTCTCTCTCTCTCTTTCTCTCTCTCTCTCTCTCTCTCTCTCTCTCTCTCTCTCTCTCTCTCTCTCTCTCTCTCTCTCTCTCTCTCTCTCTCTCTCTCTCTCTCTCTCTCTCTCTCTCTCTCTCTCTCTCTCTCTCTCTCTCTCTCTCTCTCTCTCTCTCTCTCTCTCTCTCTCTCTCTCTCTCTCTCTCTCTCTCTCTCTCTCTCTCTCTCTCTCTCTTTCTCTCTCTGTCTCTCTCTCTCTCTCTCTCTCTCTCTCTCTCTCTCTGTCTCTCTCTCTTTCTCTCTCTGTCTCTCTCTCTCTGTCTCTCTCTCTCTCTCTCTCTCTCTCTCTCTCTCTCTCTCTCTCTCTCTTTCTCTCTCTGTCTCTCTCTCTCTCTCTCTCTCTCTCTCTCTCTCTCTCTCTCTCTCTCCCTCTCTCTCTCTTTCTCTCTCTGTCTCTCTCTCTGTCTCTCTCCCTCTGTCGCTCTCTTCAGGACTGATCATATCAACTCCTAATAGATAATAAATGGTGGCTGCTGTTTGAACAATGACTCAAAGCTGGAGTCAGGTCACACAGCGGAGAGCAGCCATATCACATTTGACATGAGCTGGACTGGATGACACACACACACACACACACACACACACACACACACATACATGACTGGATATTGAAAGTCAAATTTATGTCACAGAATCATGGCTGCTCTGACACAATATACCCGGTAGTAGTCGTGATAGCTTGTAGTCTGCAGACTTCTGCAGGCAGTTGACAGGGAGAATGTTACAACATATCTGCATGAGTGGACAAGGCCTCCGATCCGATGTACTTGGAGAATTAGGTCGTTGTAGAAGCTGCGTATACCGATAGGAGCGAGTGTTCTCTGTCTGTGGGGACATTCTGTGGTCGTCATGACTTTGTAAGCGTTATAAGCTCAGCCTCCTGTGTAATATCCCTCTTTGGCCTTCAGTTAAAAGCATCTAGACATCAGTCGGTCAGTCAAAGTTAACAACTTTGACAACTGACTTCATTCCATGATGTCAGCTTTTGTTGTCTTTTCGTACAGTCCGGTCTGTGATACACATCAGCTGGCAGCGGTGACTCGGGAAACTCCAGCGTAGATCAGTGACAGCGATGATTCAGTGAGCTTGTTTCGACGGGAGGATTCCTCGTTAAGGAATAATTTGTTCCTGCGTTCAACGACTCTAATTTCATCCTCCATTCTTTAAAATATGTGCTGGGGCGTGTGTGTGTGTGTGTGTGTGTGTGTGTGTGTGTGGGATTGTTTTGATCTCAACTCAAAGGCGCGTGGTGCTGAGCCGTCATAGCATTTTTTTTTTTTGGAAGTGTTTGTATTTGCTTCTTGTTGTCTGAGTTTGAACTGAATTATTCAAGGCTTCTTCCACTTTGACAGATTGGAGATATTTATAGGCGTCGGTCTCTCTCCTCCTTCGACACTTGCATGGGAAGAATGAGCTCTCTGAAGGCTCCTCAGCAAACCGACTGGAGGAGGAGGAGGAGGAGAAAGAGACACAGCCGAGATGTAAAATATTTGCACACCTTTCTGTTTTTTTTGTTGTTGTTTTTTTTTTTCTGACGGCTGAAACACGCTGGGACACCAATTCTCTGACGCAGTTTTTCGTGCTACTCATCCGGGACATCAGATGTTGGCTCCCACGTCGACAGGAAGCAGCCTCCACATCTGGTCACCTCAGGAATACAGACCGTAGGAAAGGATGAGACAAAGGCCTGGTCCGACGCTCCTCCGTCTGTCCCGCTGGCAGACCGACGGAGGGACCACCTCTGCATTCAAGTCTTAGAGGAAAGGGAGTCGTGAGCAGGACGAGCCGTGTGTTCAAAACATGGATTGCTGTCCAGTCATGGTGTCAGATCTGCCTGTATTGTGTAGCAGGATAGACGGGGTGGTAACAGTTGTGAAGGCGGAGCAACCAAACCCCACGTATCATGACGCTCACTGGGGTAAGTCTGTCCTCGTCTGCAGCTGACGGATGTCGGCTAACAGACCAAATGTCACTTTGATCATGTTGGATCCAAACTGACAGTGTCAGGAAAGGGAGGATGTTTGTTTTCTTTCACTGCCTTTGTTTCTTGGCTTTTACCGTTGTAGGAAGTTGGTGCTGGTGCAGTTTATTGACATTTACCTGAAACCTGTTGGGATCGACCTTGGTCCGACGTTACCGTGGAAAAGTCATCGGTGACAATTACAAGTTCCCCTTTTGAAAATGTAATAGTAGTGTAACTATGGATTGTGATGACTTTTATCAAAGTAATGTCATTCATTTGGTTACATTTCTAAATGCTGAATGAATGTTCTCAGTGTTTGAACTTACAGCGGTGTCAGCACTGCCACTGTCAAACTGCTTTAAAATCACACACACACACACACACACATACACGCATCATTCACTCACATACACAAGCAGGACAAAAATATTAAAAAAGCTTAGCTATGTAGTTATGACAACATAAACAATAAAATAAAATACAGTGAGATGAGATTAAAAAAAAAATCAAATAACTAACTAGAAAAGTGAGTATTTTAAAGAAAAAAATAAAAACTATCGATACAAAAATAAAATAAAATAAATAGATAAATAGAATGAAAAATATCAGCTATATATATTGTATCAATCAAATAAGAAATAAGTCTGATTTGAAGAGTAATGTTGTGTAACACTACTAAACGTGAAGGGAAAAGTGAATAAGAGAATGAGCCATCACTGTGTGTGATGTGCAGTCTTCTCTGGTGATAGCCAGCAGTGATAGCATGGTCCAACAACTCCCTCTCATATCCGTGGTGTAAAAGGGAGAAGAGATGAGAAGAATGACAATGAGCATTCAGGACGTCTCAGGAGAATGTTACACCAGCAGCTCCATCTCACATTCTCCCCATTAATGAAGACATTGTTTTAGCATTCAAGGTGTTTGGGTGTCAAAGGTCACGACGCCCCCTCCTTCATCTGCAATCCACTGGGTTTAGTAGGATAACATGCACAGCATGAAGGGGATAGAGAGAGGGACGAGCCGGGGTGTGGAGGGAAAGATTTAAAAAGTCAATGAGGCTTCCCTGATAAGTGCGTGAGTTTGCGTGAGTGTCTCTGCATGTTTGTCTGCAGCTCTTATCGCGAGTCAAACAGCACAGGTTAATTCCCTTCCAGCAGGGTTCAGAGACTGTGTGTGTGTGTGTGTGTGTGTGTGTGTGTGTGTGTGTGTGATGGTTAATGTGTTTTTTTTCAGCAGGCATATGTGATATGGCTCTCGTGCCTTTCGGACAAGGTCAGAGGAGATGCTCGACTGTTCACGTTCAGAGACCTTTACTGCAGTTTCAACGTGCAGAACGAGCTGGAACGTCACAAACGGTGTCACGGTGTCATAAGGGGGGATATGTAGCTGTAACCAAGGTACCGTTCAGTGGTGGTGTGGTGTTACTAGGGACATGTAACTACATAATTTGATTACAAATTAAACATGGCTGTAATATGTTACATTACTGGAGACAAATTTGAAATTACATCACTGCTACTACTGGAAATATTCATGATAACAACAACAACAATAATAATAATAATGATAGATAGATACTTTATTTGGATCTTACAAGAGAAATTCCCACTCTCAGTATCTAATATTGTGAACAATAATATTAATATATGGACTGTAAATGTCAGTAAAAGCCTACTGTATATGTTTACTAATATTATTATTTGATGTCCTGATCTAGAATGTGAATGAGTGCCAGTGATGTTAATTGATGGGTTCTCTGATTTTAAAGTGACTGTGATGCCACAACACAAACACCAACATTGCTTTGATAAAGTCACTTTAACCAGGAGCGACTTGTAATTGTCACCAGTGACATTTACAAAGTAGTTCTCCGTACACTGGTACAAGGTGGTGAGGGTTTTAAGTATACTAAGTGATGGAACGCCGACAGTGGTTGCAGGTGTCATTTGTTGATGGTGTGAAGCAGATGAGTCAGGATTATACGGTGTGATTAAGTGACACTCATGAGAAGTGGAATGAGGTCTTTACCTCTCCTCTCACCAGCTTGTTCATCATAAAGTGTGAAATGGACTTGAATTAACAGGTAATTATGGATTTGTCGTGCAGTGGTGGTCCAGAAAAGAGCAGCAGACGTTAACACAGTTTCTGTGTCAGCCATAGTTCAGCAGAGGGAACTGCTGGAAAGCGTCAGTGCTCTTCACCATGTTAGCCAGCGTTAGATATTTCCTGACAGAAACCGTGCTCGGCAAGAAAATGAAATAAAGTGATCAATTTTCACACGTTCACCATGAAGTGGCTTCACATCTCTCTCTCTCTCTCTCCCTCTGTGTGTGTGTGTGTGTGTGTGATGGATGGAGTTACAGCTGAGGTTATCTGTGCTATCACAGCTCTGCTGCCGTCAGATTCTCCTGTTCTTATAGTTATGATCAACGAGCATCACACCACAACTGGTACCACAGAACACACACACACACACACACACACACACATACATACACACGCTGACTGGCCAATGCAAACCTCATCTCATGTTTTTTTCATATTCCCACAATCATCCATACGCCACCGACAGTTGCATGAGAACAATTTGCGCTGAAATCGTTTTTTTACAAACTGTCCTGAGTGGACGTGTGACCAAACCAACTGCCTTCTGTTACAAATAACCCCCCCTCCTCCCAGAATGTCACCTGTTCCTTCAGCACTGCCTTTCTGTGACACTCCAACAAGGTACCTCGTATTTACTGTGGCTACAACAGTTATTCGTATCTTTTTAGATGCAAAAACTGCAAGCAAATCATTTGACCACTATTTTCTACTTTTGATGTCTTTATACATCACAAAACAATTAGTTTACTCATCCTTAACATGGTCAGTGAAAGGAGACTTGTTCCTTCCTGCATGAGGGGATTGTTTGTAACTTCATAAAGAGAGAGGGTCTCGTCCGCTGCGAATGAGAAGTTGCCCCGAGATAACGTCTGTGATGATTCGGAGCTGTGTAAATGAGATTGGATTGAACTGATGTCAGCGTTATTACACAGAGGGGAAATATTAACACTGAATGAATCATCCATTGTAGGTTAAAAAGCCAGTGTCTGTTTTGCAGAGATCCGTGAGGATCGCACCAAGAGACTGTTCAGACACTACACTGTGGGTTCTTACGACAACTTCACCTCATACAGGTATGATACAGGTCTTTTTCATCAAAGTTGGATTGTCATTCACCTGTTTACATCGAGATAGTGTTCCATTCAACTCTATCCTGTGAGTTGTTATTCTTTTACTGCAAAAAACAAAGGTAAGTAAATAAAATAAAACGAAATAAGATTGGGGGAAAATAGCATAATACTACTACTCATAATAATAATCACTGAAAATTAAAACACACATTTGATAAGGAGTGGGAAGAGGTATAACTTGAATTCATTCATTCACTCTAGCAGCACAAAGACATTTTCATTCAAACAGACAAAAGACACATACCAGTGCAAGAACAGTAAAAATAAAAAATACAAATGAAGGAAAGGCAAACACAACAACCATACATGTATTTAGCAGCAGACGTTCAGCAAAAACATGTTGAACAGAGTACATCAGTCATGGCAGTAACTGTCTGAAGTGGAGTCCTCCAGAAGAAGTGAGAATAAATGTCAGTGTTAAGAGCTGCTGCCATCTAAAGGCATCAGGGCTCCACTGCACTGAGAGCTTTGAGATACACATGTACTGTGATTCTGTGTCCACATGCACCATATGTATTTGTATATGGGTTTATACCTCATATTCTGCTGCCAGGAAATGATGCAGCAGCTTCTTTTTCTTCTCCCAAGCTGGCGTTTGAAAAAGCACTCCTCCAGAGCGGATGTGTTTAGCGTGGAGATGCACAGGGTTTTGTTGTCATGCAAATCATCCACTTCCATGCCACCGAGCCTGTCTGAATGAACATGGTTTCCTCCCACTTTGCCAAGCCTTTAATAAAATGTCAGGTTCTTTTATTCTGGGTCTAAGTTGCATTAAATGTCACTTGTGGTAGCAGAGCTGCAGGTTTGTAGAAGCGCTACTGGCACTCACCTGTGACAGTCTACAACTCCAGATAAAATACCAGCCTGTCAAATGTTGCACACACACGCTAAACGCAGCAGACTGAGACACAGACTGAGTTCAGCGTTCAGCTGTGCTTCCTGAAGTGCCAACGTGCCAGACTCTCCTTCTCATCATTCATCACTGAATGACGGAGATGAACGCGGATTTTAAAAAATTTTTTCAACTATTTTGAACTGATCTATAGTTCAGTTGAAGTGTAGATTGATCTCTGTCAGTTTAACCCGCTGACGATCGCTCAGGGCTCCATCCACAATGAAAAACCTACTCCAATGTCATTGTCATCGTTTCATATCGTCAAAAGTCAAAAGTGGGAGCATTATTTCAGCTTTCAGGACCCAGGAAGAGATGAACGCTTCACCTAAGTCCTTGACCTGATAGTCTGCATCTTCCTGGACCGGAAGCAGCAAAGCATTATGTGTTAAATAATGTGTGCACAAAGGATAGACAGCATTTTACACAACCAAAACCTATAACCTCCCTCCTGCAGAAAGGTTTGTTACGGATCTCCTGGTTCCAGCAGCAGGAGCTCTGTGTTCCACTGGTAAGTCAGAGCGAGTGCAGTGGAACTAAACAAACGGCGGCTGCGGCCTGAGTTACGACCTGAACACAAGACGCACATGTGCGTCCGCCTGACCTGACCTGACCTTTGGTGAGGGTGATCAGTTCGTAAACTGGCTGTAAGTCTAAGTGTGCTGTGCAAATTTCAGGTGACAGCGGTGTAGTCACTGCAGAACAGACCACGACAGTCACACAGTAAAAATCAATAGAAAACAGGCTCAGGTGCAACATCTTCAGTTTAATTAATATACATTATATAGGAAAATATATGATCAAATATAAATCAGATAAAACATCTGATTAGGATTTATCCATTTTTGTACTTTCTATTTTCTTTTTTTTAATCTTCTCTCATCAGTAAACCATACTGACATAATGCTCCCTGTATTATTACGTGCACACACACTCAGGACAAAGAGATGTGTCTCTGACAAACACTTTATAGAGTTCACACAGGAGCACAGTTACAGCCATCTAACACCTCCCTTCAACACAAATTAGTCAGCAACGAAGTGCTCTGCGGCTTCCGTCTCGTCTTCCCGCTGTCATTTTAAGGGGATGATATCACTTCTGAGCTGCCTCCATCAGTCTCTTTAACAAAGCCCCTTAAAACCCTCCTCAGCCGCAGTCTCATGTGAAGTATCAGCCCAAACATGATTCACTCACACACACTACTCTCTGCTTTTCGCTTTAGTCTGTGTGTCTGTCTCTCTTGTACGAGCACAAACCCCAGGGAGTCCTCGACCTGCTTGTGTGGCTTTTAGCATGATTGATAAGCTGTTTGTGTGTCTGTGTGTGTGTGTGCTCTCCCCCCCGACGACCAACAGACCCTCTTTATCCCCTCGCGCTGTGTGTGAGTGAGGATGCTGCTGGACTCGCACCTGATCTCTCTGTGCTCACCTCTCCTCCACAGTGACTATATCATTGAGGAGAAGAATGCTGTTTTACAGAAGAAAGAGAACGAAGGCTTTGGCTTTGTCCTCCGGGGGGCCAAAGGTGAGTTGAGCACACACACAAACATACACACGTGTGCAGATTGTAATGTGAGCGATAGTTTGTTGATCTGAGTCACTGATTCTGTATTGTTACTGTGTGAGTCAACATTCAGTACGTACACTCAGTCTGGAGCGTGTGTGTGTGTGTGTGTGTGTGTGTGTGCGCGTGTGCACTGAGCTGTCAGCTATCTGTCCCATCTGTTCCTCACACATGGCGTTCAAGTCGGAGTTAGTGGAGACTCTCCTCCTCCCCCTCCTCCCCCTCCTCCCCTCTCTCCTCTGTTCCTCTCATCTTTTTTTCTCTGTATCCTTTACACATCAGCGTCCCTTCTCGTCCTTTACTGTGTCAAATTATTCCTCCCAATGGCAGCCATGCCTCGCCTGAAGTCACTCCTCTGCTCAGCTCCATCGTTACAAAATAATTTCACTCAAGCACGTGCCAGCAGCTCCCCTCCCGGGCTGCATCACTATGGTAACCACACTCAGGCACCTTGCCGGAGTCTGACTTTGCTTTCTTGCTCGATCACTCACTCACTCACTCACTGCTACGGATCTTAGCTCTTTTACTCATTTAGTCCTTTACTGGCCAACACACACACACACGCACGCACACACTCTCACACACACTCACACACACACACACACACACACATGCACACACAGCACTTAGTGTTCTGCTGACGTGAGGACTCTCATGTGTCAGTGTTTGAGTTGGATTCCCTCCAAGATTAAATGGAGTTTGCCGTCGCACTCCTGCAAACTCTGTAACAAATTGTGTTACATAATCCTCACCTTTTTGTCATCAGTGTTTGCTAAATAAAACTCCTCTGCATGTGTGTGTTTTTGCTTTAGCTGAGACACCCATTGAGGAGTTCACACCAACCCCAGCCTTTCCTGCCCTGCAGTACCTGGAGTCTGTGGACGTGGAGGGAGTGGCCTGGAGGGCCGGCCTGCGGACGGGAGACTTCCTCATTGAGGTAATTAGACGCCGTAGTTTCATGAATGAACAGGGCAGTGACGCTCTACCAGCAGCTAATACACAGCTAACACAGCCCCCTGGCGCTATGTGCAGGAAACACTTTCTATTTCCAAAGATAATGCACAATAATCAGTTATAAGCTGCACAAACACACAAACACTTTACATGTGCATGCACAAGTGCTGTTAGATGACACACCAACTGTAATTATTGATTTTAGTTTCTGCTCACTGAGTGGGTTTGTTTTGGTTTTTGTTCCCATAGTTGAGCTTTGTCTGTTTTATTCGATTTTTGTAACTTTGGTCTCGTCTTCTTGCTTGCTTCCTTGTTTTCTTATTATTGCTATTGTTTGTTGTTGTCGTCACACATTTATTGTTTATTTATCACTTCTCACTTGTATTGTTTGCTTACTCTGAATGAAATGAATTAAATGAATGAACATGTGCAGAAAAGTCACCATTTTCCTTCTGAAAATCATGTGATCTATAGGAATATAGTTTCAAAAGTAAACTAAGTGTGTGTGTGTGTGTCTGTGTGTGTGTGTGTGTGTGTGTGTGTGTCTGATCATCTCATCAGGTGAACGGGGTGAACGTAGTGAAGGTCGGCCATAAGCAGGTGGTGTCTTTGATCCGACAAGGTGGCAGCAGGTTACTGATGAAGGTGGTGTCTGTGACACGCAAGCCGGAGTCTGAGGAGGTCGTTCGCAAGAAAGGTGAGTCTGTCGAGTGTGACAGTCTGTTTCTAAAGTCTGTTCACTAAAGTCAGCTGCTCCGCTGAGCTGCCGTCTGCTGTTCACACCGTATCATGACTGAGTGGGTAGCAGTGATGGTTTGTATGTGTTGTGTGCACAAAGGAACACACAAAGCTCATTTCTCACACTGTGGTGAATTGAGTTAATTGAATTAGGAAGATGACAAGTGCATCGTCCCTGGGAGGCAAAGTTCGCCTCACGAGATATTTGTGTGCTGCTGCTATTGTCAAGGTGATGTTCGTACCACATTTCCCTGCTGTAAATTCATGTGGTTTCCATGTCAACCACAGCTCGCCATTCGACAGCTCCCACACAGTCCTCGCACGATGACCTCAAGACTGTGTACATGTGTGACTACGT
This sequence comes from Aeoliscus strigatus, assembly GCA_901007665.1. Lineage (NCBI taxonomy): Eukaryota > Metazoa > Chordata > Actinopteri > Syngnathiformes > Centriscidae > Aeoliscus > Aeoliscus strigatus. The sequence goes on from CAAKHB010007788.1 coordinate 70,082, forward strand.
ACGTGTGGCACTATGTAGTATATCTTGTCTAATTACAGACCTTGAGACATTTATAAATGGACTTGACTTGGTGTCATCCTGCTAATTCAGAAATTCTAAGCTCTCTCCTCTCCCTCACCTCTGCTGTCTGTATGCGTGTCTCATTAAAATACTCACTGTAGCTAGTACACAGTTTTATCAACTCTGGACTTGAAACAAATTCCTGTTTTCTGAGCGACACGGAATCCGTTACCAGCGTCACACGTCCTCGCTCAAATGTGTTCCAGCTAAGAAAGGAAAAGTGAATATAAAGCAGTTACAAAGGTAAAAGTAAAATACTGTAAAAAAAAATAAAAATGTAAATTATAAAACATATAATAATATATATATATACACACACACACACACACACACACATATGACGCTGTAAAAACTGTACAAGTCATTTGCATGGTATAACACTCATTATAATGTGCAGTAAATAAAAATAGGAATACAAATTTCACATTCTCCAGTGTGTCAAAATATAGTTGTAATAGTGGTATGACTTGTCTTTTACTTGCTTTTACTCACTTTCACTTCTATAACATGTTGGGACAAAGGTCAAAGAAAGTTTTTATGGTTCACTTAAAAACAAAATGCTGCTTCCCTCATCCCCTGCGAGAAGTCAGTGCATAATGAAATACATAATAAACAGAATCCACGTCATCATGTAGATTCATTTATATTAATAACGTATTTAAAACAATTTACACAATTTAAAATTGAAATCTAAGTGCTTTGGCCTACACTGTGGTTCAGGCACCGGATCCCTGTGGGTAAAGACAAACAGCTGTAGACAAGATGGAGTGCATCTAGTGTTTCAGAGCTGAAGCGTAATAAACATTTTCTTCTCCTTCTTCTTCTTCTTCTTCTCCTAAATGTATTTTTCACATCCTGAGTAGTGTCAAACAGCAACTCCATCTCTCACAGGATTCAGTCTGCATTGTGTGTGGCTGCACCTTGGCACAAAATACACACACATTCTCTGCACCATGCTTCACTACTGCCTCCGTTGCCATGGTTACTACACTGCATGTTTGAATTAAGCATTGCATTACAGCAAAAGCATCTCTCTCCCCTCGACTCTGTCTCGGTTCCTCTCGCTTTCTGCAACCTCCTCCATCTCCTCCGCTCACTGCTGCTGCTGCACCATAGTGTGCAGACTGGTGAGAAAATGAAGATGTTTGACGTGGACCGTACCCAGGACGGTTGGATGGATGTGCACCAGACTGGCAGCTGCTGTTGCTGATAGTGATGCGCAGGGGCGTCTGTGGGATTTGGAGTTCTCTTTGGTGCATTGGGTGTTAGTTACTGTAATGCACCGAGTGAGCAGACAAGTCGGACCGAGGAACTTGTGTTTTTTTTGCTGAAGCATGCAGCTCGCTGCTCGCTGTGTATTTTAAGGATGGCGATCAATGACTGCAAGGCATCCGGTTGGAAGTACTATGTTTGGTAGATATATTGTGTTGCTTAGAGTGGTGAGATGATAAGTTGCTTCGTGCATACAGTGGGGTGCTCCTGTGAGCTTTGGGATAGAAAGATTGCAGCATGTCACTGTGTTTTACTGCTTAACTTACTCTCCTCTCTATGTCTGTGAGCCCACGTCGTTATTTGTCTTGCTGTGGATGCATGTGGTCCGGCATGCAGGAGGATATGCGTGCATCTAAGCCGGTCTGCTGTACACCTGCTGAATTCCAGACAAACACATTGAAAGTGAGATAGATTACTTTCTCCTTTTCCCTGCACCTTCCACGTTCATCATTTTGCCCCCTGAGGTGGACACATTCTTCCTTGTGATTGTGTGTGTAATGGGAGGATTCAGAGAGCTGGTGATGGTGCTGAGAGGACTGAGCTGTACGTTTAGTGCTGGTGGGTTCCTCAGCAGAGAGGATTTATCGCTCAAAGACTAAAAACACAGACTGACAGAGTTATTGGACACTGGACCAACAGCGACATGAAGAAGTTGGGCTCCCAGTGTAGCTTGAACAAGACTCTGCCTAAGTGTGAGGTGACAAGTTCGCCTGAATTTGGCAAGATCAAAGCTGTGAAGACAGGATGGGCTGGACGTCTGAAGGACGCTAGGAGGACGTTGAGTCGCAAAGCCAAAGGATTTTCATCCCCTTCGACTTCATCCTCAACACCCTGCCTTTTCTCCACAGCACCTCCACCGCCAAAGAGAGCTCCCAGCACCACCCTCACACTGCGCTCCAAGTCCATGACAGCTGAACTCGAGGAACTGGGTGAGTACCAGATAACTGGCAGTTGAATTCCACACTGTCCTACTCCCTCTCTCATGTTTCTGCTTTCTCTTGTCATTAAAACTTTGTTTGTCTCTTAACTTTGAAAATAGTCACTTCTGTTGGCTTGTTCTTGTCGTTTTTTTCCTCCTCTGCTGATGCTATCTTTTACCCACCAAGCCTCTGCTCGGAGGAGAAGAGGAGGTGAGTCTGGAGCAAGACACCTCTGTGAATGGCATTTAAAAAAATGTGTTAGCACGGCTGTGTCGATTTAACCCTTGGAGCCCGCACCGACTTTTTACACCTCTACTTGAAAATGCCCTTACCTTACCCTTACCCTTAATGAGTAATTTTCTGCAACTACAAAGGTCAGTTTAATTTAAACACTTTTGGGTGTCATAGTAAAGAAAACGCCTGTTTGATGTGTAAGTATCTGGTAAAGATCAACTGAAGATGGAAAGTTGCCAAAAAAACCTTTTCAGCAGAATCTCTTTGGTTCTTCCTAGGTCGCATAGGTTCCACTGTTTTTCATTTTTGCTAAATCTTCTCCACGTCTTCCAATTGGGGGCACTCTCTGGCCCAACGGTATCTGATATGAATGATATACTACTCCAACATATGAATGATATAATACTACAACAGAGCAGAACAACTGGAGCGTGTAGACTTTCTCTTCCTTTTGTTCTTGTGCACCCTGTCCATGCATTGTCTTGGCATACATGACGGAAACAGTGAACTTAAGACCGCTGAGATCCAACACACTGTGATCGCACTTTTCAAACTGACAGTCTCCCTGGTCTCTCTTCTGGACTTTTCATTTCTTACTAATACACCTTTTCAACAGAGAGGCTGGATGAGATGTTGGCATCCCAGGAACCGATGCTGCATTCTCAACCCTCGGAGGCAGATTACAGAGCAGCCACTGTCAAACAGCGTCCTACTAGCAGGAGAATAACACCAGCAGAGATCAGTGTGAGTGCACCTACACAACGCTGGCAGGGAGAACGTGGCACTATTGTAAATATACGAACAAACTGATACACGACGTGTTGTAACACCTGCGCAAGCACAAAGACAAATCAAACACCCCACACACATTTATGCATGTACCCGTGGTAATTACGACTCTGTTTTGCGACTTATTGAATGTTTAAAGACAGTAAAATATGCTACGATGTGCTGACATTGCTTTTTTTCCTCCAGTCGTTGTTCGAGAGACAAGGGATGACTCTACATGGAGGTCTTCACCCGGGCATGGAGAGAGGTCATATAGCATTACCCAAGGGGATGTCCAGGACCAAGTCATTTGGTAAATCAAAAGACATTATGGCTACAAATAAAAACCCAAACAGATATTTGACATACCTAACTAGGTGCTGTATGGTGAGGTACAAGTCCGTTTGCAGTCAGAAGTAACAGCAAATGACAATAACAATATACATTACACACAACAGATGACTCAAACATAATTTGTGATGAACGGAAGACCGGATGTCAATTCATAATTAATAGCAACTACAGCAGATGCGACAAAGGACGATCTGGACCTGCTGCTGCAGCATTAAGGGGGACAAGTCCTTTGTCCTGAAGGGAGCAGCTGGAACTCAGCATGCAGAGGATGAAGAGTGTCAGACGCAAAGGCCGAGTCTTTGAGATCAGCCTCTCTTCAAAAAGATGTTGAAGATAGCTGAGGCTGATAGTGCGAGTACTTTCAGAATGTCCGAGTATGTAACTCAGAGTTGTTTGTGCTACACTTTCATCACAAGATTACAAAATATCTGTTCTTGCTCTAGATGTCAGTGTACAACTAACAGATTCCGTGGTATTACACATACAACTACACCGTAACAACATTCCTATTGACAACAAATAAAATAGTTGTGTGAGTACAAGTCACTGAAATGGACAGAGAAGACAAGAAAGTGATACAAAAACACTAAAAACATAGTTTATAGCTAAACTGCTAATACAGCTAACAGTGGGTGCCGCGCTCTTGGATCCTGATCTTTCTTTACGCTCTTGTCTCCCTCAGGTGCTACTGAGGAAGATCGTCTATCTGCCCTGGCAGGTGAGCACCGATTCCCCCGCAGTTCCTCTATGACAGACAGCCTCCGGGACCACTCTCAACCCCATCCCATACCTCCACCTCCACAAACAGCACCCCCTCCTCCTCCTTATTACTTTGATACTGGTCCTCCTCCAGCGTTCTGCCCCCCACCTCCCCCATCCAGGAGCCAAAATCAAGGCCATGACCCTGGGGGACGCTCCAGCTTCAAGCCCTCCTCCTTAGATCTGCCTTATGAGGCCACTCAGCGGCAGGCAGCACACCTTGAGAGACAGAAAAAAGCCCGCTCCATGATCATACTCCAGGACTCCACCCATCTACCTGTAGAACCAACAGAAATTCCCCGCCCCTCTGCTGCCACGCCACCTGAGAGAATCAAGAGGAAGGGTCGAGTTATTGACAACCCCTATGCCAATGTGGGGCAATTCAGTATGGGACTATACACACCCACCAAGCCCCAGCGGAAGAAGAGCCCCCTGGTGAAACAACTACAGGTAGGGTACAGTTTTATGAGTTTTATCCAGAAACAAGCAACGTAAATGTGAATGAAAATGTCGGAATGGAATGGAAAATTATCTTACTGGCTATCGATAAAAAGATGAATTTAGAATGATTGGTGTCGCACCATTCTCGACTATATCACATATGGAGATAATTTACAGAGCATAATCACCCCTTCTCCTTTTGTTGCATTTTGCATTTTTGACCTGAAGCTGTATCTTGGAAACTGTGCCAATTGACCCTCAGGACTTAATTTTATTATTTTTAGTGACCCCAAAGACCCCTGCCATACTTGATTCAATATTTTCGCTCAATACAGGTGGAGGATGCACAAGAAAAAGCTACTTTGGCCTTAGCAGTTGCCCACTCTCGAGAGAGCTCACCCTCAGGACGGTACCCACATACCCACGGGCACACACACACCAGCCGTGCGGACTACTTTCAACAGCAGCTGATGGCTGAGCGAGAGCATATGCGTGCCCTGGGAGAAGCAGTAGTGCAGAGTAAGGGCCCGTTTGCCGCGGCAATTGCTGGAGCTGTAAAAGATCGTGAGCGTCGCCTAGAGGATCGGAGGAAATCCACCGTCTTCCTTTCCGTAGGGACTATGGAGGGGGCGTCTCCCACCAGCTCAGAGGTCCCCTCTCTTACTCAGTCTCACTCCGTTGATGAACGGATGCTTACTCAAGAGCTGGGCCAGCTGCCTCCTCCTGCCTTGGCCCTGAGCCCCTCACTTAGCGGTACCACCTTCATACACCCCCTCACAGGAAAGCCCCTGGACCCGAACTCACCGCTGGCTCTTGCGCTGGCCGCAAGGGAGAGGGCACTGACCTCCCAGAGCCAGTCCCCTACAAGCAGCCCAGAGCCTAGGACTAAACAGGAGCGGGCGGGCCAGGGCGTAGTATTCATTGACACTCAGACCAAAGAGTCTCCACACAGGGAAGGGACACCCACATCTCCTACGTTCTCATCTAAAAGCGCCAAGGCAACAGGTTATGGAGCTGGATCTTCCCCATCATCAGTTCTTCAGCCAACCAAACCACAGTGGACCCAGTCACCAACGAATGTGTCCTTCCGACAGGAGATGGAGGCCAGAATAGAGGAGAGGAAGGAGGAGAAACGACTAGAGGATAAGAAAAGTATGTTGATCAGTATTATGGATACATCGCAGCAGAAGACAGCAGGGCTGGTTATGGTCCATGCTACCAGTAATGGCCAAGCTGTTGTGGTAGGTTCTGAACTAGAACAGATGCCTGTCTCAACATCCAGAGAGACCAGCAAATCTCCATGTCCACGGGCTAAGTCCCCCACCCCTACAGTGTCCCAGCCTCAGCTCCAGGCCCAGTGTCAGACTCAGCGTCCGGCCAGCCCAGCGCAGGAGAAGAGTCTGGCTCAGGGAAGCTCCGAGGAGGATATGGAGCCGTATACAGTGACCCTACCCCCGGCCATGTTGTCCTCTAGTGATGAGGAAACAAGAGAAGAGCTACGAAAGATTGGATTTGTCGCGCCACCCGATGAGTTTGCTAATGGGCTGTTGGCACAGACACAGGGTATGCCAGCATCCCCAACAAAGCCTGCCTCTTCTCCCACCACCCCTACAACACCAACGTCCCAAACTCCCTCGACCCCGACCACCCCGACTGTAACTCCCACCTTGCCTCAGCCTCCCCAGCCTCCACCTCCACCCAGTGCAGCAGCTGTCTCAGGGAAGCCCTCTGAACCTTTGGAGCCCCCACCAGTGGGCGAGTCTGGCTCTGCGGCTGACTCAGGCGTGGAGGAGGCTGACACACGCAGCTCCAGTGAGAGAGAGCGAGACCACCATCTTGAGACCACCAGCACTGTCTCCACAGTTTCCAGCATGTCCACATTGTCCTCAGAAAGTGGCGAGCCTGCTGACACACATACCACACACACTTCCTATGCTGACGGGCAGACTTTTGTGCTCGACAAGCCACCAGTGCCTCCTAAGCCCCGACTCAAGTCCCAGATTGGAGGCAGTAAAGGCCCAGTCACCTTCAGGGACCCTCTGCTGAAGCAGAGTTCTGACAGTGAGCTGCTATCACAGCAACAGGCTGCTGCCCTGGCTGCTGCTGCAGCTGGTGGAGCTGGGCTACCCTCAGGTGGTTCAGCCTCAGTTACCGGACTCGCCCCCACCAAGCCACGCTACCTCTTTCAGCGACGGTCCAAGCTGTGGGGGGACCCTGTGGAGCCCCGTGGGCCAGGAGTGGGGCTAGGTATTGGGAGTTTGGGTAATCTAGGTGGACTGGGACTAGGGCTGGGTACTGATGAAGGAGCAAAACCAACTGTTATGGGGGAGCTCAGTTCACGATTACAGCAGCTAAATAAAGACACTAGATCATTGGGAGAGGAGCCGCTCGGAGCATCGCTTGACCCTGGGAGAAAGTCGCCTGTGGCAGGAGCCAGGTAAGACGAAAACAAGTACTGTTGTGTACCATAGAAGTGTACGTAACTCTGGACAACAAAACAAATGATAACCAGCCTCAGAGAGAAGGGTCTCACTGTGAAATGACTCTGCCATATTCTTTTGGTAGAACTTTCTTTATATTACATTACTACAATATGTACCATTACAGTGAGTACTGTGAGTACAGCGAGGCGCTTTAGTTTAGACTGTACATGACAGATGCATCTCTCTTATTGGAGACGCAGTGATTTTGTGGATTGAGTGATACTTCCTCAAAGACAATGGTAGTCAGTTGGTTTCCCTTTTTGCGAAGGTTGTGATTTTACTGACGTATCAAATATGCAGATGAGTCCATATGTTAACCAATCAAATGTGACAGTAAGTGGTACGATCTACCAGCGTTGCAGGTATTACACTCCCAGCTGTGTTATTGTAGTACTAATATACATAGTGTTTAATCTCTCAGTATGTTGCAACGTTTGCATGAAAAAAGCCAAAGAGACTTAAGCACAAGCACAGTGATCCCAGCGCAGTCTGAAACATCTGTAGCCCAGGGATGTGTTATGTCTACTGTTTCTGACGGGCGGGGGGGTTACACCGTGCCCAATGAAGTCCTTTATATCTCTGCAGATGTGAGGAAACCGAAGAAAGTAAACCTAAAGGTTATATCCCCTAGGGTAAAGAACATTTTTGTATATATTTTCCTAACAGGCCTGTCAACTAACCCCACTGACAGAGAAAACTCTTTTAAACATTTTGCTCCTTTTATTTTCCCTTTCTTATTGTCATTTGTTACCTTGTTTGCATCACTAGATCTATTTAGAATCCAGTCTGATCAATACAAGTTTTCTTGTTTCCATAGTTACAGCGAAACAGTACATATAATCGACAGTAGTAGTCTCTGCCTGTGTGTGTGTGTGACTGTGTCTGTGTGTGTGTCTGTGTGTGTGTGTGTGTGTGTGTGTGTGTGTGTGTGTGTGTGTGTGTGTGTGTGTGTGTGTGTGTGTGTGTGTGTGTGTGTGTGTG
>CAAKHB010007788.1:91742-113863 GCA_901007665.1 Aeoliscus strigatus
TACAAATATACATGACTACAATTTCATTTTCTATGCAGTGCTGAACAGATTTACTTGACTGCCTGTCATAAAAATGAGAAAGTGTAAATATTCTAGAAAAAAATACTGTTTATTTGCCAAACAACAAACGGTAATGATGAATTTCAAACTGAATTCACCTTTTGTACCAAACTTTGAGCCAGCTCACTGGGCTTCTCTGAGAGGTCAGGAATAAATGCATGAAGATCATCATTCAACCACCAAGGAATTTTTCTCTGATCAGGAATACAAGTAAGCTGAACTATAATCGAACATATAAATCAAGAAGTAATCATGTGCTTTACGATGTGTAGTAAAACAATATATTTGAAATGTATATTTAAACCGCGTACTCGAAAAAGAGCTTCTACAAACTCATGTAACACCCATTACTTAAACATGATTTAGGTAATTACCAATGCTGTTAATTAAGGGCAGCTGTGGTATAAACCTTACACTGGTGGTGGTTTTGTATTGTTGTTTCATCTGGACTTTAAATCTCTAATAAAATTTATTATTATTATTAATGTCTCATTTCCTCTGCACTGAAAGTTCCCTGTTGGTGAGCAAGAACTAACAGGAAATAGTTCTTCAAATCCACCGTCTTACCATGATGCATGCATGTGCTTTGTGGTAGTATGACGGATGCATGCTCTGAAACCTCTCCTGACCAGCGGTGTCCCAGAAATCTGTGAATAAAACCATATGAGTCCCTGCAGGTGTCCATGCTGTGTGTGATCCTTTGATCCTTTGTCCTGTAGAGGTGAGAACATACCAACGGCCACTGTTTTGTTGGCCACACTTGCCGTGTGTTTGTACAGAGTCAAAGCGTATGTGGACAATTGCTGTGGACGACTGCACAAGGGAGTTAAGGACTTAAACCCGACAGGATCCGCTTTGCTGGGCTTGATCTGAACCCGCATGTTCCTTTGCAGACTAAACCTATTAACAGGTTATTTTGAAATCATACTGGGTGAATGAGTGGTTGCTTTTGCCCGCTGTTTTCCCCCAGAAAAAAACACCATCTTACAATATCTGCCATTACGGTGTGTTATGATAATGTAATACATGCTGAAAGGATACTATTCGTCCATGAGGAATCTTTTCATCAGCCTATAAGAAAAGGAAAGTCAAAGTCACAATGATGAAATGTAGAATGCCAGGACAGATCACCTACGTTGAAAAGCCAAAACATTGATCGTTGTCAGCTGATACTCACTTGGATTTGCCGACTGCACTGTCTCCCAAACAAATGATCTTCACTTGCTCGTCTGCGTCATATTTATTTTGGTCGAGCCCGGGGATTCGACTTTCATCATCAGCCATTTCCTGCTCTAGTTATTCCAGCTTCACTTTCAATTCAATTTCTAGATGTGTTCGGGATTAGCTAACTCCTACATTCAAAAGGAAAGCAGGCGATGGCAAAATTAGCTTGCTGCCTGATAACTGGCGTGAACATTGCGGTAACTTCGGCGGTTTGGATATGGCTATACTGACAACACTGACAGAATGGTTAAAGGATTCGTTTTGTTTTGTTTTTACTGCATTAGGCCTTTTTGCGAGAACTCTACCATTGCCTTCCCGGTGCAGCCTACGGCAGCGAATGCTAACAGACGGCTAGCGACGTTAACTGAATTGGCGCTGCCAGCTTTGTTATGGGGCAGATAAGAACCGGTGTTTACTGTCTTTCCCCATGTATAACGTATGTTCTCCGTAAAACGAATAAACTACCTTCATGTGAGTGAACGGGTGTTAAGATGGTATAAACCGCATGATTTTCCTGTTTGTCCTGTTCCTATGCAACAGGGACGCTCGAAGGACCACTCCGTCTGTCCGTTTAAGTGCCTGACCGAAATTCCACTCGCGTATCACAATACTTGACGCTGTCATCATTGAAAGTAATTTAACTTAACAGAAGCAGAAGAAGAAGACAACACAGACGCTTCTTTGAATTCATGAGTCAGAGTCGCTGAATAGATATGTACTAATCTCAGGTCCACACTCCGGAGCAGAGGGTGGCGGTAATGCACCTAAAACAATGGTTCTTCTTTTCCGGCAGTGTGGACACCTCAAGGCGTATTACTGCCCCCCAGTGCTCTCTGACGTAACTAGAACTCTGGATACCCCCCAGTGTCATGCAGGAATAGTAATACTGCCTTGGAAATCATTTGATGGTTCTCATTATGGCCAAATGATGAGAAAGAAAAAAACTCCTAGCTGTCATTCTTTGTCTGTCTGAACAACAACAACAACAACATATAAAACAACAACGAATATAAACCTTGGTAATTTATCTACTGAGGGCAGTCGTTCTGATAACAGATAGGGAGCTGACACTATATTACACACACACGCACACACACATCACAACGAACATATATGCTACACAAAAATACATGAATGACTGGGGACAAGTACTGGATTTTACACTCTACATGTCCAGATGCATGTATGGAACATTTTAGCAGACAAAGTGTAAAGCAGGAATAATGACAATAGGACCACAGTGAACGGAGGAGGTCAAACCAGGAGGATGAATGGGATTAAAATCATCCATGTTGAAATGTCCGTAAACAAGACACTGAATCCCTAACTGAGCCTGATGACATGTCACCAAAATACACACAATCACAGAGGTTTACAATGTTAAGAACTTTGATTTGACTTGCCAGTCAAAATTAGTCAAAATTATTATAATAACATATTACATGTGCTTGCTACCTCAGCAATATGTTTTATTCTTTCAACACCAAAGCTTTTTCTTTCTCAAATTCCTTTCACCATTGTATTTGCTCAAAACAAATCAGTGCTGAATCTGCAAGCAATGTAATATTTAATTTGTTGTCGTCAGATTTTTCTTTGTTTCATTTTGTTTGTTGTTGTCTGATCGTTTTCTGAAATTATCTGAACCCCACCTCCTACAAGTATATGCTGAGCACATCCAATGGAAATGGACAAGAAGAGCTGGAAATATATATATAAAAAAAAAATCTAGAATGGTGTTTTTCACATTTCTGAATTTCTATACTCAACTTCTATTTATAAAATATTGCACACACCTACAGGCACCTTTCCAGGTGGAATGGAAATGTACACAAGTGGATCAAAATTGGATCAGCCTCATATAAATTCAACAAATTCCATCACAATGGTCAGTGTTTGCACCTGTGATGATTGCTGGAGCATAGAAATGAACAGTGCAGCCATAATGCATGCATCATTACATCGTATGGATGTCACTGCATTATTTATGCTCCTCTATATTTACAGCAGTATATGCACAGTATAATGGCGTGTAATGATGGACAAGAATTACCACTGGCTTTATTTCCAGACTGTGTTTCTGAGGAAGGCGTGACTGGAGCGGGTGTGAGGAGTGAGTGGAGGCCGCCACAGAGAGGCTGAGTCGTGTCCACTTCAACAAAGTATGGGAGCCCATTTCCACTACTAAATAATGAGAGGGGGGGGGCATCATCTCATCTCATGGAAAATCATAACTGTGACAAAAATCGAAATTAGGAGGTCAAAGTATGAGTTAATGTCAGGACACAATCAGACCAGCTGTTACAGCTCAAATGCAAATGTCTGAGGGTTGTAAGGAGTAACATGCAACTGTCTAAACTGTCTAAATGTGTAAGATTTACTTAAAAAGATATTAAATCCACACGCCTAAGGAGGATGCCTGGTGTCCTCTCAGGAGGCCCAGCTCACAGCGGGTGTCTGCCCCACTGAAAGGGGGAGGGACCGCTGCCCCTTTATTATTAAATTATATTGATATTTATTCCTTTATTTGGGCGGGGTGGGGGAGACTGGCAACTCACAGACCACGATGGGCGAAACAGGACTCACGTGACCATATCGTAATGTTTGTAGTAAATAAAATAAAATATATTCTTGTGTATTATTTAGAGGTATTTTTATAGCAATACATATATGGATATAAAATCCTGTTTTCTCTAGATAATGCATTGCAAACGGAAACTAGGTCACATCTGGTAGTGGATTCCATGGCAGTAGATGGTAAAAGTTAAAATATTTATATTAAAGATTAATATTATTAATAAAATATTACATATATACTTTGAACAGCACTGCAGTCTACTGTTGTAGCCAACGTTTTTACCGTCCTTCTCCCGCCCACTATAACTACATCCGCTTTGCCCTCTGACATTTCCCTGATTCCATGTGAATGTAGCATTAGACTTTTTAAATCTCATAATTTACATTTATTATCTCATAATTACCATAAGTATGACTATCCATGAGATTTTTTTTGGGGGGGGCACAAATAGGTTTTCATATAATGTTACCCACAAAAGCAGAACTAATATCATACTTTGTGATGAAGCGAAATGCTCACGTTCTGAGCTGATTTGAATTATGAACTTAAATCTCATAGTATTTCTATAGAATTTTTAAGTATAATGTGGACTTCACGACCCTCAGCAGCAACCAATAACACAACACTGCTGGTTTAAACATTCATTCGGGTATGAAACACACCTCCTAAACAGTCATCTCCATGGCAGTGTTGTCATAGTGAAGTTGACAGTCTGTAGACACTTTTTGTTTGGATTTAATGCAGAAGCTAAGTTAAAAAGTGAAACACCGGAGCATTCATCTGAAGGATTACAATTTCAGGAGGTAAATACATGTTTTTTCTGGGAGCAGATACTGAATTGATAATTTATCAAAATGTATTACTTAAGTCTTGCATACATGTATATTGCATTGGTGTGTTAAAAAGGTTACAGAGAAGTCATATGCTGAATACATGTTGCGCTGCCTTTTGACCTCTTTACCATCAGCAAGAACTGCAGTAATGTGAGCGGTTGTGTGCAGAAGTGACAAACAGGGAAGTGCGTCAGGTTTATGAATCACCCTGCTGCTCTTAATGTGTCTTCGGCTGCTCGGTTTCGGTGTGCTTAGTGAAGGAACTAATCAACCAGGGGGAGAATATTGATTCTGTAACAATTTATTTTAAAACATTTGACATGATCTTGATTTTTCAAGGGTGTACAGTTTCTATCATCTGCTACAGCTTCTATTTCTGAACTTAAACCCCTTTAACTGTCAAACGTTCGTCTTCACCATTCAACATCTCACACAGCAGCGCTCTCACCTTCCATGTTTGGTGGTGCCACAGTGAAAAGGGTCCCTTCCAACTGCACCATGTTCGGAACATTTTTTTAATCACTTGCATTCTTGCATTTTAACTAGCAAGGATGAATACATTATTTCTCACACTATCAAAAGAATAGAACACACTTATCCCACCTCTTTTCACTGTCTTTAGTCCACAACTTCAACGATTGATCAGGCGGACACAGAGCTCCAGTTCAACACGACTTTTTACGGCAGGGGAAATAGTTCCACACTACAATTCCTCCCCCTTTAGATAAATGGTGCTCAATACCACGCAACAAAAAACATCTAAACTGTATAAGAAATGACTGCATAACACATGAATTCATAATAAGTGCCTAAGAGGATAACGCCTCTGGACTTGTGGGATAGCCTGACGCCTCCACATGCCAGTTTCTCCAATGTCCATTGTGTACATGAGGTGTCTGGTCCTTGTGGCTATCTTTCTAGTTCATTCCGTCCACTTGTCTCCTCTGTAGTCACGTACCAAGACTTCCTGTACAGCCTCAAGGTTTCTGGCGGTTTCCGTTGGCAAGTGGCCGAACTGTTTGTTCTTCACGTCTGCACGAACCTCAGCTCCATGCATGATCTGAGGTTCCTGCTCACAAACAACATGGAGGGTGTTTGGTTTATTGAGACATGAACAAAGTTCTTGTAGTCAAGGACGAAACTGTTCAGCTTTGATGGACTTCTGAAAAGTCTGGACAAACCTCTCAGCAAACGTGTCCGTAGCTGTATGGTGTTGCACTGATATAAGGTGCTTGATGCCGTTTTTGTTCATGAATAGTCTGGACTGTGGTCTGTTGTCACCCACAAGTTGGACCTGAGAGCAGCTAACAGTCTTTTCTGATGTACACTGCTCAAAAACATATAGGGAAAAAAAATAGGGAACACTTAAACAACACAATATAACTACAAGTCAATGGCCTTTCTGTGAAATCAATCTGTCCCGTTAGGAATCAACACCGATTGTGAATCACTTTCACCTGCTGTTGTGAGAGGCAATTAGCAAGCGAACCCCTAATAAATGTAGCAGACGCCCTGCTTGGGATGATTCCTCCGCATTCCTTTCTCACCAGTCGTGAATCAGCTTATCAGAGGTCACGTCAGCGTGACCCCCTGCTGACATCACCTCTCCTGCTATCTGCTATCTGCTCCACAACACAGAACCTCCTGATCAAGATGGTGCCAGGATCCATCTATGAATGTTCATCCTTCCCCTAAGTTCACTCTCTGGGCATCAAACCATAAAGATGTAACTGCTGATATAAGACAGACACCTCGTAGGGAGAAGAAACTTCGTCCACTCCACAGTTGATGACTCCAAAGACCCAAACCTGCACACAGAGTGCATCATTACATTTCAGCAGACGGGCACATATGCCTTATCCAGATACTTGGCCCATTTCAGCAAATACCATGCTGCTCTATCATGCTTTAGGTCAAGTAGTAAAAATTAGGATTAAAAAATGTTTTCGTCTGAACTGCTTTACTGCACAAGCTCTAGTCAGTGCTGTAATGTATCATTCTTTTTGAAGACATGTCAGAGAGTAAAGAAGGCTGGGTTGGGACCTGGAGGCCCCACAAACCAAGAGGACCTATAGCTGCCCTCTACGGCAGCCCAGGGCCCAAGTATGGGCTGCCTGCACTCATGGGTAAATTCAACAAAAAAGCATTTCATTCTTCTTCTCATTGTCGTTGACATCTCCTGTCTGTGTTTCCGTCACAAAGGTGTTAGTCACCATGACCCAACAAAATCCAGAGCACCGATGTTCAGCTTTGGGAGACGCCAGGACAAGGCCACGTCTAACTATGTCCCTGGACCAAGTTACCTCATCCCCTCCAACATCACCAGAGTGGGTCGAGATGGCACTCCAGCATTCTCACTCTATGGTCGACCGAAGGAGCAAAAATCATTCCAGGGCCCTGGTCCAGGTCAGCAAAACCTCGTTCATTTTCAAACAGACTTCATGAAACACTGTACCATCCAGAATGGAATAAAATGTATTAAAATGTCAGTGGCAGCAGTGTATGTATATTTGATGTGTCCTTCCATGTTGAGGCTTCAACATGGAACATGACAAACAATCCAGGACACAATGTTTGAAGGGAGGCTTGTGTTGGCATGACATATGTTGTGACATTTGAAGCCTCAGCTCAGTTGAGATCAACAAGCCCATATCTAAAATATAAATGCATTTTTGTGTTAGACCAGTATTCCCCTGAGCGATCGGGAAAGTCCATTTTCCGCACGGCTCCTGCTTATTCTCTCTCTGGGAGGAGCAAAGAATCAAACAAAACACAAACACCAGGTAATTTTTCTTTACAATTTTACATCAGCGTCCTAAGAGCTGTGGTTTTATGGTAGAGATGATTTAAACGGCCACCCACACTCTAGGTCCAACATCCTATTGTCTGCCTTCTGTGCTCGGGCCCAAAACTGTGGACAAACCCGCAGCTCCTGCCTACTCACTTAGTCACCGCGCCAAAACCGGGGGCTTCAGTGAAAACCTACAGAAGGTAGATCAATATAGAAACAATTCTATTTAATGATCATGTTACAGCTGTATGTTCCTCCAGTCTCCAGGTCCTGCGACCTACAAAGTGGTGGACCCTTGTATTTACAGCAAAAAAACACCCCGGTACAGCATGACTGGTCGCAACTTTACACCTGGGGACACCACACGTAAACCGGGACCTGGATCACACAGCCCCGAGCAGGTACAACCATTCTACAGTCTGTCTGGTTTGATCATCGGGTTTGCGCTCTTTGTTCATTGGCCTTTCTCTCCACCTCAGGTGACTCTCACGAGAAAAAAAGCACCAAGCTTCACCTTTGGATTGCGGCACTCGCCGTACATCTCACCCCTCACTGATGACGAACCTCAATAATGGCTTTTTTTTCCCTGGAAATCTTCATACAGTAGTAGAATTTTCTGCACCCACTTGTACGTATACGGTTCTCTGGGGGGATGGAGCCTATCCCTGGAGTATATGTTTAACGTTACATAATTCTTGACTAAATCAAAATTCCCAAATTTTGATCGTTTTCATTCAAAAGTCTCAAAAAATATTGATTAATACAGTGTATTTTATTATAAATCAGTCCACTTCAGCCTCTCAAATTCAATCATATATCCTCACCCAGCTACCTCTTCAAGTTTTGTGTAAGATTCCATTCCATAGGTGCGTACCACCAACAACTGTATTGGAGTAAGTAGGACCAGAATCAGTTTACACCTGTATTACATTGTCACAAACTAAAGAAAGGACGAAGATAATAATGAAAGAGACACCTATATTCTGCTATTAAACACTGTCTCTTCTTTCTCAATTATCCTGTTTGTTCAGATTTTTTTTCTTTTTGTAATCTGTAGCGCTTTCTGCCCCTTGTGTCCACATCCCGCAGTTTCTGCGACAATTCTTCTATTTTGTCCTTTCAGGTGGTATTGGTAAGATTTTTCCACTTTCAAACATTCCAGAAATACCTAAAAACAGAATTAGACAATGTCACAGACATTGACCATTTAAGGTACAGACATCAGCTGTACAGCCTATTGTCAGCTGTGCACAGTGACAGAGGGTAAAAATCAGCTCTGGACTTCCTGTCTAACATGCCCGATGCCAGGCAGCAGTTCACTGGGCCGGACCGGGTAGGCTGTGTGGGTGTGAGTATCAAGGGTCAAGACAGGGGCCCCTGGTTGGGGTGAGTAACAGGGCTGGCCGGGAGTGCTCTCAGAAATAACAAGTAAAAAACATCCCTCAGAACGTGTCCCTCAACATCTAGCAGACTCCTTCCCGAGTTTGAGAGTTGCCCGGGACCAAGACAGGACATGGGACTCTGGAAAGACCTGCAATGGTCCAGCGGCCACCTGTTTTCCCAGATAAACCTGTAGCTGCCAATCAGGCTGTGTGGAGGAACTTTTCTCATACTGATGAGTATTAATGAAAGCTTTTAAATTGTTTTTTAAAGGATTCCATATTGTGACACCACAAACTGAAATTCACTTTTGTTTCAAGCTAGTTTATGCATTAGGCCTCTGTGATTATAATTCTCTGTAGTAAGAACAAAAATTGTTATATTTTATGGCAATGTTCTGTTTTTTGCCTTGAACATAACTAATAAAGTCTGTAACTTAATAATATAATTTTTGACTAATTTCATAAATCCTGACTAATACAGGTTTTATATTGTTTAAAACAATAAAAATGTTTTACATATTTTATATGTTGTGCTCAGGCTGTTAGCCCAAGTGTAATTTGGACCCAAAAATGCAGAAGTACAACACTAGGACAAAGATAGCCGTCGAGAAACAAACCGTTTATTCACAGAACAAGATCAAACAAACAAAAAAAAACAAGAACCAAAACCCTGACTTCCATCAGATACTGGCTAGTGTTGTTCCGTTTACAAAAGATTCATTCAAAAGAACGGCTCCTTTGGGTGAAATACTTGTACTGAAAAGATTTGTTCAATTCACAGTTCAGCGTGTGGAAATGAACTGCTGTGGGTTAATCTGATTTGTTGGTTCATTCCCTGCAAACAAGTCTATTAATATGAATTAATATGATTCATTTACTGGAAACGAAAAAGGTACAAATGAAAAAGGAAACATTGATGCCATGGACGGGCCTGCCCATTCCCCAGACCTGAATCCAATCAAGCACATCTGGGACATCATGCCTTGTTCCATCCACCAATGCAGCACTGCACCACAGACTTTCCAGGAGTTGACTGGCTTTAATCCAGGTCTGGGAGGAAAGGAGGCCTTGTTGTGAGGTCATACAGGCACATGAAGGTCACACACATTACTGAGCCTCATTTGGATTTTTGAATTTCCACGTAATTTGGATCATCCTGTAATGCTATTTTCCACTTTTATTTTGAGTATTTTGAGATTACCAAGCCGGACCTCCATGGGATAATAATTTTGATTAACATTGTTAATCATTTTGTTATGAATAATAAATGAATAAAGATTTTGAACAGGAATATTTCATTCATTGAGATCTATACGTGCTATTTCCCTTTATTTTTGTGAGCAGTGAATACTAATGTGATTCACTTTTTGAGTTGATTTACTGATTTTTTTTTTTTATAATATTCAAATTTATTGTGATGCACCTGTAAATGGGGTAGGGATTCATTGATGAGGATGATGTACATAGATGTTGCTCATCAGGTAGTAGCATCTGGCATCACCAGTCATGTGATTCAATCAGGTGACCAAAGCAGTCCCTGCTTCATATGTCACCCATCACCTGACATTTTCTGCACCAAAGCAAGCTTTGAAGCAGTGGTTCAAAGGAAATGCTGGTCTTAAGTGCTGAATAAAGGAGATCTCAAGTTGAGAACCAAGAACAGCAGAGGAGAGATTTAGCGTCAGGTAAGATTAAAATAAACAGGATATGAGTCATCTCTTTCACTAGTCTTCTTGCACGTCAGGGTACGTAGCGCCAACCGCAGCAACCAGGTCTGTCCATTGTGGGCAAGGTGTTGAGCTTGTGCCGTGGTCACATTGCATGCTTTAAGACCCTGAGTTACTATATCCAGCCAGCGAGTGCGGGGGCGCCTCTGAGCCATCTGGCTTTCAACCCAGAGAAAGCCAGATGGTGCGTGTCGGATGTTCTACCGGCAGGCGGATGATGTGGCCATACCAGCACACTCGTCGCATTGCTGCAAGGCAGGATGCTGGGAGCTGTTGGTTTTGGTTTCTTAGGGTGTGGTGGCTCCATGTGATACCCTCGATCCTCCTGAGGGCTCTGGAGTCGAAGCCGAAGAGCCTGGCCACCAGGGTACTATTTTGTGTCCATGTTTTTGAGACATATAGGAGGACAGAGCTGACAGGCATTGTAGACTCTGAGCTTTGTCTCCCAGGAGATGTGCCGGGGACGCCACAGCAGCTGCATGACAGAGACTGCTCGGGCACGGCGTCAGTCGACCTCTGTTTTGAGGTCACCGGTGTTGGACACTGTTGAGACGAGGTACTTAAAGCTGGGAACAACGTGGACAGCGGTGCTGTTGAATAGGAAGGGTGGTGAGTCCGGGCCATCACCTACATGCATGAGTTCAGTCCTGGGCCAACTTATCTTTAGGCCAAGCTTTTCGAATGACTACACGGAGCTGATCAGCAGCCTCGCTGAACAGGGTGGCGTCATCGCCATGTTCGAGGTCTTTGAGGGTGTAATTGCCAAGTGGCGCCCCGAGGAACTGCTCACAGACTCTTGACGTCAGGTGGTTGATGATGCAATTGAAGAGTTCTATATATTTATTATATATTTATTTTATAAGGAACCACTCTGAGTCATGGCCATTCACACGAACACACCTTCCTGCTCCTTGGTACAGTTGTTTGAAGAGTGTGGTGATCTTGGTTGAGACTCCAAGGGAGTTCAGAATGTTCCACAGTGTCGAAAGCAGCCTTTAGATCAATGAAGGTGCCAGTCCTTTGTGAACTCCTAGGCCTTTTCGATTTTGAGCCAGAGAGCAAACGTGATCTATGGGTGGACGGTTGGGCATGAATCCAGCCTGTTAATGTTGTCTACTTCTGGTTGCAGGTAGAGCTCAGGAGAGTGGTATACGGGTGAATGGAGAGGGATGGAGAGGAGTGTGATGTCTCTATGGTTGCTGCAGATCCGCTGATCTCACTTTCGCTTCCAGATAGAGAGTATTATGCCCCACCTCCAGTCATCAGGCAATTACTAGAGTTGATCATTTGTGTGAGCCAGAGGATTATGTTGTTACCCCCTGCCTTGAGCATCTCTGCTTTGTTGGCACAAATGCCAAGGGCTGCTTCAACTTCAGCTGGGGAGACGCGGGAGATGTTGTTGGAGATGCTGTCTGGGATGGTGGTGGAGTGATTGATAAGGCTGAGATCTTCTGGGGCAATGCTCCTTCCAGCAGCTGATGCACTAAGTTTCGTTCGAGAGGACATTGCCGGCCCTGTCCTTGACTCAGAAACAGCGCTGATGGAGGCTTGCTTTCCCCGCAGATTGTTATTTTGGGAAGCTGTCTCCAAATGATTCTGGAGCCTTCTGATTCCTCCAGAAGGTTTCACTGTCACGTTGGATGGAGATGTTGTGTTGGCTGTTGAGGCGCCGATACAGGTCCATATCTCCTCGCAACCAACGGGCTTCCTCTGTTGTTTACAATATCCAGTGTGTCCTGGGATATCCAGGGCTTCTTGGGGGAATGTCTTGTTCACCCGATGGTTTCCATGGAGGCTTGAATGGCCTTGTTTTTAAAATGCAGGCATTCCTAGAGTATCCCACTGGGGAGAACATTAAAACGGTTTGCGACGGAGCACCTGTATGACTCCAAGATGGCCGGGTCTTGCAGGCGAGAGAAGTCCAGCCTGGGGGGTGCGTTGATTGATGCCCCTGCCTTAAGCTTCAGCCACAGGTCGGCTATCAGCAGTTGATGATTGGTGTTGCTAAGCTGTGCACCTCTAAAGACACGGCAGTTGTTTATTGATGTCTTCCAGCGGCGGGATATGCGGATATGGTCGATAGCTTTTTTTTGTTTTCCAATCTGGGCTGTACCAGGTCCAGTGATGGATTCACTTCCGGGGTATCCATGTGTCTGCAATACAGAGGTTTGTGGCTCTACTCACTCCAGAAAATGAGGTGGTTTCCAGCAATGGTTTCTCTGATTCCATGCCAACTTGACTCGCAAAGACCAGCTAGGGCGATGTTGTACACGGGAGAGAAGTGTTGCATAGCCCGGGAGTAGGAGTGTTTGGACGTTCCAACATGCAATGCAGGTTTTTTGACAGATACAAATGTCGTAGTTTGGGGACAAGCAAGGGTCTGTTGTCAGGATGACCTGTCCAGTTTCATCTGCTTCTCTTGGTTGGTTTCGTAACTGTATTATTCTCACCATACTGGGTAGTTGGCTCTGCGATGGCTAGTCCGCTGGTGGGGCTGCCAGCATGCAGCACGCTTGACGGGCTTCGAGCAGAACTAGTGCCATTCCCTGCCATGAGCCCCTCTGGGGTTACAAGCCCACCATACACCGACCAGGTACCAGGTAGGGTTAAGCTGTCGCACCTTGACAAGGTTACACAGTTCCTTGTCCTGGTGGGTTGAGGCCCCCAGGACAGTGACAGAGAAAATAAGAAGAATTAGAAATAAGAATTACTACTTGTACTGCACAGAATACACACATAATTCATGTCCACATCATATTCAATAAAGAATAATGTAAAAGAAAATACCATGAATTTAAAATGATTAAAAGGGTTTTTGTATGTGCAAAGTGCATATTACACATCTTAGATGTATTTTAATTAACAAAGCTGAGTGAAATAGAGGGAAAATGATTAATGAAAACGATTAATTGGTTAATCGCGACCACCTGTGACATGGACGCCTGTTTCGGTACGCAAAGAGCTTCTGGCGCAACCAGGATGTGCTCTGACGGTTAGACAATCCTAATTCCCGAGACCACAGTCTACGTGGGCTGCAGCCCATGAATTGGGATACAGACAAAATTAATGTTAATGTTGGTGACACCATTGGCTAAACATGATGGAGAGTTGTGGCAGAGACATACTCAATACGCACACCAAAAGTTGACCCAGGGAGTAAAAAAGAGCAGACAAGAGCAGACAAGCTGTGGCGTTCAAAGCATCAAAAGCTGCTGTTACATGCAGCACGAACGATGATGTCCAAAGAAGCAGAAGTGTCATCCTTTCTGGAGCGATGAAAACTGTGATGTTGGTTTCCAGACCTAAGTAGCCAAATTCTTATAACAACTCGAATGTGTTCCTAAGACAGCAAAGCGTGGATTCACCTCGCAGGTATTCTCCTCGACGGCAGCAAAACATGGATTTGCCTCCTACACTGTACTTCGTCTGATAAGGAAAAGCGAATAATCACTACCCCTTGATTAGAACAGTTCAATGGCAGATATTGACGTTGCTTTCTTTTCTTCTCCACAAACATGGAAGCTCTCCATATACCACTGTATTATTATTCCCTCACACTCACGTCTGCTATTCCCTCCTTTCCTGGACTCCCATTGGCTGCCCTCACGCCTGATGTTGCTGATTGGCTGGCTACGCAACCATGTCCTGGAATATCACTGGACAAAGCTGTTTCTTAACACTTTAACACAGACGGTATTGCTGACCATACATTCATGCTAGCATACTTTAGAGTACCGTAATTATTTATCCTTCTCCTTTCTCGTTAGACAGGAACTGAGGAACTACAGCTTCTCAGCCGTCATTAACCATTCAAATTTTTCTGCAAATGATCACATAATTACAGTATGACAAAGTATGTTAGCATGAATGTATCATCAGTGATACCATTATGTTGAGGAAATAGATAAAAGATCAATATTTAAACAGACAGGAACATATTTTCCAGTTACTTCAGCAAATACTGTCCTGCTCTATTTGGCATTCTGTAGGTCATCCTTTCAGTATTGCAATAAATATTAAAAATTCATATCAAAACAAAAATAAAGAACAGGTTCGGTCTGAACCGGTATATCACCCAGCTCTAGTCAGTGCTTTCTTTTTTGAAGATATGTCAGACACTGAAGAAGGCTGGGTTGGGACCTGGAGGCCGCACAAACCAAGAGGACCCGTAGAGTCCCGCTATGGCAGCCCAGGGCCCAAGTATGGGCTCCCTACACTCACAGGTAAATTCAACAAATAAACCTTTGATAATTCATCCTCTTCTCATTGTTTTTGACATCTCCTGTTTGCGCTTCCACCTCCCAGGTGATAATCAGCATGACCCAACGAAATCCAAAGCACCAATGTTTAGCTTTGGGAGACGCCGAGATAAGTCCACATCTAATGCTAACCCTGGACCGAATTACCTCATCCCCTCCAACATCACCAGAGTGGGCCGAGATGGCACTCCATCATTCTCTCTCTATGGTCGACGGAAGGAGCCAAGATCATTCCAAGGTCCTGGACCAGGTCAGCAAAACTTCATCACTTTTAAATAGACTTGCTGAAATACTGCACCTTCAAAAAATATATGAAAGCATAAAAATGTCAACTGCAGTGTTAGATTAGATTAGATAGAACTTTTATGATGTGTCCTTCCGCATTGAGGTTTGGAGGTGCATCTTGAATAATCAGGACAAAATGTTTGAAGCAAGGTTTGTATTGATAATGTATGTTGTAACATTTGAAGCCTCACCTGAATTGAGCTTAAAACCTTTTTTTCAGTACATTCAGGATAAAGCCTGAAACGTTACAGGAGGCTTTATCTGCTGATATCTAAAATATAAATGTGTATGTTGTGTCAGACAAGTATTCCGTAGACCAATCAGGAAAGTCCATTTTCCGTGCCGCTCCTGCTTATTCTCTGTCTGGGCGGAACAAACAATGGACCAAATCACAAACAGGTAATTTTTCCATAATTTTACATCAGCTTTCTTTGAGCTGTGGTCTCATGGCGTAGATGCTATAACCAGTGCTGTAAATGTATCTTTCTTTTGAAGACACGCCAGAAGCAAAAGAATGCTGGGTTGGGACCTGGAGACCCCACAAACCAAGAGGACCGGTAGCTTCCCTTTATGGCAACCCAGGTCCCAAGTATGAGCTCCCTTCACTCACAGGTAAATTCAACAAATAAATAAGCCTTTGATTCTTCTTAATGTTTTTGACATCTCCTCTCTTTCCACCACAGGTGATAATCACCATGACCCAACGAGATCCAAAGCACCGATGTTTAGCTTTGGGAGACGCCGAGAAAAGTGTATGTCTAACGCTAACCCTGGACCGAATTACCTCATCCCCGCCAACATCACCAGAGTGGGCCGAGATGGCACTCCATCATTCTCACTCTACGGTCGACGGAAGGAGCCAAAATCATTCCAAGGACCTGGACCAGGTCAGCAAAACCTTGGTTACTTTTAAATACACTTGCACAGACACTGCATCTTCAAGAAATGTCTCCTCTGTGTGACTTCAATGAATGCAGCTGTGAACTGATCTGTCTTTGAGGCCTTGAAGCTTTTTTTTTTTTACGGCAATCAGGATGAATCCATAAAAGCTACAAAAGGCTTTATCCGCCCTTATCTAAAATATAAATGTGTATGTTGCTGTTTCAGACCAGTATTCCATAGGCCACACAGGAAAGTCCATTTTCCACACGGGTCCTGCTTATTCTCTCTCTGGGAGGAGCAAACAATGGAACAAAACAAAAATACCAGGTAATTTTGTTACAAGTGTGCATCAGTTGTCTTTGAGCTGTTGTTTCATGGTGCAGATGCTATAAACGGTCACCCTCGCTGCAGTTCCAACATCCTATCATCTGCCTTCTGTGGGCAAATCTACTTAGCCGCCACACCAAAACTGGGAGCTTAAAGGAAGACCAGCAAAAGGTAGATCAATATAGAAACAATACTCGTTAATGATCATGTTACAGCTGGGGTTTTTTCTATTATCCATGACAGGCTCCTGGTGACACCTGACAAACACTGGGACCTTGATCACACAGTTGTACCTCGGGGTACAAACATCCTACAATCGGCCTGGCTTGATCATCATGTTTTGCGCCCTCCGTTCACTGGCCTTTCTCTCCAAATTAGGTGACTCTCAGGAGAAAAAAAGCTCCCAGCTTCACCTTTGGATTGTGGGACTTGCTGTGCAGCTCACCAATCACTTACAATAAACTTCAATAATGGCCTATTTTTCCTGGAAACCTTCACACAGTAGTATCCATTTTTCTGCGACCACTTGTTTGTATCCGGTCAACGGGGGGCTGGAGCCAATCCCTGGAGTATATGCTTTAACATAATTAACACATAATTCTTAACTAAATCAAAATTCCCAAATCCTGATCGTTCTCACTGAAAGTTCAAAAAAATATTGATTAATACTGTGTATTTTATTATAAATCAGCCTCATAAACCCAATCACACGCAACATATTCACCCAGCTCCTTCTTCTGAGTTTTATGGCAGTTTATAGTAGCCCATAGGTGCATGACGCCGCCTACTGTTCTGGAGTATGTAGAACTGGAACCGGTTTACACTTGTCTTACATTGTCACTAATTAAAGAAAGAAGACAAAAAGAAAAGTAAGAGACACTTATGTTCTGCTCATCAAACCAATGGCTGCTAAAAACTGTCTTTGTGTCTCACCTTATCGTCCTGCTACTCTCACCCTTGTTCTATGGTTTTTCCGCTGTGCATTGTTATGTTCTCAACATTTTCAATGACATGAGAAAAAGCCTTCTTTTGAGTGTATTTATTGTTATTTTATTTATCCATCCATCCATCCATCCATCTTTCTATTCATTCGGAGGCGGGTTGCGGGGGCAGCAGCCCAAGCAGGGACACCCAGACTTCCCTCTCCCCAGCCACCTCCTCCAGCTCTTCAGGGAGGACCCCAAGGCGTTCCCAAGCCAGCTGAGCGACATAGTCACTCCAGCGTGTCCTGGTTCTTCCCCGGGGTCTCCTCCCGGTGGGGCATGCCTGGAACACCCTCCCTCGGAAGGCGTCCAGGGGGCATCCGATACAGATGCCCGAGCCACCTCAGCTGGCTCCTCTCGATGTGGAGGAGCAGCGGCTCTACTCTGAGCTCCTCCCGGGTGACAGAGCTCCTCACCCTATCTCTAAGGGAGCGCCCCGCCACCCTGCGGAGGAAACTCATTTCAGCCGCTTGTATCCAAGATCTTATTCTTTCGGTCATGATCCAAAGTTCATGACCATAGGTGAGGGTAGGAACGTAGATTGACCGGTAGATAGAGAGCTTCGCCTTTCGGCTCAGCTCCTTCTTCACCACGACGGACCGGTACAGAGACTGCGTTACTGCGGCCGCTACACCGATCCATCTGTCAATCTCACGCTCCCTTCTTATCACTCGTGAAAAAGACCCCAAAATACTTAAACTCCTCCACTTGAGGCAATGACTCTCCTCCAACCCGGAGGGGGCAGGCCACCTTTTTTCGGTCGAGAACCATGGCCTCAGACTTGGAGGTGCTGATTCTCATCCCAACCGCTTCACACTCGGCTGCGAACCGCCCCAGTGCATGCTGAAGGTCCTGACTCGAAGGAGCCAACAGGACAACATCATCCGCAAAAAGCAGAGATGAAATCCGGTGGCTCCCAAACAGGACTCCCTCTGGTCCCTGGCTGCGCCTAGAAATTCTGTCCATAAAAATAATGAACAGAACCGGTGACAAAGGGCAGCCCTGACGGAGACCAACATGCGCTAGACTCCTACTCCCGGCGTATAGAGACCGTACAGCCCTTAGCAAAGGGCCCCCAATCCCATACTCCAGGAGTACCTCCCACAGGATGCCACGAGGGACTCGGTCGAACGCCTTCTCCAAGTCCACAAAACACATGTGGACTGGTTGGGCAAACTCCCATGACCCCTCAAGCACCCTGGTGAGGGTATAGAGCTGGTCCGTTGTTCCACGGCCAGGACAAAAACCGCATTGTTCCCCCTGCGAATCCGAGGTTCGATCTTTGATCTGTTTTTTTTGTAAAACTTTCTGCCCTTTGTGTCTCCACAATTCTGCTATGTGGTCCTCAACGACTGTTTCCCTCCACTTTTCCTTCCATGAGGAATGCCAAAGAAATAGGACATTTTCAGTGAACTTTTTACTTTGTGTGCCATTGTCATTCAATCTTGTCTTTCAATCTTTTGATGTGCCGAGCCTGAGGTTCACCTGAGCTCTACCTAATCTGAAAATCAACAATAGACAAGTCTTACTAAACACAGATAATATAACAATTACCAATACATCTATCTGTGGACCCTTAGCGAATTGTGTGGTTGGGGGAGGACTTGCAGTGAATCTCTGGTCCCACTCCCCTCCATGTTTTGAGTGTGGAAGCTTCTCCCCTGTCCTGAAGCTGTCTCCACGTATTTACTCGCAAAAATATTTATTAGATTTTTTTTTGTACAAATCAAAAGGACATTTTATTTTTAATTTGAATGTTTGTTTTGTTTTGTTTTGTTTTAATGAAAAGGACATTTCATTTTGCTGTTATATGCTGCTGTTATAGTTGAGTCATATATCCTATTTTTCTACAGTACACCACAGTATTGTAAGTTGGTTGGTGGTGGATACATTGATTTGTCATGGCTTGATGGACCAATAATAATAAACAGACCTTTGACTAATTGAAAAAATTGTTTGTGGATCTTTATGATGTGTATTTGTGTACCACTACTGTAAACAGGCTGTAAAAGCACTTTTTTTGAAACCGGGTCTCAGGATGAAAAATTTGACCTAACCGCCCTTGCCTTCACATCTGGACCTCTCCTCATATTTTCCATACTGAGTTGTCATCACCCCACCCTTCGCCCTCTAGCCTTCAACCTCTTCCCCCTTGATGTCTTTTAACAACAATAATGATGGACTACATTCTTCATGCTGCAAAAGCTAGTGAGACTGTTGCAGCTACTGGGGCAAAATATTATGCTCCTCTGCCACTACGCTGAGCAAGAAGTATTTTTACAGTCGCACACGCCACATCATTTTAGATCCTTCATGAAGGGCTACCAGGAGGGCAAACAGGAAACTAATTTGCGTTCAACCAGGTAGAACCATTAGTTTGTGGGACAGCTGGAGGGAAAACTTCTGCATGTCCAGAGCATCTCTTCGCCCTGAATGAAGAACTCCGTCCCTACAAAGGCAAACCTCAGTCATGAGGGCACCAATTGACGCAATGCTACTTGAGACAAAGGATGACTACGGTAGACTACTAATGCCTTTGGTGCTATCCATCTTAGTCCAAAATATATTAAACTGGCTTTTATGGAGCCTGAGGCTGCACATCTGGTTTTGGGATTCCAATGTGCTTATGGCCTGCCACAGTGTTTGGGAGCAGTCAGCTGCACACACATCCAAATAAAGCAGTCATCTACCAACTCCATGGACTTCATCAACAGTAAAGGCAAACATGCAGCATGCAGAAGTTCCCATAACTGTGTAGCACTTGTAGGTTGCTCTGCTTTCACTCTCCTGTCCAGTTCAGCCCCAACCAGCTCGATGGGGTTTAAGTCTGGAGACTGTGCTGTGTTTTCAAGCTTATCATCTTCTTTTTTTTCAAGTAGTTCTGGCATAACATGGACTTATCTTTTGGGTCATTATCTTGCTGTAGGAGGAACCCCTGACCAACTAAGCACATCCCAGAGGGTACTGCCTGGTGCTGCAGAATGCTGTTGTAGCTGTTTTGATTCAAGGTGCCTTTCACTCTGTACAAGTCACCAACCCTGCATCCATACAAGTAGCCCCAGACCATCACACTTCCTCCATGTTTGACAGGTGATGTACAAAACATGTGCGGGATGAACCGAAGATTTCAAAGTTTGGTTCATCTTGTTCCACCTTGTTCCAGTCTTCAGTAGTCCAGTGGTGGTGCCTGTGCCATGAAACACCACCACTGGACTACTGAAGACTGGAACAAGGTGTCTGACAAAATTGTTCTTGTTTAGGATTAATATGATGGCTAGGTGTCGGGATCCTCTGAAACAAGAATCTAAAACTGATAAATGTGAAAAGAAGCAAAGTAGGATTTGCTACAAAGAAATCGGTTTGCTGGTTGTAGTCTTCAAAATAAAAGTGTAAAAACTCAGTTTAACTCTAGGCATTAATACTTAAGCTTGAGAGGCAAAACGTTGTTGGGAAGAAAGAAAACGAGGGCTGAGTCAAACAAACGTGTGGCACAAACTTGAAGAATTCTGTTGTAGCAAGGGTACGGAACTCTGGTAAAAAAAAAAAAAAGTCAATGCTCCCAGATGCTCGAAGGATAAACAGGAAAATGCTCTTAGGAAGAAAAGAAGTGACAGATCATAGGACAAAGGGTGTGGACTCTTTTTATCATGGGAAGATGTGCTTTCCGGTAACTTGTCACTATGCGTGAATTGGTCAAGTTAATGTCCAATCACACCTCAAGTAACAAGTTAGAGGAGGGAATACTAGTTGTAATTTACAACTGGCGGGCTCGGTGCCTGTACCAGCCCCCAGGAGACACACATCTGTGGTCTGGAGCCAACGATTAATCTTTTGTGTTAACGTTCACCAAACACCATGACCCAATGTGTGAACTCTTGTAAACTACTGGCACAGAATGTATCATGAGGTTAAAGACTAGTATCTAAACATCATTACTTATCTAATGAGAAAGAATCAGGATCTGTAAGAAGTAATGATTCAAGCATATGAGTGTCCTCCGGCCTGTGAGTGCAGGGAGGCTGTTTGGTGCAGTCTGCTGAGCTCCTGCCTGGAGGTGAGCTGGAGCCTGACAGTGCAGTGCACGGTACCTAGATAACTTGTGCTCTGCTCCAGCCTGTGAGTGCAGGGAGGCTGTGCGTGTGTGCAGGTCTGCTGTGCTCCGGGCTGAGGGTGCATGAAACCTGGCTAAGGTGTGCTGTGCTGCTGCCTGGAGGTGAGGTCCAGCCTGAGAGTGCAGTCTGCTGTGCTCCTGGCTGAAAGTGAGCTGGAGCCTGACAGTGCAGTGCACGGTACCTGCATAACTTGTGTGCTGTGCCCCGGGCTGAGTGTGCATGATACCTGGACAACTTCTGCTCTCCTCCGGCCTGGAGGTGAGGTCC
The DNA here is from genome assembly GCA_901007665.1 of Aeoliscus strigatus. Lineage (NCBI taxonomy): Eukaryota > Metazoa > Chordata > Actinopteri > Syngnathiformes > Centriscidae > Aeoliscus > Aeoliscus strigatus. Next base: position 113,450 of record CAAKHB010007788.1, read on the forward strand.
AGCCTGAGAGTGCAGTCTGCTGTGCTCCTGGCTGAAAGTGAGCTGGAGCCTGAGAGTGCAGTGCACGGTACCTGCATAACTTGTGTGCTGTGCCCCGGGCTGAGTGTGCATGATACCTGGACAACTTCTGCTCTCCTCCGGCCTGGAGGTGAGGTCCAGCCTGGGAGTGCAGTCTGCTGGTCTCCTGACTGCAGCCGAGCTCCTTCTGTGTCTGCTGGCGGGCTGAGAGTGCATTATACCTTGATAACTTGTGCTCTGCTCCTGCCTGGAGGTGAGCTGCAGCCTAGAAGTAAGAATATCAAGAAAGACGTATCGGCATTACATATTGCACGCTGGTGACTGTGAAGTCTGTAGTAAGACTACGTCATCAGATGATGTAACATTGTTGAACAGCAAACATCAAAACATCTATAA
>CAAKHB010007789.1:0-49306 GCA_901007665.1 Aeoliscus strigatus
TATGTTATGTCTGTGGAGATTAACTTTAGCCTATTTAAGTGCAGTCAGCACTGTGTGTGTGTGTGTGTGTGTGTGTGTGTGTGTGTGTGTGTGTGTGTGTGTGTGTGTGGTTATATTAATCTAGACAGCAAGGGTTCCAACTGACGTCTGTGAGTCTAGAGATTTTTTTCTTCCAAATCCTAAAACTTGGTCACATTGGCTGACATTTCTAACCTATTATGTAACTCGCCACAAGGGGGTGAACGTGATGTTTTTGTTAAATGAATGAATGAATGAACTGATGAAAGCATTTTACTGAAGAAACGTGAAGGCACAAGAATTCATGTGAAACTTTAAAGTTAAAATGAAAACCTATTTTATTCAGACATCACAATATTCCCCTGAAGAGCTTTGGGCTCTGTGCACCGTGAGTTTAAGACTGGGATGTTTATGTTGTCAATCACAGCCTGAGCAGTGATTAAGACTCATTTCTACCTTAATGAATGCAAATTGGCACATCTGCTATGGTGGGCTGCCTGTCCAGACTCTTCAATTAGCATGATTGATCAATTATCCTCCTGTGGGGGGGGGGGACTCGGAGGAGAGGGAGGCTGGAGGACAGGGTGGAGACAGGACAAGAAATGAACACGACGACAACGATTTACATCTCAAAAGAGATGACAAGATATTTTATTTTGAACCAAGTATTTATACTTGGCATTGATTTTCATAGCGCCACCTCTCTTTAGCCCACATGCCCTAACTAGCTAACAACAACAATGACGGCTCACCGTGTTGCGTTCAGAAGCTGCTGAATGTGTGTCTTTGTCAACACTAATATCTGCTTTTTGTTCCATTCATCTTCTTTTTAGTGTGTTCACATGCATTTTGTGTGTATGTGCCTTGTCTTCTTCTCTGTGCTGGTGTGTATTTCCGTGGCAGTGATACAGCACCACATACAGGCCTGGCATATGTACTGCAGGGTTCTCACTGGATTTGTGTGGACGCACGCATTTCTGGAGACGTTTCCATGTGTACATGCCCTAAGTGTCTGTGGCTGAGCTCTTATGCGCTCCTCTGCTCTGTCTGGAATGGATTGGATATGTCACTCTTTCAGCAGAGGAGAAGGATCTGCAGGTGTCATCATCCATAGTCAGGATTCGTGCTGGTTATTGGGAGGGTTAAGGCAGAGGGGTCATGTTGTGGAATCAACACCAAATTCTATTTTATTTGACTGAACTAAAAAATATTGTTTCAGTGGTGCACAAGTTTTTTGAGAGGAAGAAGATCTGACATCCCAGTTTACAGTTTATTAAATGTTAAGATTAATGCAGACAAACCACCTCAGACAGTGTTTGCTGGTGGTCTAACCAAGCAGTTGTTTTTGAAGTCGTTGCCCATGTCACTGTAGGAAAAGTTTCTTATTGTCAGGCTCGTCAGACTTCTCACTTTTGAATTATGATTTGTTCCTTTATTATTCTTTTAAGCAAAGATAACATTATTTAATTAGTCTGCTCTTTGCATTGTGATATGGCTTATTCATCAAACATTAAGAGAATTTTTACACAAATACAAATTTTATTGTCTGTTTAATTTAATAGTATCTTCAGAAGAAATTAAACCCAGATGTTTTATTGATCATTAGGAAAGTACAGCACGAACCGCAACTTGCTATGCTTCTGTCTCTCTTCTCACTCTTCCTCCAGCATAGTGCTGTACTCATTTTTATATATTTCACAGCAGTAATGATGAGAATCCCCTGTTGAGCTAAATCAAATATCATTTGTATTGACATCAAATATTGGGTGGATTTTCTAGCATTTCCAAAGCATATTAAATATCCTGCCAGCCCTTTTTAATCAGATTTGCACTTTCAGGCTCCTGTGATTTATTAGAGTTGTATTGATATTAATTATTCATTCTCTGTGTGTGTTTTTATGTTGAGTGTAGGTCAGATAATGATGTTAAGCTTTGTTCATATTTTTTAATTAATGGATGAGTAGGTTCTCTGAGATTTGGCTCTGTAATAAGTATGAGGTATCATGCATCTGTGCTCCGAATACGAAAAAAAAAACAGTCATCCGGTTTCAGGCTTCAGGTCAGCGTGGACATTTTACAGATCTGTGAGGATGGGTGATGCTGGGTAGGCTGATGTTTAGACAAGTGCACTTAAAATTATAAAAGTGCTTGCAAATCAGCCTCAAAATCAGCTTTATTGGCAAGTGTGTGTGCACTTACGAGCTAGAAACATAGCATATAGAAATATAATGTACAAAGTACATATAAAATGATAGTGTAGTGCGCTGTTGAACCATGCAATGTGTACATGAGCAGTGTCAGATGGAATAGTGCACATGCAGTAAATATAGTTTTGTCATACTCAAAAAAGTACATTTCAGTTGTATTTTTTAGGGCGAAGAAGCCACCTACTGAGCGTTAGACTAATAAATAATTGTAATTGTTATCTCTTATAACATGTAAGTTGGAATAGTCTGAGGGTTGTCTGAAACAGTGAATGCCAGTGAATGAAGCAGCATTAGTGGTTCTGTTGCAAACATGCTGGGTTTCTAAGTGCCTCTTTTTATAGGACAAGGACTCCTTTTCCTCTGGGCTTTCAGTGAAAAAGGGTCACCAGTCCTCTTGTCGTTTTCAGAGTGTAATGAAACAGGGGGAATGTTCATGTGAGAATTTTAGATTAATATTTTCCTCTTGTTTTGTGCAGTTGTCATCTATGCTCACCAGTTGAAAAACGGACCGTTGAAATGGTGTTTTTTTTTTTTTCCCTGTGCATTCTAAACCCATCTAACGTTGCATCTCTTTGCTTTATTATGTCTCCGCTCTCCAGTATGCAATGCTTGTTACCAGGTTACTGCTAAGAGACTTTTGCTTTTGGCACATGCCATGGTCCATTGACGTCAGTGCTTCTTTTCCACCCTCTCAACTATGTTGCATATGTCTCATTTCAAACAGAGGGTCCCTCAGAGAGCAAATAATGAAATGAGACACATCAACAAAAGACCACAAAACACATTGTGGCGACACTCGAGTGATGAATGTCTTAATGCTTTAAATGAGATATCCTCCCAAAAATCGGCAGCTACAAATACGAGAAGAGAAAAAATGTTCCAGCTAAAGAACTATTTAAAATTGCTCTTTATTTCAGTGACATCTTCATGTCAATGAACAAATGATTTTCTAGAGCACACTAGATTCTGTGTCAATCATTTAGTTAGTAGATTGTAGAACCCTTTAACACCAATGGTATTGCTGCCGATACATTGGTGCTAGCAAACTTTGGAGTCCTGTAATTATGTGACTATTTGAATTGAGAACAAAGAGGGCCACGCCATTACCGTAATGACAGCCACTTAGCTGTGATGTGCAACGTGACAACTTTCGGCAACCGATCAATGTTTCCTCCCTTTCCTAACTTCTTCTTCACACCAGGGAAGAAGAAGGGAGTAGGGAAACGGAGTGCATGTGCTCAGCATTCATTAACCGTTGTATGTTTTCTTGTAGACCCAATAGTCGCATACTTGTGGTATTTGACCGTATGTTAGCGTAAATGTGTCGGTAGCGATGCTGTCTGTGTTAAAGGGTTGATGCACCTGGGATACAAACCATTTAATAAACTCCTTCTCTATGGAGCAACATATGGATACATATAACATATACGTACTTTCAGCAAATGTGGAACTGTTCCACATTTCACCAAATGTGTAATTCCAAGAATTTACCAGGAATATTGAACATAATGAAATAAAAAAAAGTCCAACTAAAGCTCTTTTCATTATTCAAACAAGTAATGTGCCTGTAAATTCACTGTATTGTGGGTTTCTATGTATAATAGAATACATCTGTGAGTACTTAACTAATACATTGGAGAAAATGTGTTTTATGGCTCACTGCAACCTTACAGAGATGTGACAAGATGTGTGAACCTGTGAGAATGAAGCACAGAAAATGGGTCAAAATTTGCTTTGACCTAATTTGGTAGCACAGAGTCAGTGTCACCAGCTTTACCGTGTTAAAGATCATTCAAACCACACGTCCACCCTCGTGTTCCTCATTGACCTTGCAGGTTGATTCACTGAAATGACACGTTGCTTCAACGTGCTGCACCTTCTGTCAGTTAGCTTTTGCAACAACCAGCTCACCCCTTTCTCCCACTGCGCGCTGTGTGGCCAACCCCTCCTGCCCGGGGGCGAGGACAGAGCAGCAGCCTGCTGGGATGGCGGGGGAGCTGTGGCTTTGCTGGCTGCGAGCCGCCCTCTTTTGGCTGCGTGGACTGACTGTGGCCAAAGATGGAGGTTGCTGTGTCTCACAGATTGATGAGAACAGGATGGTAGTGTGATGTTGCAGGACAGATGTCCTGCTGGCATATCCTGCCCTCTCTGCTGCCCGCCCCTTGAGCTCGCTGTACTTTCCTTATCGGAACTCCTAATTGTCCTTATGAATATTTTAGAGGCAAGCAGGAATGGGAGTTCAGGGTTGAGGGTATGGTTTCAAGGGCCCTGACAGCTAATGATCTACTCAGTGACCAGAGAAAGGAAGGACAGTGAAATGATTCTACACGCTTTGCTTGTTGATTTCCTCTCATCAGTGTTGAATGTGTACCACCCTTTATTTTTTGACACAGTGCCGGAGTTCTTTCACTTTAATCAGTAGTTAATGATGCCATTGGTGTGTCTTTATCCTCAATTTGTAGTGGATTTCCCTCTCCACTGTACTGAAAATCTGCAGTCTGTGGCAGAGACAGACTGTTCTCCCTAGATGTGGCAGCTAAAGCCTTGTCACATCAGTCATTCAGCACACTTTCCGGAAGCCCAGAAGGGGCTGCTCACTGCACAGGCGCTGTCTCACATGTAGTCCAAAGAGCAACCCATTCTTATCCACTGTTCCTGCAGAAACTTACCAAAAGCATTTGCCCTATAATTTGCTTTTTTTTACAGATGCAATCCTGGCTTTGTGTTCCACAAAGTTTTGATTTCCAAGTCTCTTTTTACCAAACCTGTACCTTTACAGAATAAATGTGGGGACATTGTGCCTCAGACATAGAAATAGAACAGAAACATGTTTTTTCATTGCTTTTTATTGTTTTTGTTGTCGCCCAAATTGCGTTTACTGTAAAATAGTCTATAAGTAACACTGGTGATAGAATTAGTATGATTATTATTATTTTGCTTGTTTGTCTTTGTAATGTTTTGTGGTACACATAACGGACACTAAACTTGGCTACCGGACTTCCATTATGTTCACTGCAGATTTATATTTGTGTGTACTTGTGTGTGTGTGCGTGCGTGCACACTGCCCGCAGTCAATGACCGAGATGCTCAGTCATACTTTTTGCAATTTAGACACTTTGTATACATTTATCACAAAATGTCATACTGCAGTAACAATGAGAATGTGCTTCATCGTGCAGCACTGGTCAGTATTCATGATGAGAAGGACCTCTCCCCCTTATGGGTCTGTCACTCCTTCACATTCAGCACCAACTCCTGATTAATGAGTCATCATTTATTGTCTATTGTCTGACGGGGAGGTGGGATTGTTTTTCTTGCAGCTGCAAGACAATCGTATCCAAATAAATGTCAGACAGTTAAGTTGAGAACTCGCCCCCTCCCACTGCTCTTCCTTTCCATTTACTATCTGAACAATGGAGTGAGCCAAAGGAAGGATGTAGATGCAGTGCTCACATCCTGGTATCAGTCAACTCCATAATGTTTAATGGCCATGAGATTCTAACAAGATATGTCTGGGAATTACACAGGTTTTCTTATCTAATTACCCATCTCACAGTTTGTGGTTGGAGATATGGAGAGAGAGAGGCACAAGACGACGGCTGCCATTACGTTTGGTGGGTCGTGGAAAGAAGTGCCTGAAAACCCCAGCAAAGACCGCTTTTATCCCCCTAAAGTGAACAGCACTGCAGGGGAAATGGAACATGGTGGTGGTGAAAGTCTTTTAAGATGTTATATAAGAGGAAGAAATATTCCTCAGCAGATAAAACTATTCCTATCAGCTGCCTCCCTATGCTGATTTCCTTGTGCGCTCCAACTCAAAGAGGCCCTTTGATAAGCACATTAGATGGAACGGCCCAGACACAATGGTAATGTCATGAGGATTAGCAAACTACCTTGCTGATTGTAGAAGCGGACACAAGGGCTAATTCACAGCACTGCAGGGCGAGAGCGTCTGACACACTGCTGAACTGAAGTGCTGAGCAAAAAACAGTAGAACTGGATGTTCTGTGTGCCTTGATGAACGCTGCAATAAACATTCAGTTTCCTGATGCACCCCTATTTTTGTGCTGTCAGCTGCGGTCAGGTGATGTCTAGACCCCTGCTGTGATTTAGGATCCCTGGCACGGGGAGCTTCTTCCTTTCCCCCCTTTTTCTCCACGAACACTTATAGTTCTGTACAGTGCATGAATAAGTTACGCTCAGAAAGCCCTCTTGTCATCAAGGGGCAAGAGAACATCAGAGTGATATTTTTTTTTTCCCCACTGCGGAGTAATTTCTGGGACCCACTTTTTTGCTGACAGGAACAGAGGAACAAGCAATGTAGGTGGTTTTTGCCATAATCAAGATTTATTTTGAATTTGCAAAATAGTGTGGTACTTCCACACATACATATACACATCTTTTTTCTTCTTTAATATAACATTGTAGTAAAGTGGTACAGTTTTTATCATATTCCTCTGACAGATGTATGTGTGATATGTCCTGACTCAATGTGTGGAGACAGACGCAGGAAGAAAAGCTCACTATGTTGATATGTTGTTCTCATCCTGGGAGTTTTTGGATTGTTCATTAGAAATGGTTGATATTGATATCAGAAATATGTAAATCTATATGTGTGTAATATATATTTCATTACAGATGAATAAAGTCTTATATTTTATTTGTGGTCACAGCAGCTTCTGCACTGAATGCACTGTAGTTAACAGTTCGGGCTGCTGTGATGGAGCGATGTTTTCTTCAGGATAATAAAGATTCAACGCCTCCGGCATTGAAAAATGCCTTGAGTTTGAAGTAGCACACAATCAAACTGACACATGCATGAACACACACGCACACGGACAATGGCGCCCGGTCGGTTTGACGTCAGCCCCTCTGTCTCCTTTCTGTGTGAAGAGAGGAATTTCTATCGATACAGGTTTGGACTGCTGTGAGAAAATGGCAGCTGTCCTCGTTCCCACTCATCTTTGTGAGCCTCTCAGGGCCATGTGAATTACGCAACTTGGCCTGTCTGTTCTCTGCAGACTCAGCCATCCTCACAGTTCATACTTCTCCCGATGAATGCTACGGAAAAAGATGGCTTCAACTGCATTCACACCCGCCAACCGCACTTTTCAAGTATCAGCTTAGCTAGGTCTTTAGAAGCTGCTTTTCATTTCACATGCAAATATAACAGATCAGTGTGCAGCATGGGGTCAGGTGGCTATCAGGGTCTCCGTGTGAACCCTTCTATGGCCATGTCTCTGCACTGCTGCCTCTGATTGGCCGGTCTGAGGAGCCAGGTCTTAACAGGTGTTTGGAAGAGCGACACCTGTTTGGCCATGTGCTGATTTAGTGATCCATTTACTGAGAGCTGTCTGCAGCATCTGTGGGACTCCCAAAACATGCCAAGTGATTTAATGAAGAATTACAATCATGCTCTTACATGAAGAACACCACTGGGATGATTAAGTCTTCTTATTAAGTCTCATTGACCAACTAATGTACACCAACTGTCGTGCATGCACAGCACCAGCTTTTTTGAAGGTAATGGTGATTGTGGGGATTCAGGTTGTGGTCAGTTGTTCCCTTACTGTTTATACAAGGCAAATCTGAGGTGCTAAAAGAATGCAGTCACGTTGTGTGTCCTTTCATCCTGCGATCTGGTTCCTGCTGTGCCGCTGCGGTCCCTGCCTCAATGGCTCGGGCCAATGGGTGCGGTGTGTTGAAGGCCAGCCAGGCTTGTTGTGAAAGTAGCCCTGCCCATCTTGCACAGCCATGCCCGACCGCTCCAACCACTTTATTCCCATAATGAGCTAGTTGGGAACTTAAATTTGCAGGTTCAGATCAGATCTTGTGTCCCCTGGCAGAGAAAGACCATAGCTTCAGCCCGGTAAACACAGGCCTTAAGGACCTCAATTTCAGAGGGTTTGTTCAGTAAACAGGAAATGAACCAGCAAGGCGTTTTCTTAGAATGAGAAGAATGTCACTGCTCAGTGCTGCACCAAATTGTAACGTATCTGAGGTACCGTGTCGGCCATTCATTATCCAGAGGATGTTTCTCTCCTTTTCTCTACGCTGAACAATTATGTTTGAAGACATTTGGGTGAGCTGCCCCATTTTGGTCCTGGCCGTCATTATGACCACATTTCTCATTGTACAATCTTATAGACTGACAGTTTTGTCACTTCTGCGCCAAATCAACAGCATAGGTTCTGTGTCACTGTTTTGCCTACAGTGTAGGGTAAGACATAGCCTTACGTCTTCTCTCCAGAAATGTTACTACACATCGTGGCTACACGGACCTCTGCAGACCTGCAGCAACTGTGATATGACTGTTCGCATTGTGTGACTTTCCCAGCTCTCAGAGCGTGACTTCTGTGTTTGCAGAGAAAATTGAACTGACCAAAAGGTGATTTTTTATTTATTTATTCTTTTTTTTTTGAAAACGTCAGCAGAACATTCTGCTGATCTTATTGTAGTTAGTGTGGTAACAAGATCCGCTCACTTTCAGCTGCTAATGCTTGAAGTAATCGATTAAAAACACAGATAACCGGAGAATAAATAAAACACTGAAGCGAGATTCAGACGCAGGAGTATCAACAGCCACAATGGCGTAGGCCTTCTGCGTAAGGTACGAGATGAGGTCCACATCAGTTCAACTACGGTATCATTTGTTCATGAGCACTGATGTTATGTAGGAGTCTTGAATATTCATGACACCAGTGTGAGGAAGTCTTCGTAAAAACTGAGGTTGTGGTAAACCACACTGTGCACAGACCTGAGTGTGCCGCAGTCACATTGCTGTCAGAGGATGTAGCAACTGTCAAAATACCCTTCTCCCCACATCCACACACCCACGGTCCTCACACCTCTGTTTTCTGTCTCTCTCTTGCACACACACGCACACTGTTAGGTGATGAACACAAGAAATAGAGCGTTAGGTCTCATTAGCCTGGAAAGGTTCCTCTCCTCTGCTGGACACTCTGACCCCGACATCCACAGAAGTCAGAGACCTCCTGTATACACGAGGCCCCCAAGGCGGCTGCAGACAAGCCAGTGTGCTGCTGTGGGCCTGCCGCAGCCTGATAGAGGAACCTTTAGAGCCTCACATAAATCACGTTTTGATATACTGTGCCTCGATATCACAAGCTGGCACATGCTGTCAGCGAGTCTTGTTAACACTGCTATTCACAGCAGCAATGAGAAGCAGTGAACAGCCAGTATGAAAGCCAGAAAAAGTGCACGGCATTTATTGGTTGCATTTTCTGTTTTGAGTTAGAATAGGCTCTTTATTAAACACCCCATGCTCAAATAATCATCTTTGACCACATATAATAATCCCTTTTATTCCCCACATGGATTAGGTTTGATAAGATTCCTTGAGTGACAACCATGTTAAATCACAGACCCGGACACTCCAAAGTCCTGTGCCGTACGATCCTCTTATGGAGGGGGTTTTACCAGCAGGGCAGCTTATGACAGCTAAAAACACTCCGAAGAAGAAGGAATAAGATGGAGTGGGGTTGTGAACAAGAGGAAAAGGGAGAAAGGGAAAAGGGAGAACCCCTGAAGGGTGCTGCAGGGCCACGAAGGAGCCTAGCTTTGCATTGGCATCACAGCTGAAAGTACGACTGCAGTGACAAAATCGAAGAGTAACAAGCTCACTTTGATTCATGTTGTGTGTATTAGTACACAAAGACACAGAGCCTCATCATGTATACTGTTTCTGTTCAACTGTGCAATTTCATTTCAGAAATTGAGAAACAAAGGCCATAATGACTGTGCTAGTCCTGAAGCCGAGGACTGTTTTGGGCACAGCCCCCTCATGGACGACCATTTCGGCAAACTAAACGAAGAGAGTGATTTAATGTACAAGCGCTGTGGTGTAAGTACTTCCTTTGTCCCCTGCTATTTTGTGTTGATTCCCTGTTTTTATGTTGATGTTCACTACAGGCGCTTAACAAGAAAGAACACAGAGGTTGCGATAGCCCGGACCCTGATGCCTCATATGTCCTCACTCCTCACACAGAAGAAAAGTATAAAAAAATTAATGAGGAGTTTGATAATATGATGAGAAATCATAAAATCGTAAGTACTGTACATGCAATGTTTTTGCTTGGCTTTGTGACACAAAGGATTCTCACTCTTTTTTTTTTTTTAATTTAACCTTTTCCTGTTCCCCCTCCACCCACCAGAATCTCTGCCAACTTCTTTCAGAACTATATCTTATGATTAAAGCCCAACTTCTGTGTGTGTGTGTGTGTTATGTTGAGTTGTTTCTGTAGCTATTCTGTAGATATTTTGGTGCACCCTGATAAGATCACATGACTGGAAATTAAGATCAGCAGGTTTGGTGACGTGTGGGATGTTTGTTTCACCTCATATGTTGCTTTGCGCGTTGTTTTACTCTGAATCTGGTACTAAATCAAACAATGGAAACATCAAAATAATTCAACTACAGTAAGTTAACAGTGAAGAAGCGAACATAGAATTATTATGTTGTAATAGTTTGAATACACAAGTAACCTGACACTAACCAGAGGCTGCTGGAGTCGTCACAGGCACTGGGAAGCCCTCACTGCTGACTGATGCCAGGCATCGGGTCGTACAAGCAGTCAGAAAGTCATTCTTCCAATTTCCCCATGCTTCACCTGGGGTTTTGCTAAGATGGAGTTTTGCCCCCCTCCCTCCAATCCATTTAAGCAAATTCTGTAAAACAATTGTAAGTGTCAGAATCCTTGAAGTACAGCCCCACTCCAGGTTGCCTTATTCCCATGTTTACTTGGGTTTGAGTGCATGTGGATATATAAGTATGTAAGACAACTGTGATTTATGATTTGTGTCATGGAGCTATCAAACAAATCTTGATGCCTGTAATCAGTGTAACTGTGTCACTGAACTGAGGCACCAAAATCTGCAATGACCCGTTCTAGGCCGTGTAGACAGCAGCCAGATTTTCACCAAATATCCATACACAACTCTCTCAAAGGCTCTCATTACCTAATAATATTTATGCAAATACCACACTGGTTCACCTATCAAAGTACTGCAGACATTTTGTGATCTTATCATGCGTGACAGTATTCCACTTGTGCACGAACATAGTGTTTACTAAGCAGTAACTAAGCAGTTTTCTCTATGTTCCTGACATGAAGAGCTTCACTTTTGCCATTAACAAACTAATGATAACACATCGACCTGCCCACTGGATAATGCTGTGATGAAACGTTATGACCGTCATCCTCACTCACGCTTTGCACAGTCAGCACTCCGCAGGTACTTGCATGGAATAGTCACGATTCTGGTGATTTCCTCTACTGTGCTGCAAACATGTCACACACTCAAAAGACAAGTGTTGTGCTGACTGCTGCAATGCTCCGATTATTACCTGAATGCATGTTTTGGATGTTTTTGTTCTCTTTTGTCTGCTGCAGTAGTACTGAAGATCTTTGAAGATCTGTGTATTCTGTATTTGTCATGTCTGAGTAAAACTTTCTATGGTGTATGGTGGCACCTTATTGCCGTAAAATGCAGGGCAGCGCTATTTTTAGTAGGTGCTTTCATATAGCTGAACTGCGGCGCTTCAAACAATTGCATATTCTGTTCTATTTCTAGGTTTATTGTCTGAGCTGTGACAGTCTATGCATATGAGAGCCAGCCCTCCAGGGTGTCTGTCTGTTAATGATCCAGTGACAACCACTGACCCGTCGTCATTCTCATTCTGCCTGTGTTTGTGTGTAAATATCTGTGTGTTTTTGTCTCCCTTTCGCAGCCCACGGCGTTGCCTCAGCAGAACTTCTCCATGCATGTGGCAGTGCCTGTGTCCAATCCAAACGCCATGTACCAGCCGGGAGGGACTCTGGGCAGCCAGACTTTGGCAGCAGCCACAGCCTCCCTAAACGACAGTGGGATGCTCTCCCCTCCTCAGGCCTCCCTGCACAGGAATGTGGGCTCGAGTGGAGGCCCCCAGAGGCCCACAAGTGCAGGTTGGTATCCCGGCTGAGAACGGTCCAGTCTGATGCAAAATGCTGTGTGTTGTTGAATCGGATGTATGATCCCATGTAGATATAATTTATTGTTTCACAGTTATGAATAACTATGAATTCAGTCAGTGTGTTAAAGGGACAACCAAGGAGCAGTGTGAACTGCAACGGGCCAGTGCACACTGAGGCACCAAGCTGCGACCGTTCATTGCGTCCTCACATAAACACTAACGACATTTCCACAGCAACAGGTTGTTGTTATGTGATGTAAAGTGGAACAGACCCACACATCAAAACCACTGGACATCTTTTCTTATCAAAGTCAACTTTATTGTCAGATATACTTTATATGCATGATATACCGCATAGATGAAATTACAGACCTCTCAACACACAGCGCTAACGGTACAAGAAAGGTACATAAATAGTGCATAAATTAACTACTAACTGTAATATAAATAGTGTAATAATATAGTGTAAATTGACTTGATAAATCTACTAACTAAATTAGCTAAATTTAATCGTACCATTAAGTGGGAAAGGACAAGAGAGACATAAAATAAGCAGACAACGGTCAACCAAGGCACAAGGTGGAATTAGTACAAATGAGCCGAATAAGGTGGAATGAGTCCTGAATTCCGAATCTTATCTTATCTGTGAATTTCCCCAACACTCACTGTGGTGTTTCTTTTTGTGTTTTTGTTAACATGTAGCCCAGCATTTCAAGCTAAGATCGTGAAAACACAGTTGTGCTTCAGAAGGAGTTATCAGTGTGTCCTCTCTGTCTTCTGTCTAAAACTTAGCATGTTAGCATGTAGCTGGATATGTCACACAGACACATACACATACCCATATGGGGTGTATATGGGCACCCGTCAACAGCTTGCAGCTGATTGATCAGAATAGCAGCAGTGTGCAACCATTTTCTGTTATTGGGCTGATAGAATCCTCTGCTTCTTCATCGTACAAAGTAGGATTGAGGAGCTGCACCCAGCACCATCCTGAACAATGTATCTAGCTTTCACGTGCTGAAACTGTCTCCGTCGTGAGGATACAGGGACGAGAAGTCACCTGCCTTTTTTTCTGTTTACAGAAAGGTTGACATGTTTTTCGGTCTGGTTTGGCACTCATCACAGACTCTCCTAGTTTCCTGAAGGATGCCGATGGTTGATGGCATTACTCTGTGCATCTCATTAGGTGGCATGCTGAATAACACAGACCTTTCAGTGCCAAGTGGTGTGGGCTCTAGCCCAGCGGGTAAGTCCTCCCAGAGAGATTTATTTGCTCTCTGTAGCTCTGCCCAATAGGCCTCCTGCTTAGCACCAGAGCTGGATAGTTGTGTATCCATGTGTGATTGGCTCAAGACTCTCCCTATGACTGATAGTGAATGTATTGTCAAGGGACGTATGCAAACCTCAACGGAGGGAATGTTTGACATAGGAGTCTTGTTAAATGGCTGTGTGAGTGATGGAAACTGTCTTCCCACAGGGAGGGAGGTGTTTTTGCTTGAGGAGGGTAAAGTCAGTCTGACTGGGTAGCTCCCCTGCCCCCTTTCCTTACCCCTGTTGACAGGTGCATCTGTTCCTTCCCCGCTACTCCAGCAGCCCTTGTATGGCTGGCAGAGGGTATGTAAGTTGCAGCATAACGCTCGGTTATGGTATTCAGGCCATGGCATCCCACTAAGTCCTCAGTACCCAGGGCGGCCTGTCACGACTGCAATGTGCAGTGTGAGAGGTGAAGGCAGGTGTCACCCTCAGCAGTATGTTGTTGGTATGACAGCTTGATAGTTTTTCAGCATTGATTCAAGAGCAGAAGTTAATGATTAGAGGAGTTTGCACTTTGGTAAGGACTTACCAAACTCTAGGAGTTTAAGTTTTGTGTTTGGGTGTGGTCTGGGGGGTGGGGGGTGGGGTGCAGGATCCTCTGTCAGAGAGCGTCAGCAGTTCGCACGGGACAAGTGCAGGCTGCAGCTGCTGTTTGTACCAGGCATGTGGAATAGCAAAGACTGCAGGGAGGAGAAACCTCTCCAGCCCTGCTGCTGTCAGATGACCATTCCTGACATAGCTCTGCTTTTTCACAAGCAGCAGCCATAACCACAGCAGGATCGTTTCAAAGTTTCCACATGCAAGAGGTTCCATATCTGCTGTTTGGTGGTGTTGCTACACTCCAGACTGCAAACGTATGCATTGGAACATAAGTTCAGTCCTATGGTTCAACTGAACGTTTAGGTCTCTGTTAGGAACAGGGAGCAGCTGGTTTGACGCTGAGATGTCAGGGAGGGATTGTGACATGCAGGTATGCAGCTGTTGATAATGAGGGGAAAAAAAACATTTCGGTGGATCATCTGTTGTCGTTCTTGTCGAGCCACTGTTTCAGGCGACACCTCTACTTACCATCTCTTTTCCACCTGTCCTGTCTGACAGTTCAGATATGGGAGGTCAGCAGGATTTGCTTTGTGGAGGAGCTGTGCAGACTTCAGTTGAGTCCTGCACGTAAGTCCAAATGAAGAGACTTTATTAGACTGTTTTTTTAATTTTAGTTTTTGTTTTATGACAATAGTACATGAGCGCTCCACACTTTTAAGTTTCCAAATACACATATGTTTCAATGTGTTTCTGTGTAAAAGAAAAAAAAATCAAAGGTAAAAACAGATAAATACTGAGGAAACTTTGCAACAGCAACAACTCCTTTGTCCTTTGTCTTCTGTGCCTCTGGTTTGTAATGAATTCTCCGAGACTGAGCATGGAATCTGTTTTTCGATGTTCATTCCGTCTCCCATGTGATCAGTTGGCTACAAAAAGTCACTGTGTGTTTTTGTTTTTTTCTTCAACTGTTCCAGTTGTTAACACAAACCCTTATGTAATTCACCTTCAAACACCATGTTAATCATTCAGAACAGTGCTTCGTATTCTCACACCACAGCAGGAAGGTTCTGGGTTTGAACAAGTGAGCTGAGGCCTTTTTGTGTGTCTGCATGTTCTCGTGAAGTGGTTCTCTCCTACCAGACTATGTCCTCCGTGTTCTGGCAGTGACAGGATAGGTCAGCCATGGTATCATACGTCACACAATCACAGTTCTATCCTCCACTCCTACCGTCATCTTGTCGTTCTAAATCCAGAACACTCGGCCCAACAGACTGAAACAATGCTGAAGACACGTGACGTGACTGTGACGTTCGTACCAGACAGGACAGGTTTTTCTCCATGAACCAGTGTTAGAGATCTATGGATATAAAATCAAGCCAGACATCAGGAATTGTCCCTGTCAAAGGTGCAAATTTAACTTTTGGATGACGCCGTGGCTCGGAATGATATTTGTGGTTTGAGGATGTGTTCAAACATGCTCCCTTCTTGGCAGTGATTGGAACAAAATGTAGGAATGTGGGATCTGATGATTTCTGAAGTCATAATCAGAGGCACATTCAGCACGTATGCAAGTCAAGTGGGTTAATCCAGTCTAAATTAGCCAGCGGATACAGCAGTAAGTGTCTGTTTTCTCTCTGTGATGAACTGGCAAAGTGTTCAGGGTGTAAAACTGCCTCCATCCCTTTGTATGCTGATACAGACTCCAGAAACAGAGATGTTATAGATGCAACTGGTACACTGATACTGATACAACTGCTTTGTATAGACTTAAGAGGGCGTTTTCTGTGAATATGTATAACAGCGTTGGATGAATACACACCATTAAACATATAAATAATGGAATATACTTGTAAGTATGAAATATGTGACAATGCCACATTTCATATCTTTGGAGGCGGGGCCACGTGGTGCTGACATGTGCTTGTGGTGGCCCTGACAGGCACGTTACAGCCTTTTCCAACCATTGCTGAGTCATAATAGTCATAAAAATAGTATTGGTAATAGAATAATGGTCATATTAATAATGATAATATTAATGCTGTGCTGAAGCACCTGACATTTTCCTCGTTCTTTGAACATTCAACACTTAACCACAAGCAAGTCATGACTCTTGATGTCTGACTCAGTGCTATTAACATCATGCACTTCATTTTGTACGAGCTGATTCAATGCAAAGTAAACAAATGATGTCTCACATAAGTGAGGAACCTACTAGTGTGTATTGTACTTGGAGAACTCAATAAATGACTGAGGGAGTCAAAGAGCTTCATGCTCAGCGTAACATCTGTCTCCTATATATGAAATTGTTTTTGCAACATCTTATACTACGTCCTGTGTTGCTTTAATCAGGCTTGCTATTTTTAGGCCTGTAGACATTTACTCCTCTAATTCTGTAAGCACTGTTTTTCTCACTGCAGCCAATTCTTGTGTGATCAAAGCCACAGCTGATGGCTGCTTGTATATACTGTTGATTCAGCTGTGAGATACCATTGTGGACTTCATAAGTGTTTATTTCACTGTGAATTGTTCGTGTCCTTATCAGCAGTCAGAGAGACTATTGTTCTATTCTGTTCCTACACAAGAGCGTCCTCATCATGCACACACTTTGTTTCACAGGGATACACCAAAGACAATAGAGACGTTGGCTACTTGTTGAAGTGTTACTGATCTGTTTGATGTAGTGAGAGATCCCATTCATTCTTTATTGCCCAACTCTTCATGTATACTATTACATATATGTCATACTGTGAATTATATTCAGTTTAAGAAAATCTGATATTTGTGTCACAGGTGATTCTGTCGGACAATTAATGTCTCTGTTATAGATCAGTGCTGGCTTCCGTGTGTTGGAGTATGTTATTATTATAATTATTATATACAGCCGTGCAGTATACGTTACACATCAAGGTGGGGATGTTGAGGGCTGATACTTGCATGCAAAGTACAAAAACACCTACAGATTTTTGTTTTTTTTTCCAACTGTAATGGCCTCAGCTATTTCTTTTAAGTAGTCACAGTACATTTGTCAGGGAACTGCTCCGTAGACGCAAGAAACAACGAGAACATGCTTTTGGTGTAATCATTCACAATAAAAATAAATGGCTCATCAAGTTTGAAATGGACATTTTATTTTTGGATATGCGCAGGATAATTATCCAAGTCTATTAAAACTTCCCAGAGGGTTGAAAACAGTTAATGCCGTGTGCCGCAGCGAGCTGAAAAACAGCAAGTGCGAGAGGTTTGCTTGATGACTGGGGGTGTTGTCAGTCACAGTCGGTGGTTTGATGATGTGTTTCTGTCGCCGTGCACCTCTGCAGGGAACGGTTTTGTCAACCCCAGGGGCTCCCCGGGTCTCCTCAGCACTCCCACTGGCAATGGCCTGGGTAAAGTCATGCCTGCGAAGTCTCCACCGCCCCCTGGAGGGAACATGGGAATGGGAAGCCGAAAGCCAGACCTGAGGGTGGTTATCCCTCCGTCGAGCAAAGGAATGATGCCCCCACTGGTGAGTACAGAGCACTGGTATTTACCGGGTCCTTAAACATAGTAATCTGCCAGGCAGTAAAGTTTATGGAAAACTTTGCAGGTTTGTTAGGGTATCACAGCGTAGCACGCCACGCTAGTGAGGCTCCAGGCCGCATCTGAAGAGGTGCTCCACTGTGCTGCGTTCCTCCATCATCACCTGCATTAACATGTAGAACAAGCCTAGAATCTGAAGCCCAGGTGCCGCAGCTCGCGCTCAATTATTCACATTTAAATGAGCGTCTTTCTCTAATTATGATAATGATGGTGGGGAACACTCTGTGAACACCTGGGGCTACGTTTGACTCGTGTTCAGAAATAAATACTCAGAAATCATAATAATAAGGGCTTTCTTTTAGTTAAAGTTGTTGTGTGTTGTCAGCGAGAAGGATGAGTTTGGTAAATACACTTCAGGTTACCGTGGATACGCCTACTTTGTAAAGTAACACAAACAGTGTTTTAAGCGTGTTTCCCTGCAGGCCTGAGGAATAGGTAAGAAGTCCAAAACACGTTCACTTCTGTCTGAGCCAGATGAACGTTTCAGACTGGTGCCGGCTGTGGAGGGTTCGGCTGTGGCAGGTCTGCAGACAGCCTGTCATTAGGCCATAATGGTATTAAATTAATCACATCTCAGTGTGACAGAGTGTAGATGAAGACTTAATCAGGGGCCCAGGGTGTGAGCCAGATAATATCTTGTCGCCCTTGTCGTGTCTTCCTGCCGCTATTGATTGAGTGTGGGTATTAAGACAGCCCTGGCCTGGTCGCAGTGTGTTCCACAGCACTGAGACGACGGAAGAGGTACTGGCACAATATGGTGGAAGAACAAGGAGGGTATGACATATACATCTAGTGTCAAATTCAGAATCACTGGACTATTTCCATAAACTGCACAAACCTTTCAAAGCACCTTCTTTGTTTGCAGGCCCACAAACCCGTGAGATCATTCACACATTTTACTATTGTGACCACAATGGTCACATGTCAAATAAAACCCACCCCCACCCCCCCATAACATCACTATTTTTTACAGCCGCTTCCATCCACACATATTTTTTTCTAGAGTGATCCACAGTCGCTCGGCATCTTTCCTGTAACTGTGCCTCTCTTCTCTTCTTCTGTTGAGGGCAGTCAGAGGAGGAGGAAATGGATTTGGTGAGTTTTGACAAATGCCTGGTGAAGTGGCTCAAAAGTGATCACTCTTGTGGTGATCACGCACTAGACTGAGGGCAAACCGGAGACATTCCCTCAGAGCTGCCAGCATCGACACACCAAGAAGTTCTGTCAGTGCATGTTCTGGGTTTGGCCTGTGAAATCATCTTAGCCTGCTAAGTTTGCTCCTCCATTCCTTAATGCTGCTCATTTAACACAAGGCCTTGTGTGTTTTAGCACGAGTGTGTGTGCGTGAGACAGAGAAAATAGAGAGGGGAATACATGAAAGTCAGTGCCTGTGTTTGTTGTAGTACAATCTAGTGTCATAGATGGCTGCTGAGGATCAAGTATAAATGAGTGATATTTTTCGAGTGAACATTAGATTACATCATGTCACATGAAGTCATTTTGTGTGAGGTGATGAGGTCATGGAGCTGCAGAATGTTGGAACAAAGCAAGGAAGCCGTCAGTGGATCATAAAGCATCACTGTTTAAGGCTGCTGGCAGCTGTTTGCTCCATTCTGTACTGAGGGTTGTTTTCACATTGTTAGACACAATGTGTGTGTTTGATTAGTGTAGTTGTGTGTTTCTGTAGCTTGTATTGCAGTTTTCCGCATGACCACACAGTGCTGTGAAGGCTTGTCCGCGTGGGCTGCATGACAGTCACTGCACTAATAACACCTGAAGCTTCGCAACTGTGCGGTTTTGATCATTTAATAATAAGTAATTCCCAGTTCTCATCAGGAGACTCCCTTCGGTTTGTGTCTCATTCAACAATAACATGAACAGAATCTGTTGAAGGTTCATGTAGCGTAGGCATTCATTTCCCACTGAATCATATCACTTTTGGTGAGAGAGTGAAACTATTTCCAAAAAATAAACAGTGAAATGAAAGTGAAATGAATGAAAAGAAAATGAAAGAGAAATTCACAAATACAAATTTATATATATATTTGATTATCTGTCTATCTATCTATACTGGATTGGCTGAAAGTAAAATAATATTACATTAATAATAATACTACGGTCAGTCTTACGTTGTCAGGAACATATAGCCTGCCATGAAGCTGCAGCCCCACCTGGTGGTAGAAAGTATTAATCCCTCACACACCCAACAAATACAAACAGCACTGAGCACTACTAGTGTTGTGTGCATGTGTTGAACTTGTTGTGTGTGTCTTGCAGAACACCCAGAGGATAAGCAGCTCCCAGTCCACCCAGCCGCTGGCCACTCCCGTAGTGTCTGTCACCACGCCCAGCTTACCCCCACAGGGCCTGGTCTACTCGGGTATGCCCACCTCCTACAACCCTGCTGGTGAGTGCGTCCACGCTCTCTCTCCCCTCAGACCGTGTTTTACTAACTGCTGTCGGCTGCTGTTTCTCTTAGTTGGCGTCACACAATGGCGCTGAAATGAGTTCTCCCTGTGTGTTTGCAGAGTACTCCCTGAGCAGCACAGAGATCTCCTCCCTACAGGGCTTCAACTCTCCTGGGCTCTCACTGGGCTCCATGTCAGCATGGCAACAGCATCAACTAGGCCAGGCTGCTCTAAATTCTTTGGTGTGAGTAACACACTCTCAAACAAAAG
Organism: Aeoliscus strigatus; assembly: GCA_901007665.1. NCBI lineage: Eukaryota > Metazoa > Chordata > Actinopteri > Syngnathiformes > Centriscidae > Aeoliscus > Aeoliscus strigatus. Next base: position 20,307 of record CAAKHB010007789.1, read on the forward strand.
CACACTCTCCAGACGCCCTCGTGTTACAGCAACACCCACACATGTGCAGTCACACCTGCGTCAGCCTTCTCACGTGTATTATCTCCATTTTCAACTGATTCCAAAATGTTGTTTTGTTGTTTTTGTTGTTTTTTTTTTTACAGTGGCGGAGGTCACCTACCTCAGGGCTCCAACATCTCCATCAGCACTAGCCAGAGCATAAACATCAAGTCCGAGCCCATTTCCCCGCCACGGGAGCGCGTCACCCCGTCCGGCTTCCCCCCACAGCAGCTTCAGCAGGGTTCCACTAGGCAGGAAGTTCTTGGACGTTCACCTGCCGACAGCCTTAGCTCGTCCTGTAGCTCCTATGACGGCAGCGATCGCGAGGACCACCGGCCAGACTTCCACTCCCCACTGGGGCTCGGCAGACCCCCGGCCGGAGCTGAAGACAGGGAGAGCCCCTCGGTCAAGCGCTTGCGCATGGACACGTGGGTGACATAAAGAGCCCCGATCCAGCCTCCAGTCATCAGCTGCAGGAAGAGAGGGAGGGTTAGACTTGGAGCGGAAAGAAAGAGCAGGATTTCTTAGAGCTAACATGACGATATTCTTAATTCAACTCCAGTTCAATTTGTGGTAAAAGTCAGTCAGGACATATCTAAAGAAAACTGATACAAGCAGGTGGTGTCTGGTACTCGGTGCAATTCAGATCAAGTCTACAGAGTGCTGAAAATTGTTTAGGCGATAGATTGTCGTAGTAACTGAACTAGTCAGACACTTTCACGTAGTTGCTGTTTTGCCGTCATCCTCGCAAAATGCAAACAATCGGAGGGAGTTGTCCATTGTCACTGCAAGTACGATCTGTTGAAGTCACGCTGTAACCGTACAACACCGTGGTCAACAAGTGGCCTCTGTGAATTTACTGGTTCAGTCCATCAGGAGATGCAGGAGAATGAGTAAGGTGAATACACAGGAGCCTCGATCGTTGTCCAATCAAAGCAACAAAATACTGTTAGAATACGATGGTGGCAGAACTTATTGCAATAATGACATACACATTTTATAAGTTCCAAGATTAGGTGACGTGTATATGTGCAATTAAGATAAAGCAAAGCTGTCCAGTTGAACTGGTGACAAATTAGTGTTCATCAACAGTTCATCACTAATATAAGCCAAAGCTGTTCTTTTGTGTTGTTTTGTACAGTTGCTATCGTTTCCTAACTCTTCACTCAAATGCACCACTTTGGTCATTACTTTTACTTTGTATTGTGCTTTATCTCAAGCAGTGTAGAGTCCTGTAACCTGGATCTCGAATGGATATCTAAAGCCATGGACATGTGCTGTTCTGTTTGTACAATTGAAAATGTTGAGCCAAACATGTTCTTTTGTTATGTAAATAGCAACATTAATATATATGGCCAGGGTGTGAGTACACTCTGAGTGTACTGTGCGACCACCGTTTTCAAGAAAAGTATATTTTTGTGGATTACGGCCGGGGTTTACTAGTGTAGAGAAGTAGATGACTCACTGGTCAATATTTGGTTTATTGTTCATTTCACTGTAATCTCTCCCAAGTTGAATTAACAACCCAACCCGTTTTGTATTTTTCTTTCCAGGTGGTCAATTTATTTCTCTCTCTCGCTCTCTTTACTTGCAGCAACTATTTGTCCTTATGACATTGTTAAATCGATGCTGTGAGGGTGAAGTTGCACCTCAGTCCTACTTGTGAAGGATGATCACAAGTCGATTGTGTTAGCTTTGTCTACCAGCAGCTGCAGAACACACTGCCAACATCCAGACCCAACCACACCTCTGCGATTGTTTGCATGTAGCTCAAGTGAAAGACGCACCGTCTTTCTTCTCCTTTCCACTCTCCATTATCAGTTCATGGGATTTTATGCACAACACATTGCTGCTGACCTCACAAACCTAACCATGTCTGTAGCTCACGTGGTTGTAAATATCACAATCTTCTAAAAGTGTCAGAATTACTTTGAAAACTTCAATTGGCCCCAGATACTGTACCTCCTGTCATCACCCTATTAATAGAAAGAGCGCTGTCGGTCTCACAGCTGTAGGATCATATACGCAGAAGGTGTTGTGGCACCAAGCTGATGGCTGTGTTATGAAAGGTGAAAGGGGGTGCTTGTTTTTTTCTTCTCCCAGATAATCCAGCACCAAAATCATTAAAAAACAGCAACACTTGACTTCAGTCTCACTGCTGGATTTCACACGTTTGTATGAGCAGTTTGCTGTTGGAGGGAGGTATCACTCTGCATTTGCCGTCAAGTGTCTTGTGTGTGTCTGACCTCTTCGCCCCGTCATCAGCTCCTTGGTAGTGTATGATCTATGCAGTTGTAAGTCGAATCACATGGCTAAATATGATGTCATTGCAGAGGGTAGACTGTTAGCCTCCATCGCCAGAGGATCCCGATGTTACATAAAAACATTTTACGTAGACATTCTCTCCACATTGTATATTAATCAGAACGTTACACAGCAGGTGAAAATAGCAATAACAAATGACTACAACCGAATCTGCCTGCCTCTCCTGGCGGCGTCACCTCGTAGTTGAGCACACACTTTAACACTTGATGACATATCAGGGAATTTTGTAGTTTCTCCAACTTAATGCCTTATCCCAAAGACAAATTTCTCTCTGTACTCTCAGTTGAAACAGACGTAAAACACATCGCAGATCTCACTCGGACTCGACCTCCTCTCAGAAAAGACTCGCACGAAAGAGCTGACGGCAAATGCACTGTGGTACACTTTGCTTTTCATCTACGTGGAAATTGTGCAGAACTGATGAATGTGAAAGGAAAGTGTAATCAGTGAAACTTTGTAGAGGATTTTTCTTCACTTTGCTGTGCAAGAGTACACTGCTTTGCTTCATGGCTTTTATAAACAGAACTATGTGTTTGGTAAGTGTTTGTAGTTAATAGTTCACTTAAATAAAGAGCTGTTTTCGGTTTGAACGCTCAGACCGTTTGGCGGCACAAGCTGGACTTTGTTGCCAATACTGAACTTATTTGTTTTCAAAATTGAAATAGATTTAAGTTAATCTACATTTTATTTCCCTTGAATGTGCTATTTTATTTTCATCATACAATAAATATTCAAGTGAACTTTTTATTAAACGATTAAGATACTATGCTAGATATTGTTGTACAAAATTTGTATTCTTCAGAAAAGTTCAAATATTGGCTTTTAATGTGTAATTTAGGTCATTACTCTGTATAAAATGAAGTAAACAGCTCTGACATAGAATTTGTTCTCCTGTGAAGTCCCAAACAGTAAAAACTGTCAACTTTATTAAACACATCAGTGTATGCTCAGTCTCATCTCATTGTCTGTTCATCTTTTGCTCAGAAAATTCTTCTCATAGACTCTCATCGATCATACTGTTAGTGCTCAAGATGTAGATGTAGTTCCGTAGAACGGCCAGCAGGAGGCGCTGTAACACCATTATTGAGCCGTAGGTTGCAGCTTCGTTGGCAGTAATAGTACCAGTCCTACTTGTAGGACTGGCGGATGGTACCTCTCAGTGGTTGAAATAAACAAGTGGGAACAGAAATCAGTCAGCTACCGGTTGAGTTGTTGGATGCGAACAAACAAAGTAAATAAGTAGAGTAGCTAAACGTTATGAGGCAGTTTGATTTTATTTTCAGGTCGTGTATTTAAAAGTATTTGTCTTTGCTACTACTGTTTTTATGTGGCACAACAAACATGATGCAGTTTTGCTACCTAACAAAGTTTAAAATGACCTGATTGTTAAAGTGTATTTTACAAACAACACACACACACAAATCTAAATCAAATACCCTGTATACTTCCAAGTTCATAGCTGGACCTTGTATTACCATTTTCATCGTAGTCGTGCTGCTTTTTGTCAAAAACAGAAGTAACACGAGTTGATAAGACTGTCTGACAAAAGGTTTCAGGTCAGCTGTGTAAGTTGACAAGCTCCATCTTTCATGGCTGCATTCAGTGTGAATTATTTGAATGCGCACTACTCATTATTTTTGTCCCCAAGTGCATGTTCTTGGCCTCCCATCCCTCACAGCAGCTGTGCAGCAGGTGGGAACAGGTCCATTCTGCATGTGTAGAGGAACCAAGGCGGGTTTGGGTGTGTTTGAGTTGTGTGAGAGGGGCTACAGGCCACCTGCCATGGGGGCTTGCCCTGTTCGCATCCCCAATCCTGCCTTTCAACCGGGAGCCAAGTTGGGGTTCTTTCATGTGGGCCTGATCCCCCTTAAACCATCAGCAAATATTGAACAAGACTCGGTCCAGACTGAAACGCATCTGTTGTCATATAGTCTCCACTGTACGAGAGGCCAGGGGAGAGAGACGGAACACCAGCGGGTCTGTTGCGGTACCTTCTATGTGTGGACAGAAAGCTAAACTTTATACTTTGCAAACACAAATGCTCCCTTTAGACGAGCTACAGCTAAACCATTTCCCACTGTAAACAAATATGAGTCGCTGAGCTGCAGATCCCAGCTGAAGATCAGGAATGAGACGTTATGAGCAGATAGCCAACATTTCATATGCCTCAGTCATGTCGCAGAATCCATCAGACGCATTTTGGGACCGTTCTGGACAGAGAGAGAGGGCCTTTGTGTTGTTGTATTAGCTGGATTGTATCTTCCAAAAAAATAGTTGGGCATGTAAAACTCACGCCTTCCAGCAGGTGAATAGCACAAAGTACAGAGTCAGTCCGGGGTTCAAATAAACGGACAGCTTCAGAGCTTTCATACTCAGTGTCTGTCCTCATATTTTATGACTCTCTTACTCAGTCTGTGAGGTATGTAGCTGATCAACATGGACGACTTGGTTGGCTCTCGTCCCTTCACGCCTCAACACTGGTATTCTCACAGTCGTTGAAACTCACCTCGTAGGACTGGTATGGCTAGTTTCACCCAGTCTGAGCACTTTGTGCCTCCACCAATGACCTGTCTTCAAGCAGGAACGCGCACAAACTACTTGTTGTGCTTCCTCGTCGGAATATTTGGGCTGCTTCTCGTTCTGGACTACCGATTGAGTGTGTGGACAGGTAAAGTAGGATTTTCTATGTTTCGATTTCACTGAAATAACACAAGGGGATGGAGACTAATTTGTGTCAGGAAGTTTATCGGTTCAGAGTTACTGTGCCAGGTTCAGTGTCAGTTTTGCCGAGCAACATGTGTCGCTCTTGTTTTTCCTGGGTGGTGGGAAAGAACTAGCAAATAATGTGTAACATGGTGAACCACTAATTTAGATGGCAGACATGTCTCTAAGCTGAAGATACAACCTGAGTATATTATTTAGTGGGTGACTGGCACATGAAATACAATTGAACTGAACTCAGCCTGTGCACATGACAATAAAAACATTATTCATCATGTGTTTTCTTTTTTAATCTCAAGTGAATCGACAAAGATGGAGGCCAAGAAAAAGAACTTCTTTGACAACTTTCGTGTGAAAAAGTTGGCCAACCTGAGGAAACCAGGGAAGAAAGCAGCTGGCAAACAAGGAAACAGACTTGCATACCGACGCAGTATCTCAGTACCAGACCTACGCTTTGTGCCAGGTGAAGCATCGTCTACAGAGAACGCCTTGTTGTCCACTGCCTCTGATGCCATCTACTTTGGTATTTCCTCTGGTTTGAGTGATACTGATTCTATTGCTAGCGGCTCAATTCCTGATGGTATGTTTACCACAGACAAACAGCCTCCTCTAGTCCCAGAAACTCGAGTCAGACTCCCCACAGAGAACACGACTTCAGCTCCAAACAGAGCTAGTGCACCAGTGGGCTCGTTGGGCCTCTATGAAGAAATCAATGATATGATGACTTCAGGTTCTGACAGTAAGTTAGGCACGAGTGGAGAGGCGTTGTATGCGCAACCAGATAGAAGAGCCAAGAGGAGGGGAGCGGTGTTTTCCTTTGACCCCATTCCTGCCCCAAGGTCTGTTTTTGCCAATGCGCATTCCAGTTCACCAAGACCAGATCTTGCAGACCGACTAAGTCTCTCTGGTGAAAGACCTTGCAGCACTGAAGACACCCCAGCAGACAACGTGTCGTCAGGAACACTTGCTGCAGCGCTGGCCAGAGCGCACAGCGTCGGAGACCATACCAACACGTACCAACAACACATGACCCCATCACTGGAGTATGGAAAGGTATCACCAGGGAAAGGGACTCCACCAGCGCTCAGGGAAAAAGCTCTGATGATAGACATGCAGGCTACGCCGTTAGAGAGTGGAGATGGTACCTCTCAGGACTCATGTGGGACCCCCAGTGAGGAGCCAGTCAACCTGCCATGGATGGCAGAGTTGGAGGGGCTGGACCTGAAAGAGCTGGAGATGGAAGAATGTCTGCTGGAAGGTGCTCAGGCTGAGGAGGCCGCCGAAGACATAGAGGTCAGTTACATGAACTCTTGATCCTGTACCCTCGTCACTTGCGTCACTCTCCTAGTTCCAGACGCTTGTGTGAAATGATTTTGAAATGCAAGCTGAGATAGATCAGATGATGTGGTTATCTTTCCAACTGTCTGGTTCCATGGTCGGTTCCACTAACAGGATCCTGAGCCTCCAACATGGTTTTCTCTCCCCTAGCCTGGGCTGAGATGTTAATCCCAGCAGCACATACACACTTATTGGAGGTCCAACATGTCCTACATACGCATGTGATGTGACACTGTATTCTGCTGGTGCACCAATGATAAAGCCTCCTCAGATGACAAGCATTCACCGTGAAGTGACCACCAGGGATTTGGTTTTAGACGGCTCTTGGCTATAGTTGATCGAAATCTAAGACATGGAAAACAGACTGAAAACCTGTGTCACTAGTTTGAGACACATTGTGGTTTGCAGAGACTGATAAGATCAGTTTGTTACAGATGCTAGCTTTGTTGACACACTGTAAATACTGGGCTCCAAAGCATGTTCCTCAGAGGGAGATTTAAGAAGAACAATCTTCGACCATCATATACTGTATACTGTATCTCACCGACTGCAAAATGTTACGTGTCTGCAGTGTCTCACAGGTTATTATGACCATTTCCTTCGTAGATGTCCAGTGAAGCATGTGACTTCTTTGAGGAAGCTGTGCGAGATCCATCAGAAACTTCTGTGAGTACTCATTCCACTGCTGTGGCTACTGAATTATGACATTATTATTTATTTTGATTTATTTTATTATAATAAATATATATGTATATATATATATATATCCCCCCCACAGGGACAATAAAAGTATATTCTATTATGTTCTTTTGACTTAATAACAGGATGAACATACAAATGCTTCTCCCCAGCAGGTTTTGACACCAGGGCCTGGACCCGTCACAGTCCAGAGATACCTTCTGTCCATCAGCTTAAAGCATGGACGCAACCTGGTCATCAGAGACAAACGCTCTGGTAGGTCAGCTGGTGATCGTCAGGCCTCCCGAAAGAGTGCGAGACTAAGTCTGTGTAGATGTAAACACGGCTAACTTTTAAAAAGGACACAGCCAATGAGATCTGTATTGAAACAATAGAGATGATAGCATGTGTTGGCTTGTACATTTGAAAGGACCGGATTGACTTTGACAGTGAACACACCGTGTGTGCCTACGTGTGCTGTTAACGAGTATGATTTTCAAAACAGTGATATCTGAATTGTCAAGTTGTGTAAGGAGGAAGAAGAAATGCTCTTCTTGCTTATGCTGTCAGACCAGTATTACAGAAGATGTACTTTGACAGTTCGTACTAATTCAAGAGAACTGGAAACAGCTGATGTTTACAGAGGTGATATAATCCTTTTTACAATTTAATTAACACTGTTCTGAGTGTTTACTGGGCTCATCTGGGTGCAACAGAGAGAGTGTACAGTCTATGACCATTTTCTCAGTCTGTAGACTTTACTTTGTGAAAACAGGGACCTCTTGTGGTATTAATCAGAACTACAGTATTGGTGAAAATTCATGTGTGGTCTCATTAAGACTGAAATCTATTATCTGAACAAGTAAGATGGACCTCTGCACATAGTTGGTGAATCACACAGGTGATTCTGATTTTTCTGTCGACGGTAGGTTTTACAATGATCCCTGTAGACTTATACCACACCCACTGGATCCCAGGTCATATTTTTCTGGGCCGGGGGCACGACAGACCCCCCAAATCTAGTGCCCATACTCACAGTTATTTGAGGTCTTACTTTCCCTGACCAGTAGGGCACCATGATAATACAAGCCCTGCACACCCCCTGTCTCGCCACTGTTTGCCAACAATTGCCACTGTGCCAAAGGCCCCCAATGGCATACATTGTCAATACATATTCTGAGAGGACCCACGCCACCAGCCCCCCACTTCTTGGGTTTTGTTCTTCCCCTCGCTCGCATTAATTTCCATCGTCACCATTCTCAGTGATGCCAGAGCTTTTCTCCTTGCTAGCTGCCACATTCTCCTCCTGTCAAGTTGCCTGGAGGTTTCCCTGTCACAGGCTGGCAGGGTGGAGCTGCTGTGGGTCCTGCCTGCCTTTGCGAGATGTTCATTTGGAGTGGAGAGCTGACAGGCCTGACAGCCCATCCCCACAGGGCCTTTGTCATGTGATTCAAGCCTCCCCGCGGGCTCTCTCAAGCACCCCTTTATTCGCCTATACAAATGAAGGCATGGAACTGTCTTTCATTTTTTGGCCAATCTGCATGCAATTGCAGAAACAAAGAAGTCCCATACCCTCACCCCACTTGCAGACAGACTTTCTTAACAGGCTTGGGAGATTAACACTGGTTGCTTCTAGATTTTGGTTTCTAGTTGCCTCATGCTGGCGAGTGTATCTACCCTTTCACAATTAAACAGTTACATCCCTGTGTTTCTGCCATGTGTGGGGTGCACCTCCTCCTCACATATCTCACTCTCTCGCCCACAACAACAAAGGGGGAAGTGCATGCATGTGTCTATATGTGTGTGCTCAGTGCTGATATGCTGCACACAATAAATACATATAGGATGATACATCAAGCCTTAAGCCGTGACACTACAAAGTAAGAACTGTGTGTATCGTTTTCTTGTCTTTCATTTTTAGGTACCAGTGATCCTTATGTGAAGTTCAAACTTGAAGGAAAACAGTTCTATAAAAGCAAAGTGGTTTATAAAAACTTGAACCCCCGATGGAACGAGTCCTTCTCCTATCCTCTGCGAGACAGAGAGCATGTTGTGGAAGTTCGGGTAGGACCGCTGTTCGTTGTAAGCTCCATTGAAATCGTTCTGGTACAAGAGCACCCTAATAATTATTCATGTGTTGCAGGTCTATGATAAAAATCGAACTGCTGATGAGTTCATGGGTTCCAGTACCATTCCCCTGAAGAATCTCGACTTGTACAAGTGAGTTTATTAATAGTATAATATAATATAATATAATATAATATAATATAATATAATATAATATAATATAATATAATATAATATAATATAATATAATATAATATTTGTTGTCTTCATGTTCCCTCTGGACAGAACATACGAGATGGAGTTACGCCTTGAGGGTCCTAAAAGTAAGAAAGATGATATGGGAGTTATCATGGTCGATGTCTGCTTAATGTTCAGAGATGCCACCATCAAAAGAAGCCCTGTGAGTATTCCACATCTGATTTGTCCCTGTATTCTATAATGTGCTTGAGCTGAATCTTGTTATTATGTATGTTTCACAGAGATGGCCTGCAAAGAAGAATAAGGTAAGGATACGTATTCTATTTTGTCAGTTACACTCCTGCATTCTCTGTCATCTCTGCTTCAGTGTGCATGGTTTCTCTGAGATGAAACACTAGGGGGCAGTAGCTGACTGTGCTATGCTGTAACAAAGCCTGAGGTGTGTGCTCAGGACTCAAGCTTTTGTGTGTAACCTTGCTTTCAGCACGGGGCATTGCTTTTGTCACTCCGTATTGAGCCTTATTTGCATATTATTTTCAGTTTCGGTATCATTTGCTCTGAAAAAAACTACAGTACAACACTACAATATGATCAAAACCAGAATAATATTATTGGGCAAATATGTTGTCAGGATAGAGCTCATAGACGAGTATTATAGAGCAGTAATTGGTTTTGTAGTAAACAAAGTTCCATCTCCTCTCAAGTGGTTTTCAGTATATTGCAGCTGTAATTAGATTCAGAGCGAAATACTTGGGTGGCTGTTTGGGACTCGCACTGCGGCGAGTGGGTTTGAATTCACACCTATGTAGTCACTACATCTGCCACTGTTCAGTCTCTTGATGGTCCCGTAGACAATCTCAATTTGAAATTAGATGACAAAGGAACAAAGCCATTTCCATGCACATTGTAGGCTGGCTGCTGCAGATGGTTAAAGATACTCAAAGGGAGGCAGAGATGTGTGATGGGACTCGACACAATCTTCTGCTGCCTAAGTCACAGTGCTAATTTAACAATGTAACGGTGCCATTTTTTTCCCAATTTCATTTTTGACAAACGTACAATATCTCATTGCATTTAACACCTATCCTGGAAGTGCTGAATAGCCAGCTCTTACAGCTCCACTCCCCCTCTTTCGGAACATCGACGTGATGTTTTCTCCCTCTGTGTTACCACCACAGAGACAGGGAATGGCAAGTGGCGAGGTAAAACTCTGCTGTGTGATAGTGTTTCACACAGGAGGGGGGTGCATTGGAGAAGCAGGGGAGGTGTGTGTGTGTGGGGGGGGTCTCTGCTGTTTAAGGCATGCTGCCAGTGTGGGATGCCTAAGATCGACAAGGCTGATAATTTCCAGGCATAGTGGGCAATAACCCAGATGTTAGGAAGTAATATCACAGCTGTGGATGGACAGTGCTGAGGTACCAGCCAAATGGACCTGAGTCTGAGCTCATCGTACTTGTCCCCATGCTGTCCCACCATATGGAAGCAATCGCACAGGCCTTTTAGGACCAGGAATAGATTCTCTTTAGGGGCCACTTACAGTTAAGTGGAATTGTTTTATTGGCCGCTGAGACAGAAATGTGTCCAAGATAAACACTTGGGATGACTTGGCTGAGGCCTGTTTTATATCGCTCCTCCACTCCCTCTGTTCTTCTTCGTTTGAAGGGGCTGGTATTTATAGGGCTGTGCTTGTGGTATTCCATGTTAATTCAGGTCCCTGAGATGTGCTTTGATCCCCTTTGGATTGGGTGGCAATGTGGGTTGCGACCCCGTCGTGAGGAGGAGGGGTTGGAGTGGCAGGGGAGTTGTCGTGGGGCTGTTTGAAGCGGCGTCGCCGGGGCAGCCGAAGGAGCTGGGCAATCAAAGAGGTTAGAGCAGATTACGGTCCTGCTCTTTAATTACAGTCCGCCCGACACAACCCCTCTGCTGTTTGTTTTTACAGCTCTGGCCTATCACTGCGTGGCCTCACGGGAACTCTAACATGGACACATATCAAGGCCGCTCCCTCCCTCTGTGGCACACGGAAGGAGACGTGGGTTATTTGCTGTTGAGCTGCAAAGAGTTTATGTTTAGATTTCTGTTATTTTTGCAGCTTCTCTTTAGCGGAAAGGATGTATTAGTTTGCGTGCTGCATTAGATCGGGAGGGTTTTCCCGCATACAGCAAACTCTGACGCTGGCCATACATACTGTATCTATGCACAATTGGCTGATGAGAGAGCTGTGCGGTTTGCATCATTACTCACTGCCGCCTGCTGTCTCTGGTGCAGTATGCCAAGTGTCCTGCCTCCCCACACTCAGTCTGGGAGCCAGTGATGAGTGGGACTGTCACAGCCAGGGACATCTGGCCGCTCGCTGACGTCCCTCTCCTCCTCTCTCTCCAGGATCCTCTGTGGTGTGGCATGTCTGTCAGAAAAGATGTGCATATGTGCTCCAAACACAGACGCGCTGTACAGTCTTGAGCCTTTGTCTTACTTTTGTGCACTCTGTTAACATGATGAGGTTCCAGGGGGGGGCTGGAGCAGGTAAACAGAGGGGAGCGCTCAGAGCTTCTGCACACAAACCTGTCCCTGCCTCTTATTTGTGTATCATTGTTGTTGCTGCAGAAGGCCGTAGCAACCCAGGGCCTGGCTGACGCGCCGAAGAACCAGCTGAAGAACCAGGTGTGGACCGGAGTGCTCAACATAACCTTGGTGGAGGGACAGGATCTCCCGCAATATGGCCACGGGGACATTTACGTCCGCTTTCGGCACGGCGATCAGAAGTACAAGAGCAAGGTTGGACTTTTAGAAGTCTTTCAGCACTTTCATCTCCCCCGCTCTCTTTTCTCACGCTCTTCTGCCTTTTTAATATCTGCTCTATATACTTCAAGTCTTTCTTCTCGGCCCCTATCCCTTACCTCCCTGCCTCTCTCCCTCAGCAGGTGCCTGTCAGTGACTCACCTCCACCTCGGCTCACTGGGCCGTGGAAGAGGCAGCTCATTAGACTGGGCAACGCTGCCACTCACTTCTCCCTGTGCTTCGGGTGCTGGGCTTCATTGCCTCATTTGCATACCCAGCATGCCCCGTTCGTCTACCTGTACTTGTTTGCCTCCCCCCTGACGATTCTATGGCGCACTTGTCTTGTGTTGTCATGTCATTTCTTTGTAAACCTTTCCGCTTTCCTCTCTGCTTGTTTGTTTGTTTGTTGAACAAAGCTGATTCTAATTGGAAGCTGTCAGTGTTTACAATCCCAGAGTGGCTACTGAGGTGTATGCATACAAGCACACACAATCACCATCGCATACACACCTCTCTTTCTCCTCCCCTGCCTCGTTGTGGTGGGACTGAATAAAGACTTAATCCACCTGTCATGCAGGAGCTGCTCTGTCTGATAATGCATTAAACCTGACATTGCATGAGAGTGTGTGTTTCCATGTTACTGTAGGAGCTGAATCTGTGTCTTTCCTGCCCTCAGAACCTTTGCATTCAGGCCAATCCCCAGTGGAGAGAACAGTTTGACTTCAATCATTTTGCAGATAACCAGGAACCTCTCCAGGTGGAGGTGTATTCAAAGAGAGGGAGGAAGGGTGAGGAATCCTGGGGAATGTGAGTATTTCCTGGCGGGTAGTGTTAATTTCACTCATGTCGGCTCCTCCACAGAAGAACTTCGCCTAATATGATTCAAATGAGCGAGTTTCCTTTTGTCTCTCAGGTTTGAGATTGACCTGTCGAGACTTCCAGTTAATGAGAGGCAGCTCTACACTCACGTGCTGGATCCCGGAAAGGGCAGGCTGGTGTTTTTGGTCACCCTTAGACCCTGCTGGGGAGTCTCCTCCTCAGACATGGAGACAGCTACCTTGGAGAAGTCACATGAGAGAGACGCAATAGTGCAGAGATTTGTAAGTCCTTCACCGTTGTCCAAAGACAAACTCCTCAGATACTCATATCGGTTCTAAAATCATCTACTATAAACTGTCGTAGCACATTTGTACGATATCTTGTACGGTACAGTATCTTCCATGAAGGACAACATTTTGATCGTTTGTGTTCAGAGCTGGAAGAACTCCCACAAGTGCTTTGGAGATGTCGGCTTCCTTCAGGTCAAGGTGATAAAAGCAAATGATCTACCTGCAACAGACCTCAACGGTAAAAATGCAACAACAATCCCGTGTTTCTCTGGTCTGTTCTCATGGGTGTGACCTTTGAACTAAGAAACTAATCATTCTGATTGGCAGGGAAAAGCAACCCCCTATGTGTTGTTGAGCTCGGAAACAGCAAGCTTCAAACTCACACGATATACAAGACCCTGAATCCAGAGTGGAACAAAGCTTTCACATTGTAAGACGACTCGAGAAAAGAATCAGGAAATCTTTTCACATCGATCTTTCAGTTTCGGTGTGAACAATATTTGTGATGCTCTGCTCTTACAGACCAGTTAAGGACATTCATGATGTGGTCGAGCTGACGGTCCTGGACGAAAATGGAGACAAAGCCCCAAACTTTCTGGGGAAGGTGGCCATTCCATTACTGACTGTGAGTGTGGATATGACCAGCAACTACTCTGACTCAGATTCATTGAGGACTAACAACAAAATTTGTATTGTATCATTCTTACAGGTTCAGAATGAGCAGCAGGTATGTCTGCTCCTGAAGAAAGAAGACTTGAGCAGCATGTCCAAAGGAACCATCACACTGGTGTTGGACGTTATCTACAACAAAGTAAGGATCATTGGAAAGATCCTGAAATCTGAAAACAGAGGACAATTAAATACACATTTGTTTTCTCATCCCATAGGTCAGAGCTGGTATCAGAACTTTCCAACCACAGGAAGCAAGATTAATGGAGGAAAACCCCAAGTTCTCCAAAAAGGTTATTTCTATTCCTGTTTTTAGCCGATGGAACCATAAGACGTCCAAAGAATCCTCCATGCAGGTCACAAAGAAACTGGCCACAGCAGCAGTTAGACCGGTCACGGTCAAATATTTACATTGAACTGACTTTACACAATTGTTTTCCTAGTAAAAGATACGATGGTAAAAGGGATTCGGTCATAAACGTTATGTTCACTGTGAAATGATACTAACCATTGTTATGTTTCAATTATTTCCCATTAGGTTCTTGCCCGGAATATATATCGGGTTCGAAAAATCAGCACAGCCGTTCTGTACACGTTACAGTACATTAAAAGCTGTTTTCAATGGGAGAGCACGCAACGAAGTCTAATAGCCTTCATGGTAAGTGATTGCTTCACGTTAATGAACTCTCTTTAAGCCTTGGGGCGAGCAAGTTTTGTCCCATTTCACTGCAGCACCGGTGTTAACTCTTTCATTTTATGTGAGTTCGCTGTGGAGGAGAATCTTTGTTTTAGCCATGCTCGTCTCTTTCCCATGAAAAACAATGATGGATGTGCTTTATCCTTTAAATCAAACCCCACTTGGCTTTCCTTCAGTTCTGATGACATTAGAGTATATGTGCAGGGGTGGAGTTTGGGCGTTTGTACATCTGAGTTCTTAGCAAAGCCTCCTAACCCAAGGGACGGTGTAAGGAGGATCACAGTCTCAGCTTCCTTAGGTGGAGGAGTGACAGCCTGCCTCCAAGATTTGAACCTCGTTTAAATGTCTCTGTTTAGCTGATTTTAATGAGGGGATGTGATCTAAGGTCCTAAGCTTAAATAATCTTAAATCACCTTGTGAATCCCCCTTAGTACAGAGCATGTAATGTCATGATTAAGAGTGTACACTTGCCATGAAAGCTCTGCCAGCGCCGGGTCAGGGTGAGGAAGCGGTCACAGACAGGGTGTGTGAAGAACTCTCCTTTCACCGCCTTTCTTCTCTCTGCTCTGACATGCAATTCATACCTGCCGTATTCTATAAGCCCGTCTCACTGATCCTGAGGTGCAAATCCCCTCAGGCAATGGCCAGGCTCAGTGTATCACAGCCTTTGGAACAGCAAGACGCACAGACAAGCAGGCAGACGCACAGACAGGAAGTCGGAGAACAATGCGAGTGATTGTGTAAGGACAGAGTGGGAGGCAGGACGCTATCTGGGAAAGAAAGTTGGAGCGCAGAAAGACAGAGGACAGTTGGGTAAGAATGATCTACGAAAGGCAGATAGGCTCGGAGGCAGGAGAGCAGGAGGACGGGCAGGCTGACAGGTGACAGGTCAGCGGGACGAGGCCATCTTCTTCCACTTATAATTAGATCCTCTGCAGGTGATGGAAGTGCGTGGTGGCTCGCTCTAATCTTTCATTTCCACCGCTCTCTGCCTGCTGGTTAGCGGTGCAAACGGACAAAATGGAGATCGTGGAATGACGGAAAAGGATCATCGTGGCTGCTGAGGTGGAGTGCGCCTCCATCTTACCAGCTGACTGCCGCTGCTTTGTCCTTAATACTCTGTGGGCAGACAGCAGCACAAATATACTGGCTGACATTCTCTCAAATGTTTATCATGAAAACGTTCCTTTTTTGTGATCATCACCACAAACATTCACCTGACACATACAGTGGACATTATAATTGTTGTTCCCTGCTGCCCACCAGACGGTCGGGGGACAGTAACATGGCCCTGACATACTGTCCCTACAAGCCTTGTGCCATGTCACTGACCACACCAGTGCCCCTGCCCACTCGAAGGCCAGTCGCTGCACAGCAACTCCTCCTCCAAGTCATCATTTGCAATTAAGTTAGTGTTTGGAGCTGTCTGACACAGCGTGCCACCATGTGCCTTAATGAAAGCGGCTCCCACTCCTATCTTTATATCTTTAGGCAGTGGTAATAAGGTAACTGATTCAGACATTGACAGATGGCCTCTACTTGCCTCTCAGATGTGCATAATTATACCATGAGTGTCTTCTCCTTTCCACGGTAGAAGGCAGTGCCGGGCTTCTCAGGGTACGCCGGTAGGAACCACTGCAGTGGTGGCTCTGCCTTTATTATACATTATAATACATTATTTATTAAGCAGGCAGACCAGTCCTACCCTTTTACACCGTATACATCCTGTAATGCATTACCGCTGCTGTGGTTTCTACTGGGACTGCGGGATTCTCGCGTAGTGCTTTACCAGGAATACTTAGCCATTATATCATTCAGTCCCACAGGCCAATTTTCTGACCTCCACACAGCATGTAGTCCACATTTTTATCCTGTTTATGTAGATTCATGTATGCATTATGAAGTGGTTGTTGGTGTGTGGTATGTTAGGTATTCAAATTTTGCATGAGGGATCACTCCTGGTTCACGTTTACCTAGCGGATGGGAAAGTGAAAAACGGCCAATTTTTCTTTGTTTCTACCAGGATGAGTCAATTTACAGAAGTGAACAGAAAGCCACACATCCAGGAAGATATGAACTGAGCTTTCACGGGTTAGTGATTTATTTGGTTTAGTGCCACTGCTTGCACTGAGTGTTATTGTGTTGAAGAATCAAAGGAGTCTCGGGAAGAGGATGGAAAAACTTCACGTATTGTCGCGGGTTGAAGATGCACAGGGTTACTTGTCTCTACTGTGCACTTTCATCAGCGCTGTACTTCTTGAAGTTGTCTTCCATGTCTTTTATTAAGTAATGTAACCAAGAAAAAGAAAAAAAAGGGAAAATAGTAAACAAGCTTCTAGCAACTACTCATACACATTTTCATCAGTAAACGGATATGCAAACAAGAAATTTGGATTTTTCTCCCCCTCCCAACTTGTTTACCCTGCAGTAATGAGCTCGGATCTGTTCTTTTCCAGAGTTTGACAACAGGATGTTTCTTTCTCAGAGGGAGAAAATGTGACAGCTAAAATCTTCATAAAATAATGGCCTTTAGATGTGTTTTTCACTAAGACTGAGCGAGATGAATGTGCTATACATCAGCAGTGACTGCAGAGGGGTCACCCAGAGTTCTTTGCTGCTAACATGCTCAAAACCTGTAGATGGAGCTAAAGCACTGCTGGAAATGTGATTGGTGGCGCTAAGTAGATCATTTACTTTTCCCACCAGGAGCCTTTCGTGGGAACAAGTTGTAGTGAAATCCTCCATTCTGTGCATGAGACCGGTAGACACGAGATGAAGGGGGGAAAAAAAGCTAAATTAGCATGTATTAGCCAGGCAAATTAATCTGTTTTAGAAGTGAAATGGATGAAAGTTTTTAAAAAAACAGAAGAAAAAGCATAATTTACACATGAAAGCTGATTTTGAGCTTTGCTGTCATTGGACCACTTTAAGTATTTAAGTAGAATTAATATTTAAACATATGAGGTACATCATCTGTCAGGAGTTAGACTAGAAAGAAACCTGTATGTGAGAACCATTTTCTTTTTGACACTGCCAGGTAGCAACCGCTTTCGACATCATTTGACAGCCTGTGAAATGCTGATTGCCTCACATCACACACTGTAAAGATGGCATTTGATGAATGTTTGATGCTGTGCAGCTGTAAACACACTTGGCAGCTGCAACTGCTGCTTTTTGGGGGCTGATATAATCATCGGCTCCCCAGATGAGTGCAGGGCAGGGTCAGATCTGGCTCCAGAGGTCCTGAGTGACCACCTGTGTAGCGCTTTGGCAGCCGGGGCCATTAACCAGAACACCGGCCCGACCGAGATCAAAGACATAATCAGAGTTGTCATAATTGTTCTTATTAACACTGTCCCAGAAAACCAGTCTCTTTGTGCGTCTTGGGTCTGCCCGTTTGTGGTTCACTGCATCGCAGCGCTGCCCAGCGCGTCTGTGAATCGTCTCCTTGTTTCTGCTCTGCATCTGTTTTCTCTCTGTTTGAAAAAGTTGGAGGCCTCAAAGGAGTGGCTTTCTCCCGTCTCATGGGGGTTACGCTCGCCATCGCCACGGCTGTGGGAGTTCTCACAGACTGTGTAGTCGGAATGTGTCTTGCAGGAAAAAACGATGAAGGGTGCAGTTCTATAAATTATTAAATGCTTGCACATTGACTTGACACTCTTACTGTTAAGCTGCCCTGAATGCCTGTTGACGGCTCTTGCGATTGACTCAGTGCAACAGTGTGTAACTTTGAATCAGACCTCTCTATCAGTGGGATTAGATAGATAGATATTTTATTCATCTCCAAAAGAAATTCACAATTAATGTGATTTAAGTGTCATGAAGCTGATTTGACTTTGATACGTTTGAAACTAATCGCAGCATTATTTTTCATCCATTCATCAAGCCATTACTTTTCAGCAACAGCATACTGTCACTTTTTAGTATCAACTTTGACTTAGAGCAAAGACCATTTTAAATTGTATTTTATTTGTACAGCCCATTAAAAACTACAATGGCCTGGATGGACTTTAGACTCTGCGCAGCACATGACCTGTCCCCAAAGCCGCAATCAGAATGAGGAGAAACCTCCAAAAAGGCAGAAACCTCAAAATGACCCACAGAAAGACCAGCTGTAGATGTCACATGTACAGACAATAAAAATACTTTGGTAATAATAAGTATCGAAAGGATGGAGATCCAGCAGAGCAGCTAGAGACGGCACCTTCTGCAGCCATAGACAAGTAAATAATCTGAACAGAGCTGCAGGTTTTTTCATGGTTTTTATATATATATACACACACACACACATCACACAGGTTGTCTGACGCAGTGAAGTATGCTCTGTGCTTAACCCCAAAGTGTGTGCTCTATTATAATAACTGCTTTTAACATACTTGCCACCTTACTAGTCAAAGAGGACACCTCTCCCCAGGCAGCTGAGGCGGTGACCTGTCCACCCCTGTGTATGGCTCTTCTGGGGCTGGTCTTGGCCCGAGTGTGTTAATGTGCGTGTGAGCTGATCTGACAGCGAGAGAGACTCCGTGCCACTCCCTCCCCAGCTCCTCCGGGGAAAAAAAAAAGCTCACATGGCAGATCTGTCACCCAGGAGGTCGTTCAGTGTTAATGCTCCCGACACGGATTAAACACTAGTGGCCAGTGCCGGAGTGCAGGGTCAGTGTCGCCACCACTGACAGGCACCATGGGGTCCTTGCTGACTGCCCTTCTTCAGCCTCAAAGTGGTGCTACTCTGGCCCAGGCATGTGTCAAACAGGCAGAGAGACAACGGCTCGAGCCGTCCCTGTGAACAAACGCTTTCCTCAGTGCATCGATAGCGCTTGTCGTTGTTGCGCTGTACCGTGCAGACGCCCTTTCTCAGCTCTCGTTTCAGCTCAGACAAATTAGCTGCCACTTAAATCAGTGAGCTACACCGCACTGCAGTTTAATTTGGCATTTTTAATCCAGATATTTAAGTATGTAGCATTCATGATACTTTTAAATTGAATTCTGCTTTTACTTCAACTATTCCACATTTTTTCTTTAAAATAGTGTCAACATTTCGAGTAGAAACATTCACTGTCTGCATGTCTGCATCCATACTCTAAATTTAAATATAAAATGGATCATGCTCCAGATGTGGAAAAAACTGTCGAGAAGGAGCCTGAGATTCCCCTTTTTACTGCTCTCGCTTGAATGTAGCATCTCTCTAACCACCCCTCCTCATCCCTCCCTCCCCCAGTCGATAAGACTTGAGTTGCGCGTATGTGAAATATTTATTCAGCGATCGCTCAGAGCACCACGGCTGCCCACACACTCTACCTGCCCTGAAGAGAAATCTTATCTGTGCTTCCTCTGCCTCCGACACCCCCTGAAAGCCTGTCCCTACACTGGCCCGAGCTCAACACAAATTACATGTCTCATTGCTCTGCGTTTACAGCTACTTTAAAGTCTGCCGCGCCGTCCCCAGCAGATTCTGAAAAATAACAGCCCAGAGTGAGCTGAGCTGCTGCTGCCTTTGATTCATTATAGTATTTAGTTTCTTTTCTGTTGTAATTGAGGGAGTAATCTCGGCAAATTTTATTTACTATACTCCTAACCCAGAAACAGAACCCTTTTAAAGCTTTTATTCCTCCTGAAGAATAATTCTATCGTTTGTAATAGTTGTTTTTCTCAGACATACATTTTATTCGGAAAAAAGTCTGCAGCTTGTTAAACTCTTTCAGTGTGTGCTTTCATATTCTGGCATCGGTCCACAGCCCTCATGACTGACCCCCATAATGCTGGTAGGCGCTTTTCTTGCTTTGTTTAGGTTTCCAAGGGGCGTGGAACTAAAGAGAAATAGTAAAGTTGCTGCCAAGATTAAATCCACAGCTTTTCTGGATAGTACACAGTCTTAGAAATAAGGGTATTTTGAAATGGAACACATGAAAATATAACTAATGATATTTCACAGCCCCATGTGTTGAAACAATCCCCTAATGCAGCTGTTAAACAGTATTATGTAGTAGTACTGCTGTTTTCTGGGTCTCTAGCATGTTCTGCTGTATGATGGAACATCTGGCAGCCTCACAGATTGGTAAAACGTCTGACAGTCAATAGTTTGGGTTGGTGGATTGTGGCAGCTGATCAATTTCGAGATTCTCTTGTAGACGGCGTCCTCGTCCTTTTGTTCGTGCTGCGGCCTCTTCTCACTCTCCTGGGAGGGTGTGGGTGGTGGGAGCAGCCATGCTTGCTCAGCTTTAAGTTATTTTATTCACACTTTTAATCGCTGAGTGCTTTATTATTAGGTGCTGGATTCTGCTGGCCAGGGGATCTGCACGAGAAGGTGCAGAATGCATTTAGTGGGATCATATTAATGGGCCCATAAAACAAATCTGTCAGGCTGTTCTTAACCCTGCGGGTAGAACTGCTCGATCCAGGCCTGCCCCTTTCTCAAAGCGCTTACAGGTGGCTAAGGAGAGTGCATCTCCATCATCTACTCCGCCGTGTGCTAATAGTTTTATTAATTCATTGTTTTTTTCCTCCCTAGGCACCGCTGCATAATCATACAGCCATTTTTCAGCTAAATGGTGTTTGTTAAGGGAGGTTTCCAACATTAGAGACACTCCTCCCAGACATACATTCACCAACACTAGTCTCATTCCTTACCCAATTTCGCTCAACCTAAATGCTTGATGTGTCTCGGGTTTTTTCCTTTAAGGCGTTTTTGGCTGAATGACTGAGTGTTTTACAGCATTTCTGTGTTTGAAAAGGTGAAGGTTTTTACTTGTTGTGTGTAATTTGGGGGAGGGGGGCAGACAGTCAAGCCCGCACAGCTAAAACAGAACCCATCTTTGATGGCAATTAAAATGTGCATTTATTCAAATTTACAGTTTTACGTGAAAGGTTGCACTTGGTTCAACATGTTCTGAATCACTCGGCTGGTCACTGATAAAACATAAACTCCTTAGTTGGGAATTAGTTCCAACTCCCTTCAATTCTGAAGACTGTGAGAAGACGAGGAGGAGGTGAAGATCCGCTGCTGCTCATTACTGTGGGATATCTGACGGCAAAGTCTCAGTGTGCACCTGAGTGTAGGAAGGGAGGTTCTCCCAGATGTTTCTTTCTGTCTTTTTATTAGTGTTAAAAAAGCATGTAAATTGAGAACACATGGGCTGACATACCATGAAGGAGGAATCGAGAAGATATCTCTGACAGTTTTGGTTTATAACCTCATTTAAGCACTCAGTTTAGACACAAGGCATTGCATTTCTGTGGGCTTTTATCTTGTCCACTGAGCCAGAACGCGGTGAGCAGAAATTTGCATTAGTGGGCGATTATGAATACCTGTGACAGATTCTCTCTGCTGGCTCCCTGGGCGGAAATGAATTGGCTTCCTCTGTTGACTTGCACAGGAAGACAGAGACCAAGCAATTAGACTTTAGTGGTTAATGTAGCAGCTTTTGCAGGGAGGGCAAGGAGGTTCAACATTCCTGCTGGGCTCATGTCAGTTTCCTAGCACATTTCTCCCCCTTTTTCATGAGAGTACCAGGAATATGACAAGCTACCTGTCCACCAGCCAGCTGAATTCCTCTGGGGTGAGCGGAGCGCTGCTTTTGAATAGTCTCGTGGGAACCGAGGTGACAACACATGACGTAGGTTATTCATAACAGCGAGATGTACTGCAGCTATCCCTGCGCATCATACATATTCATTGTTTACCTTTTGTATCCCCCACTAGTGCTTGTTATTTGCTGTATGCAGAATTCAAATGAGCTATTAAAAAGTAACAGAAACATATTGTTCATTTGTTAAGACACTGGTCATCCCACTGCGTGTCTGCACGAAGCCGAGCCCCTGCTGCACTGAAGGATAAATCGTAGCGCAGCGGTGACGCCCGGGGCAAATGGACCACAGCGTTGTCTGCATTACTCATTGTTCACGATCCCCTGGTGGTCTGTTTGAACCTCGCCCTGGTGTGGCAGTAGGTAGACGGGCCCCCAGAGCAACATGCACGGACAGTGCAGGGCTGCTGTGACAGGAGCAGTCTGCTGTTCACAGGCCTGCAGTGGAGTCCCGAAGGCCCCAGTGTTTCACATCCTGTCTCAGGCTTAACACAAACATATTGTTTGCACTGTGAGTAGCCTCTGGCTGTCTGAGCTTAACCTGCACACTGTCACCACCTTGTAGTTCCCGTGTACCATGTACAATACAAACTTAGCAAAGTGAAGCGGGTGCATTTGTGTAGCACCATGCAGACATACCTGTGTGGTGTGATAATGTTTTACTGCCGCATACAAACGCATTGGAAATAACAGACAGTAGAAATACAGTACATTCAAGATCTTCATGAGACTGTACAAAGAAGTCCGACTGACAAGGTCCATTCAGAATGTCTGATAAAATCATAATTACCTCAAATGATGTTCAAGCATTGTCAGATAATAATAATAATATTGTGCTGTTTATGTACAACTGTGTACATAATACTTCACAAACAGAGGATGTTTACGAGGTCTGTCAGAGCACGTGGTCCAGGCCTACGGCGAATGTGGTCGAAGTAATTGGATCTCTGTGTTTCCTGCACTCACACCTGACCACTTGTGATCGAATGTGTGTGTGAATGCCAGGTGTGAACAGGAGCCTAATCGGGTTTGACAAAGCCGAGGCGGCGGCCTCTCAGCACTCACTCTGTTTTATTTAACCAGCGCGGCATCTGTGATTTACACAGAGACGTCTCAGGTCTGATGCTGTGGGACAGTAACTTCAGTTATCATCATGAGATAAGTTCAGTTTGTCGCTTGTAAGTGAGAGTTGAAGATAAATAAATGACACATTGTTATGTTAAATTACTTTACTATCAGAGTTGTCGTGAGCACCCTTTCTATTTGGGCAACAGGACGCTATTTGTCTGTAGTTTTATTCATATATACGGTGTATATAAGTTTTTAAAAACTGTTTCCTGTGGTTAATAAAGGGGGGGGGGGCATATGTTGGGTGTATTGACATTTTTATTTCATCCCTGTCAACCTGCTCGTGTGATCCTCCGCACACATTCCTGTTAATTTCAGCTGGCGACAGTCTCATTAGACTGTCACTGAATGGGTTTAAATGTAGCCCCCCAATTAGTGCTCTGCTGTGAAATGCAGTGGGTGTTGTGCTACACGCTTAGCACCACTCCTTTAAAGCATTATGAGGGATTACGCATTCAGTGTGATCCATCGTATTTCTACCAGGGGTCTTGGCTTTTCTCAGTATCATAGCCGTGGAGGGGGTAAATGTTGCAAATGCTCCTCCAGTTGCCATATGCACCTCGTCAGAGCGCCTCGCTGCCTCCCGATCTAAGAGGATTTGATGTGCTAGTTAAAAGCCAGCGTACCATGCCTGTGTGTGTTCAGCAACGAGGCACTCTGCCAACACAGCGCTATCAGTGTAGGCCTGTATAAATAGGATTTCCAGATATTAAAACTTGTCTCTGGATGTCTGTTACTTCCAAAGCACTAAGAATAAGATCTGTCACCATCAGCTGTAAAGCTTCAAAGCTTGACAGTCTACAGCACATTGCAGGAGATTTAGAACCTGGTTAAATCCATTATATATTTTGTTTTGGGAACAGACATGCTGAGGTTTGACCGTTGGATGAGTGAGCTTCGGTGTGATGAGCTAAACACTATCTTGTCCTGTCTTGTCAGATCTTCCTAGTGACAGTGTGGCACTGGGAGCTCTTCATGCTGCCCCTCTTCCTGCTTCTACTCATCAGCTGGAACTACTTCCTTCTCACCAAGGGGAAGGCCACTTCCAACCAGGATCTGGTGAGTGATAAACAATCAGTGCTCCTCAGTTTGCATGCACATACATCTGTGCTAAACTCTTTTTAATTTAGCAACTAATAGCTGTGGATGCAGTGCATTACTCCAATGAAATGGAAACAAACAAGCTGTTCTCTTGAAAATAGTGTGAATTCAGAAACCAGTCACTTCCTGAGTTAGAACAAGCTAAGTAGCCTGGAGCAGCTGGTAACAGTGAACCTCTCTCTTCAAACGGTCAAACATTTTGCCTAATAGATGCCTTGTAAAAATTACTTTTAGTAGCCATCTAGGCTGACTTCATATTGACTGACTGAGGCCATGTCCACATAGAGTTCAAGTGAACTTGCAAACGTTTTTTATCATATGGACCTTCCTTCTGCATGAACGGTTGCTTTGGAGCCTGAATACAATCACTTTCCCCAGAGTGAATAAATGTGAAGACCACTCCATTTCTCCAGCGTGTGTCCAACCTACAGTATCCCCATCTTTCCTGAGCCGATGGTGTCATAGCTCCACCTCTCCTTAGCCCTCTTGCGCTAAGTGGCTAACAACAACAACAACAACAACAACAACAACAACAACAACAACAACAACAACAACAATGGTGTCTCATTGTGTCGTGTTCACAAGCTGCTGAATGTGTCCACACTAACATCTCTTTGTTCCATTCAGACTCTCCACCATCTTCTTCTTTGTGTGTTTGTTCAGATCTCATGCTCCATGTCTCCTTCTCTGTGATGGTGTATTTCTGTGGCAATGTTACAGCGCCACATACAGGCCTGGCATATGTACTGCAGGGTACTCACTGGATGTGTGTACGGACACATTTCTGGAGACTATTCTGTGTGTCCAGAAAAGCTTTTTAGAACTTTTCCAGTTCTGTCTCAGTCTGGATATGGCCTAAGACAATGGAGTCATGATGATATGATCTATAGATATATGATATATAGAATGTACCGAATCCTACCGAACTGAACTAAATGTTAGGTACAGCACGTGACCAAAGGCCTAAAGGATGATTACTTTCTCTAGAACATACCATTGTCTCCTCTCTACCTTCTGTTATGGAAATGCTGTTTGCCCGACACGTCTGTGAAGGTTAATGCTGTTCACACTTCTCGCTGCCCCCCAATTTCACTGTGTTGTAAGTCCTCTCCACGGCCAGCCGGGGGCCTGGCCTGCTCACACACCCTCCCCAAGGCATTGTCCCCCCGACTCAGAGATTGTGTTTGTGGCTGCTGGCGAAGATGCTCTCCTCGGGCAAAGTTAAAGCCTCGGCTCAACCTCATATCCAGTGCCTAGACTCTGTCACCCCTTTTCTGACCCTCTCGCCGGCAATGTCACTGTTGTGTTCCCAGGCAATGTCACAGCGTGCGCCACAGCCGGGTCAGGGATGACTTGATATAAAGTGATATAGGCAACAGCATCCAAATTAAATGTGTTTTTTCCCGTTCCTCTTTCTGTTTTTCTGTGTGCTTATGTTGTGGAGAAATGAGATTGCTTTGGTGTGACAGTGCTCTTGTGAGGAAGGCCCTCTTTCACCTCTCCTTTTGTGAGAGGTCACCCCTGTGATGCAGTCTCTATGGAAACAAGCCTCTCCCAATAGGGGTGAATGTACTCAAAGAAAATTTCATTACGAGGTGTTTGTTAAAAATGCTCCAGTGCCCACATGTCCCCGTCGTTTGAAATCACCTTCTACCCTTTATTTTCTTTCAGGTGAACATGAGCATAGGTGACGACGAGGAGGAGGACGAGAAGGTATTTTATCTTGTCTCACTCTAACAATTTAGGGGATAATGTGTTTTACTGGAATGTCGCCATTTTTGTGAGAAAATATAAATACATATATCATATTTTCATGTTTTTTTCATGTTTATTTCGACGTCTCATTGTGACTAAAGATGTTTTTGATACATCTAATATTTCCTTTTGAATAACCAAATGCACTCTGTAACATAGAAATTAGCTTTGATTCATACACAGATGTCCTCTTTCAATTTATTTGGGCAAGAACGAATACATGTTATACTTAGAATATTAGCATAGTCTCAATGTGTGACAATATCTTTCTTAATTAGGGATAGAAATCTCTCTCTACGTCCTGAGGAAACATCTATGAAAGAGTTATGGAATAAGCTCCTTTTTTCCTCCTCTGGCTATCCACTGCTGCTCTGTAAATGAATTCCACTGAGGTTCACTGTTCTGTAACCTTTTCCAAATCTGTAAATCAAATTTAGATTTTTGCAGCTTTTGGGTATAAAATTAGTGGAACATTTAGACTTTGTATCAGCGCGTAAATGGAACTGCTGAGAATGCCCTTCACCAGCAGAACAAACGAAACAAGTGCAGTAAAATCCAACTGCGCCTGAAGGCGTACGAAACGTTTGGTTCATTTGTGAGAAGTCGCAGATGATATTTATGAATACATCTCTGGTGTCTCTTGAAAAACAGAACAACAGGACATTTTAAAGTAGGCTGACAGTGTTACTTCCCTACAGCAGATAATATTCAATTATACTCATCCCACAGTTTTTTCTGGAAGGAACGGAGAGTTAACGGGGATGTGTATTATTGCTTTATGGCAATGAAGTGTGGAACTAACGCAAAGCCTCCAAGCAATGACCCTTGTGCTGAATGTCTAGGCCCAGGATTCATATCCATAATGTGCTCAATATATTCTGTTGTGATGACCCAGGGCTATGAAAAAAAAGCCTGCTCCCTAAAAACACAGGCACACCGACCAAATCCTGTCTGCAAGGATGGGCTAATTCACAGATGAAACTTGCATGATACGTCTGCACAGACTATGTGGGAAGCCACACTTTGTGAGCAGGAAGACTTTTTGTATTCTGTTTTTATCATGATTGAGTCAAATAGGATCAGCCTCATGTACTGGATATATTATCATTGGATCATAAGATAAGATAAGACCACAATTTATTGTCCCACAGCGGGGAGACGAACGGTGTTACAGCAGCAAAGTCAAAAAGCACCGTGTTAGAGATAAATCAAAAGTCAACATGTAGTATTTACAAGTTTTAACAACATTTGCATTTCTTAACTTAATAACTGTTATTAGACAAACAAATAAAATTCACATTTAGCCATTCCAGTCAGTGAAACGGTCAGCAGAAAAGCAGTACTGTGGTTGCAGTACAGTATCAACAGTATCAATGAATATTTATTACATGCAGTCTTTTCCTGAGACGTCATTTTTTGAAAGAAGTCTGTTGACTTTTTGTTTTACAAAACCATCTCTCTGGGGATTGGCTCAATGCACGGCTGTTTTCCAAACTCAGCCTTTTCCTCCCAACCATTTTCCAAAGGTTTTCCGTAAGCCTCCTAAGCCCTTTCACACTCAGAGGGAAAATGAAATATCTCCTTTCATTTACTAATTAAGCAGTCACCCATGTTTGTTTTAAGCTGTCAGCTTTCATTTAAAGTGGCTTATTGAAAGTCGTGTTATGGACTTGCTGTCACTTGAATGTGATATCATGCAGTCAGATCAAGCAGTGCAGCTTTACACCTCCTATCAAAGTCTTCTTTAGAATATTTGGGGTTAAAGAGTGATCAGTGTTAAATTTGATGATGACTTCAAAGCCCCCCCACCCCCTCCCATTGACTAAAGGCTTTTCCCCGTGAGAAGGTTATGATTACCACTCAAATATGTTTCTATCCCCCTCTTTGTTCCCCCTGGAGGGAGGAAATATGTAAACCTCAGACGGAGCAGCAGGAATGTGAAGGCATGATGTTAAAGAGAGACGAAAGGCAAAGCAGTGTTCCACCAGGATAATACAGAACACGTTCTCTGTCCGTGAACAAATCTGTCCTCGGGGGAAGAGACAGCTTACAAATTACGTGTGGGCAAAGTGACTTCCCTTTGGCCTTAGGTATCAATTGTGCAGATAGGCAAAATTGAATCATAACATAAAGAAACAGAGGGGCAAAACAAGCCCATAGATCTCCAACAGAATTGAACAAGGAAGATGAAACATCCCTCTAATGCCCCCCGGCTGGCAGAGCTGGTCTGGGCTCGACTGGCTCCCAGAGCCCAGCCCAGGGGAGTCAGAGGGAGGAGGGAGGACATGGGGGTGCTCGACCGGGTTAACCCCCGAACCCGTCTCTCACCCGTTATCCACTGTCACTGCCAGGTCTCCTTGAGCACGCCAGTCAGACAGACCGCACGTCATCATCAGCGGCGGACCCACTCACACCTCCTAGAGTATCGTGTTAGTGGTGTGCGATACTGCATATTTTGGTATTATTCTGATACCAAGTAAATACAGGGCCAGTATCACCGATACTTGTCGATCATTAATGCTGTTAATCCGATGTCGTCCTTGGTATGAATTTGTTGTTTTACCCGTGTACCTTACAGCCTTTCTACAAATTATACAATTGGCTGTTTGTCGTCTCATTTTCAGCCTGAAAATCTCGCCTCACAGCGCTCCTCTTCCTCGCTGCTGTCTGCTCTGTATCTGTGTGCCTGCGTTGTGCTCGTTCTGGTGGGCGGGCAGACCTCAGCTGGCGGTTTGCTTCCTTGTTTCCTTTGCACTGCTGAGTCACGTGACGGCACAACATGGAAACACAAGGGGGGCGGGGGGGGGGGGGGGGGGG